>OX030957.1:6193300-6593300 GCA_943735955.1 Piscicola geometra | reverse complement strand
GATAGATGGATGGATGGGTGGATGGATGGATGAATAAATGATGAAAATATATAAATGATTAAAAAGAGATACTAGATAATGAAAATACAAAAATAAATCAAAATTATAACAACAATAAAGTCAATAAATGAATATGCACCAACCACCCAGGCAGTGGTGACCACATACTTGACCTTGCACGTGACCTTTGACCCAGTTAGCGACACCACACCGATGTCTGCAACCTCCTTGTGTTTGTGTGGCAAGATAACGCCTGTGAGGATGGATGAGAGGATGGATGGATGAGAGGATGGATGGATGAGAGGATGGATGGATGAGAGGATGGATGGATGAGAGGATGGATGGATGAGAGGATGGATGGATGAATGGATGGATGAGAGGATGGATGGATGAGTGGATGGATGGATGAGTGGATGGATGGATGGATGAGTGGATGGATGGAAGGGTTGATGAGTGAAAATGCAAAACTAAAATTAACTAAAAATAATTTTTAAGAAAAGTAAATTAACCTAAACAAATTCAATGAAAAGTTTTGTGAAATTTAAATAGAAAATTAATTAAATGCTCCGATGCACCCACCTCCCAGTCCTAGTATGCAGTCAGCCAGTAATCCTTCTTCATCCTCCACAAACACCACAAACGACAACCCCTCGAATATCTTATCCTCCTCCCCATCATCATCATCATCATCATCCCCATCACCGCCATCATCATCATCACCACCACAATCGATACCATCACCATTTCCAATACTAGGGGTATTATTTCTGTTACTAATTTTATTGTTTTTGTTATTAATATTTTTATTTTTGTTATTAATGCTTATACTGGATTGATCACGAGGTACGTGGACTGTATCATCATTATCAACACCGCCCTTGCTGGCATTATGGCGGCTTCTATTAACTTCAATGTCGTTGTTGTTGTTATTATTTATAGTCGTATTATCATTACCATCATTGACAGTATCGTTATTATTATCTTTATTATTATCATTATTATTATCTTTATTATTATTATTATCTTTATTATTATTAGTATTGTTATGAGAACAGGTGCCGAAGCCAGACATGTCCCCGTTCAAATCCTCCAGCGCCCTCATCACCGTGTTCTCGCCCATGAACCCTTCTGGTGGTGTTGATGATGATGGTGGTCATGGCGGTGGTGATGATGATGATGGTGATGAAGATGATGATGATGATGGTGGTAATAATGATGATAGTGATGAACTAATATATATATATATATCTAAACTTCAACAACCAAGAGCCCCTGTGTAAACTGGAGTTGCTGATTGGCTACCAGATTTTGTTATGAAATGAATAATTGCTATGATGTCATAATAATAATAATAACTTTTTTTTTAAATAATAAATATTAGTATTATTACCTGTCATGTACTGACTCATGATCAACTTCATGTCCTCATCATCTCCTCTTTTAACCTTATTATTATCATCATTATTATTAACATTCCTATTTGTATTACTTACACAAGTATTTACATCTTTATCATTATTATTATCTTTATTATTGATCTTCTTGAGAAAGGAAAGCTTTTCTGATTGGAAGGCGTATGCTTGTTCGTCTTGGCACTTTGCCAACTTTATGGACTCAACCAACCAATTAACTGTCACCAAGTGAGGTCTGTGGGTGATGATAATGATAATCGAGTGTGTGTGTGTGTGTGTGTGAGTGTGTTTGTATGTGTGTGTGTTTATATATTTATGTGTGTGTGAGAGTATGTGTATATGTGTGCGTGTGTGTGTTTATATATTTATGTGTGTGTGAGTGTGTGTGTATGTGTGCGTGTGTGTGTTTATATATTTATGTGCGTTTATGTGCGCGTGAGTGCATACACACAGGCAGCATTAAAGGGATAGAAGCAGCAGCAGCAGCAGCAGGACAAGGAAGAAACCAACATGGCGTCGTCGGAGTGTCTGAGGTGCTCGATTAGGTGGTCAGTGACGTCAGCGATGACCACGTGAGAGATTGACGAGGAGAGGCTCTTGTAGCTGTGTGGCAGTGGTGGTGTTGGTGATGATGCTGGTTGTGGTGATGATGGTGATATAGTGGTAATGTGGTAATGATGATTGTGATGGTGAGGGTAATAACGTGGTCTGATGGTGATGATGATAATAGTGGTGATGGAAACAGATAATCAAATTTAAAATATACGCCTACCGCGTTCCACATCCCTTGTTAATGATCTGCCCTAGCTTATTACTGTCCTTGCCACACTTCACACTCAAGTATATCTGTGTGTGCGTGTGTGTGGGTGTGTGTGTGTGAGTATGTGTGTCAGGATCAAGATCCTCATCATCATCATCATCATCATCACCATCATCAACCTTGCATCCATCAAAGCAGGATGAAGTGGTGATTGACTTGAGTTTGAGGTCAGCAAGACCATTATTATTATTATCATTATTATTATCATTATTGTTATTGTTGACGAAATCAATTGTTTCATCATTATCATCCTTAACTCGCTTTTTATTTTTCTTATTATTATTATTATTATTATTATTGGTTTTATTGGTGCTGGAGCTGGCGCTAGAGAGGTTGCCGTAGTCGTTGGTGGAGGATGTGACGTTGTGGAAGTTGGTTTCGTTGACGCATGAGGCTGCGATGCAACTAATGTCGGCGAAGCTTGCGACGGCTGCGAAGGTGGTGCGTGCATACAATTAAGTGCACAAGCAAGCATACAATTAAGTGCACAAGCAAGCATACAATTAAGTGCACAAGCAAGCATACAATTAAGTGCACAAGCAAGCATACAATTAAGTGCACAAGCAAGCATACAATTAAGTGCACAAGCAAGCATACAATTAAGTGCACAAGCAAGCATACAATTAAGTGCACAAGGATGAATACAAGCAAGCATACAAGGAATCACAGAAACAAGACAACAAAATTATAAAATATTCGATAGGTGAGGGGATAGTGCAGAGTATTTAACACACAAATGCAATGCGATACCTTTTACTTTGGAATTGGGAGTTGATGTGGTGGCGGACGGCTGGTTGGCGGGAACTTGGTTGGCTGTCTGGAAGGAGTATTTGGCGTCGTCGACGAAGTAGCCGCTGGCAACACTGTCGTACAGCCAGTCGACCTTCACCGTCGCCATCTTCCACTTCCGCGCCACCTCGTACTTGGGACCTGTTGGTGTGGTTTTGATGATGATGGTGGCGTGGTGGTGTGGGGTCGTCATCGGAAATAATGATTTGTGAAAAAAAAGACTATCTAGCGTGCATAGTTACATAAGCAGAAATTGTGATGATGATGATGATGATGATGATGTTGATGATAACAGTAACAGTAATGATGATGATGATGAACAGGACTGACCGGAAGGTTCATTGAGGATGAGGTGAGTGCACTCGTTGACCTTCAAGACGCCACTGAAGGTTCCGCCTGCAGAAGTGTGTCATGTTAAACACACACACATACCTACCATTCTCCCAGACGCACACACGCACACAAACACACACCTACACAAACATACACACACACACACACACACACATACCATTCTCCTCAACAGTTTTCTTAATAGCGTTCCTCTTAGAGGCGGGAATGCCAGACACGCAGACGGATAAGCCCTTGAAGATGGGACACTTGTAGACGCTGAACTCTTCGTCGTCACCGTGTACCATTCTGTTTGTTTGTGTGTGTGTGTATATGTGTGTGTGTGTGTATGTTTGTGTGTGTGTTTGTGTGTGTGGTAGTGGTGGTTAGGAAGGATCGAGAGGATGGGTAGGATTATTTGTAGCTATTGTGGCTGTGTGGCTGCAGTGGCCTCTGTTTCAAACAACATCTCCCAGCAATGGCATCAATTGAATCCATAAACACAACACCACCACCAACACATCCCTCCCACCCCCCAATACCCCTAACAACAACAACCAACCACCACCAACAACCTCTCCTGGCTCACAGTCCACACCTGATGCACCCACTCTGGCGTATAGATTCGCGCGCGCTGATGAGACGCCACCAGGTACTTCTTAGTGGCTACGCATCCTGCGAGGAGGTGAGTGGTGCCCTCCATCACCTCCTTGCTAGTCACCCCGCCCATCCACTCCACTCTACGGTACATCTCAGCCTTAGATGGTTGTCGTGGTGAGTTGCTTGGCAAAAAGTGATTGAAACTGATGAAGCAATAATTAGTTGGTTTCCAAGTTGTCGAGTTTAACAATTAGAAAAAAAACAAATTCAAGTAAAAAAGAATTTTTAATGTGTAACAATTTTCTTCTTTTAATTGAATCTCCTTTTCACGCAAGCAAACGTACCCTGACTTGCTTGGAGAGGTTGGTGCAAGACAAGATGACACGGTGCATTGAGAAGCTGAAGATTGGGTGTGGCACTTTTGGAATATCCTGTAAATTATTTTAAAATAAATATTGATGAATGTTTTAATATTATTTTTTTCATAAGTATTTGAAAATGTAGTATAATTATTATGAAATATTTATAGATTTTAAAAACCTCTGATTTTTGTGTGCATGTCAGAATGATTTGAGGTCCGAAAACCCTTTGGAAAGAAAATGATCGTGTTCAAAAACATAAAAAAATCGCATTCTATAAATTTATCTTGATAACATCTCATGGGAATAGTAACTATTCAATAGTTATGCACGAGAAACCTTAAGGCTCAAACTATTGAAACTAGTTTTGATATCTGAAATCATTGGCACCTGAACCCCAGCTCAACAATCTTCTGGAAAGGTTCTCCTTCGAACTTTTCAAACACAAAATAAACATTTTTCTGCTTGTTCACAATCTCCAAACATTCTTGCTCTGATGTCCATTCTTGTTCTATGTCTTCATCATTCAACGCCTTTTGGTATATTGATTTGATTGTTGAAAAATTACTAAATTGATGATAAAAGTATTGAAAATACTCATGATTAAAATTAAATTTCATAACAAGATTTACTGAAATAAATTGGTCAATATTACCTGGTAAGCTTTATAAATCAATGAAGTTTTATTTTTGGACTTTGAAACAAATTTCAGAGAAACCATTTTTCCTTCAAGAACTGAAGTGCTTCTATAAAGTTTAGATTCTAAGCAAGTCAGAAGATTTATAGAGATTTCAAATGCTAAAAATGAATCTTGGCGCCTGCAGTGATGGATTTAATATTAAGTGACAAAGTTAAATTTTAAAACGTGTTTTTCTTACAATTACTAAAATAATATTTTATATGAATAAATTATTTGCACAGTTTTATAAGTTTAAAAACAAGTTTTAAAATAATCCTGGAATCATTTATCTTTTTTAGATTTTATCATTATGATTAAAAAAAAATATTTTAATGTTTTTTGTTTTGCTCAAAACTTCTCAATTTAATCATTTGTATTCTCAAACTTGGCTGTTACCTAGACCCCCATACATATGTAGTAACTATATAATATATAGTATATATATATGTAAACCCCTATTTGGCTTAAACTTTTTAGGCTAAGATTCTTAGGGAAAGTTTTTTTCTCACATTCATCAAATGCTGCTATTTTGTGAAATTTATAATCTTGAATTTTCAACTTCACATTTAGGTTTTTTTATTGACTTTTTAATGGTTGAGAATTATCTTTTGTGCATAAAATCTTTAATTAAGTGTTTCTCTTCCTTTATTATAATTTAAACTTTAAATTATAATTAAGGAAGAGATTTTATGCACAAAAGCTAAAAATTTATCTTAATATAAGTTTTTATCTTAATACATTAGTTACTAATGATTAGTAGTTTAAATTTTAAACTACTAATGTATTAAGATAAATTTTTATAGAGATGGATTTGTTTAAATAAATAAACTTTAATTCCAATGATAGCTCTTTAAAGCTCATTGCAACGAGCCCAAACATGCAGAAAACGTATTTTCTCTTTCAATGAGAAAGCTGTAAGTAATTCTTTTGAATTTTTATCATCAAAATAGATTTCAATTAGTTAACAGAAAAGTTTAAATTCATGTCAAATTATTCTGAAAACTTCCACAACAGAATGAACACACCTCCATCAACAAGGCACCTTTGCTGACTGCCTACTTCTCCAACAACAACAACATCATCATGGGTGACCATAATCTATACCTAACTGATCATTCACAACGATGTGAACCCTTGTTTAACAAATCAAATCTGCATTCCACCATCAACAAACCACTTTCTCAGTATTCAAAAAACAACAACTTCACATTTAAAACAAGTTCACATGAAGACACAGAATCTCTGCAAGAAAATACAAAGCCGCCATTCAACCACCTCTTTTCACAGCCACCTCAAGACTTCACGCCAAGCCAACTTGATATGATTTTCAATCACCGAAGCAATGACAGCCAACAAAATGACCCACCAAACACTAATCCATTCGATACCTACTTTTTCCCTTACATTTCTAGTGGATCATCCACTCTACCCTTCAACCAAAGCGACCATGACCTTTCCAAACCATCTGGTCACTTCCATCCTCTTTTTCCTTCTCAACATTCCTTCCCTGACTGCGCCACCGACCTCTCTAATCCTCCATTCCATCTCCCATCCAGCATCAGTACCTCTTTTGAAACACCCAATACTACCTTACCTTTTCATGCCATTCCACCTTTCAACTCCCATCTTGACTCCCTCAACTCACACTTCAACCATCCTCAACACCCATACAAACCTCCAAGCAACCCTCTTCTACCAACTCCCTACAGCAACCCTTCTCAATTACCTCCTTTCAGTGAACTTCCAAGTGCTTTCTTCTCCCATGCACCACCACTCATCACCAATGCGAATTCTTCCGCACCATCTTCACTGAGCAGCAGTAGTTCTGCTCCCAACAAGCCTTCATTCCCTGCTGGCCGAAAGCACTACCATCGACAAGTGGCCTTCACCAACACCACCATTCCAGCATCACAAACACAAGCAGATCATCAGCAAACCACTGGAGCATCTCATCATCATCAGCCAGCACTCCCTTCAAGGCACTCACCGAAGATCACCGAGACGTTGAAGGCTTTGAAGAGTGCTGTGCAGTCAGCCATCTCCACCATGCCAGCCCCTTCGACCACTCCAAACATCAGCAGCAGTGGCGCAGACCTCGTCTCGTGTCCGAAACACTTTCACGCCTCAAACACTCAGTTAGGAAGGTTTCCCTCCAAGGAAGAACCTCTCTTCGGGGAAAAATTATCTTCCAACGGCAGTCTCGACGGGCACAGCCAGGGGTACGGACCTCCCAACACCACTGACTACCATCCTAAATGGAACACTGCTAGAAGGGCTAGTCAGCGTAGGAATGGAGTGTTTGCCAGCGTCGAAACAGTACGACCTTCAAGCGATTCAACCGCAGAAGAGTCGGTCCAAGGTGCCAATGCGAGAGTTGTGAGTGCAGGGGATTCAGAGAGAGTGGGTGTGGTGGAGAATGGCGATGGCAAGAATTATAAGTTGACGTGTGCTGAAAGAAATGCCAGAAAACGGAGGTTTAAGAGAAGGCTGATGGAGAGAGAGATGAGGTGGTTGAAGGAGGAGGCGGAGGAGTATGAGGAGGTGCATGGAGGATGGAAAGATGGAAGAGAAAGGGAGGAAAGGGGTGAAGCTATTGAGATAGGATCTGACGTTGATTGGAGGAGGGATGTGGGGATGGTGTTTGAGAGGGATAGAGAGCGGGAAAGAGGTGTGTGGAGGAGTGGTGGTGAGGAGGAGCACTGGGTAGGGGGTCAGGTCAGAGGTGAGATGGCGAGAGGTGACAGAAGGTCGTGGGAAGAAGACAGGTGGAAGAGTGAGGAGCTGTTTGGGTCGTCATTAAGGGACTTCCCATCAAACCATCAGAGACTGGCACCACGCCATAATCAACGATACTTTCCTACAGAGAATCTAGAGCCTTCTTTCTTGGTCAGTTGTTATCAATTTTTCATCTTATTCATTAAAAAAATTACAATACTACGGAGTTTATTTTATACTTTATTGATTTATTTCATAAGATTTCGAAAATATTTTTCTAATGGAATTTAAAATGACAGAAGACGAAGAAAGAAGTTGGTAATCCGCATAGAGTAGAGCCTTTAAGAGAAAAATTCTACAACGAAGGCTATCCTTATGATGATGAAGCCTCAAACTACAAGTATTGTGAAGATGATAACATCAGGGATAGGCATTCACAACGGGATGATAGATGGCATGATGGAAGAGAAATATCTGTTTCAGCATCCTCTCTCCAACCATCTCATAGAAATCACCATCACCATGACGACGACTATCGGTCCTTGTACCCTGCACAACATGAAAACACCAGCAGCAGAGACAGGCGTGCTGACCAGGATGAGAGGCAGGCATTCCACACTGACAGAAGACTACACCGCTCCAAGGTGACCATTGAACGGGTAGCTGAGTGGGTAACGACTCTCGACTTGCCCAACGGGTCGTCGCACATTAATCAAAATTGATTGCAAAGTTGTAGCATGTAGATTAGTTAACGGTTTGACAATCGTTAGAAATAAGACTTAATTGCTCGCTACTAATGATTGACTTTGCAGCCATTTTCATATCGAACTCTTCAAGCGTACTGCTACTCAGTGGGATGTGGATGATGGAGAGGAGTTTAATGAGGTGCGTCATTTCGAAGAAAGACTCGTCGAACTCATCAAAGACTCCTTGCTTCTCAAGAAGGTTCATCCATACATGATGCAATGCAATAAAATAATAATTATCTTGTACAACTACGAATATTAACCACCATCACCATCATCATCATCATCGAGCGGGCGCAGATGGAGGGTCAGGAGGCCTCTCTTTCCTTCTTTATCTTCCCGACTTTTGTTTTTCTAGTGTTTCCTCCGTTCCATCTAAAGTGTCTGCCACAACAACCACAGGTGGACACTGAAGTGAGCTTCAAGCTGATGTCTAACATGAGTCGCCGTGAACGAGAGTATGTGCGCATGCGCTCACAAAGGATTTTAAAATGTGCTATTTAACTCTTTATTTTTTTAATGTAAAGTTTTAACGTAGAAAACTTAATTTGACATCCGAAGAAAAAAGTAATACCAACTTCTTTCACCTTTCAACACGAGTACACCGCACCACGACCACCACAGACTGGTGAGAGGCATACAGAAACTAGTTGAGGTTCACGACGTCGCTCTGATATTGCAGATGCTCAAGGTGCTTCGAAGCCTCAACCCTGCTGTCGCCATGCAGTTCGTCCGTGAAGGTGGTGGTGGTGGTGTTCAGTGGTCAGGTAATCTCGTGTGTGGTGTTCTATCTTTCTATTTTCATGTGGCATAATTGTTGTTTAAATGCCCAGACACCATGCAAAATATTCATTTCGTGGTGTTTGTGCACAATATAGTCTATAATCGGCGCGCTTATGAATTTAATTAAACAAAAACTGTTGCTCATCTTGGCTGAATAAAATTAAATAAAAATGGTCATCATCATCAATTCGAACGGACAACACCGCCACCACTACTGCACCACCACCGAAGGCAGCGCAGTCAGCGACGGTGGCAGGTTCCTGAAGCCCCGCAAGGTTAGGCACTTGAGCGAGGTCGACAGGGCACTCCTCTGTCACCTCATCATCCTCGTGCACAAGCATGATGGTGTCTTATAGGCCGGTATAATTGGGGGGGGGGGTGGAAAGAGGGGCCTCTTATAAGTCATGTTAATGGGCGGCATGGATGTGTGCAACTCTGTAAAGAGGGTTTCTAGGGGTTAGTGAGAGAGATATTTGGTGGTGCAAGGGACGATGGAGGTTTGGATTGATCAGAGACTTATGTGGGGGAAGGCTGAGGTTTTATACTGGGTTTATATTTAAACTATGTGGTTCAGCAGCATTTTTTATATATATTTATATCTATTTTGTGTATATATTTAACTGATTATTCGAGCATAATGACTTTGATCTCACCATTAAAACTAAATAAAACCATTTATATAATCTTTATCAAACCACCACGATCAAATAAAAAGTATGTTGTGCGAAAAGTGAATACATATGCTGTCAAAATCGGTCAAAAAAGATCTTGTGAAGACGATCATATAATGGAAATGTATCGGTAAAATAATACAAAGTGCGGAGAACTTGTTTATGTACAGTGTTTCACAGGGTGTCAAGTAGACTGACACAGGGAGTCAAAGAGACTGTCACGAAGACCTCAGTTTCGCCAATTGTTTCTCAATGTCGTCTTCTTCGTCCTTGACTTGCCTGCTCTTCAAGCCTGCCTTGGAAACGCCTGGAGCGTCCAACAACTGTGGTGTGCGTTGGTGCAGGAGGTCAGTAGAGGAAGTTAAATCTTTAGATCTAATCGTTCTTCATATTTGATTTTTCATCATCCAAAGAGCAAGCAACCACAACAGCCTCCGAATCTTTAAATAGAGCACATGATGACGATGCTAAGTAGAGGGGAGTTATAGGAGGGAGAGAAGATACCCACCTTGCCGGAGATTTCAATGCCGATCTCATCAAGCACCTGGTTCACCACTGCATCTTCTTCAGTCTCGTCGTCCGAGCCAGCCATTATGTCGTCCAGTGTGTCACTTACTGTTGGTTGTAGTGTAGCAGTTAAGGAGGTCTTTTAATAGCATAAAAGCTTTTTGATTAAATGTGGAAAAGGAAAAAATATTTTAAATAAAATGAGATGTGACAAAAAAAGTAAACGAGGCTCGACATAAACGCACTCATTTCTTCCGTCATGCTCATCTTCATGTTCTGTCGTTCGAACTCCTTCATCGTCTGTGCAGTCTTCATCGGATCCATCACCTTGCCCATCGCCACCATCGACTGCAGTGGTTATGATGTTGATGCTGCTGCTGTTGGTGAGTTGGGAGCGGGGATGGCTTAGATGGTAGACGTCGGACTTGCAACTCAAAAGTTGCCTGTTCGAATCCTTGACGAGCAACCGTGAACTATCATATACCTAGTGTATAGGATGCGGTGTTTGCGACATATGCATTGAGAGATGTGTACGTCGTGTAGAGTGGCGCCTCTGGCGCATAAGAACCATGGTTCTCAGAACCATTGTAACATGGCATGCGTCTGTCAGGCTGTGAACGATATAGACCAAAAAATTAAAATATAGCCTATATCTGCTATAGCCTTCATCTGCTATTATAGGTCAGATTAATTGGGGTGAGTGTGGAACATGATAGAGAGGGTTTTAAATGGATGGTGGTGTATTAATGTCCTATTATTGTGTAGAATGCAACCTTAGTAGTGGTAGACATGGCGTCTGCCATCTTCATGTTGGAATGCATCATCTGCAAATTAGTATTTTAAATAAATACAAATATTTTTTCATTGCTGAATTTTACAATATTTGTAAATGTAAAAAAAAATGCAAATGGTGATTTCAAAGGTTTTATGTGACTACCTTTCCTTGCGTGCCTATAGAGTTGATCCTCGATCCCACCTGGAACGTCTTTGCTTTTTGTTTCCGCAGAGTCACCAACTGCCTTGCTAACACTCTTAAAGTCTGGTTTATAATTATGATATATAAATGAAATATCATATTCTTATTTATTAACTTTTAAAAATCTGCTTACTTCATTGTTGCCAGACTTTGCAGCTTGTTTTATTTCTAATTCCTGAGTTTTAGATAATTTATACATTGTGAAAAACGTTCTGTATCTCAGCTGAAAAATATATATAAATTCTTTAACATTTTTATTCAACAAAATAGGTAACCAGCTTTTTTTCCATCTTCTCCAACTCAGCCCTTTCCCTTTCCACTTCTCGCTGAGTTTTTTTCAATGCTCGATCATTTGTTCTCATTTGCTCTGTTTTGATGCATTCAATTGATTTATTTCTTCACTTTTCTTTATTGATATTTTATGTTCATATCAAAAAAAAATTCGCAATTTTTAGGCACAGTTATTATTAGTAAAAAAGTTATTTAATGAACTTTAGTAAAAGAATATTTATATAATGGTATTTTTAAATATAATTATTATTTTGTTAGCTACATAAGAATTAAAAAATGAACATTTGAAATGGATATTTAAATTTTCTTAATTTACCTTTAGCTGTGGGCTTTTTAGAAAAAAATGATGCCATATTTGCGAAAAATATTTTTTTAATTAAAAAAAGAATAAATCACTTCGTTTTATAATAAAGTTAACGTCTCATGAAATAGAAATATTTTTTTATAGAAAAAGGAATTTAAGTTTGTATCATAAGAAAGTGAATGTCTCATTTAAATAGAGATGTTACAAAATAGGTGTCAGAAAATATTATTTCATTAGATTTTCAGTAGATTCACAAAAATACAATAACTAATAGTTTGTTTTATAAATATCACAAATTTATTTAAACTATTTAAAATAACAATTAGTTTCAAAAAATGATGGACTTGAACTCAAGATTTCAGACGTCTACTCTGGCTCTGCAGATGATGACCACTCACAGAAGAGTTTTTCTGCATCACCTTTCACATAAAAAGTCCCAGTTGCTTGCTGTCTGCTGATGAATACCTGCCTTCGTGTTTATCTGTCGTCAGCAAGCTGCTTTTTCTCTTCATTTCAACCCTCAAAACGCGTAAATTATTTTTTTAATAAATAAAATTTTAAAAGTTGTGAAGATTATTTAAATATCTTGAGAATGCTGCCTTTGTCTAGTTGCCCCGTCCACTATTCCATCCAGTGTTATACACACTCTCCTAAACACACAAATGCAAACTGAAAATGAAAATAAACCCACTCACAAACACACACGCACTCCTGCACACCAGTGTTATTTTCGTTTCATAAAATAATTATAGTTTTTATTTCAGTTTCGTTTTGGAATTAATTATAGTTTTTATTTTTGTTTTCGTTTTACAAATAATTAAAGTTTTTATTTTCGTTTTAGTTTTACAAATAATTAAAATTTTTATTTTCGTTTCAGTTTTGAAAATAATTAAAGTTTTTATTTTTATTTTAGTTTTGAAAATATATTAATTTACAACTTTGAACACTATTTTTTTTATCTAAAAAAATTAATTGATCATAAAATGAAACAGTAAAATAGAACTGTAAATTAACAAAGAGTGCTCTTGAATTTGAAAAAAAAGCGCTATAGAAATCTATTTGATTGATTGATTGAACAACAAATGAGTTTTAAAAATTAACAGTCAATTGAAATATTATAAGAATTGAGTACGTAAATTATTGAGTAATAACAAATTTTAAATGTAATCACAAATTTACGATTAGATTCTAATCATTAGAATAAGTGATAATTTAATTGACAAAGCGTGGCGGTAATTAAATAACGTTTTATAAATGGCGCTACTTTCATAAAGCCCAAAGATAATGTTTATAACATAGACATATATTTTTCATATCAATTATAAATTTCCATATTATGGCATACTTTGAAATTTATTTAATTTTCGTTTTGAGAATAATTATAGGTTTTATTTCAGTTTCTTTTTGAAAATAATTATAGTTTTTATTTTCGTTTTCGTTTTGAAAATAAATTTAGTTTTTATTTTCGTTTTCGTGAAACGATTATTCAGAATTGTCGTTTTCGTTTTCGTTATCGTTACGAAAATAACACTGCTGCACACACACACATATGATTGAAATTTGTTGCTTTTTTTTTAGAATCTTCGAAACATCACATTTTTCTTTTTTTAAATGTTCAATTTTTATTTGTTAAAAAATATTTTTTGAATGAGTTCCCCCTTGAAAATAAATAAACTTTACAAGTGAATAAGAGAATACCATAGACATGGTATATATAATACTTGTTTGTAGGATATCTAGGGAGAATACTTTAAAGTATTTTTTCTCATTAATTGATAACTTTATGAAAATCATGAGCAACCGTTGGATTAAGTCCACAATATATTAAAACGATATTAAGCCTATCAAAAATCTAAATTTTGTTTTTTTAATAACACTTTTTGGGGAAAAATGTAAAAATGAAAAGCCTTTCGCAATTTATTCAGAGCCATATGCATGCATACTTTCCTCTGCTTCTATTCTTTAAAATGTTCTTGTCATAATTTCCAAGATTTTGAAACTAAAGTTTTCTAAGCATGCTTAAAGCGCCGTCATTTACTTTTTTTTTACAAATTGTAACTTGAAACATTCAAGTCGTAATTAGTGTTTAGAATTGTTATCAAAAACTACAGGCAAAACGAAAGACTAAAAAAGAAAACTGCTATTGTTGACGTGTGATTAAGGATCTTTAATGACCATCGTTATCTTCAACATAATACCCTCATCAAACACCTTCTAAATAAGAAAACACTTTTAAAAAGTCCACGCTTCAAGAATGAACTTTAACACATCAACCATATACAAGATAAAACTACTGCGACGTCAAAAGTTTTTTTCCTTTCAAAAACAAAATAATTAAATTTTCTTTTTTGGTAGACTTGATTAAAAATTAATTTTTAGGGTCACTTGAAAGTTTCAATTAAAAGAAGCGTCAATTCAGACTTGGAAGAATCTTCGAAGCTTGAGCACGCATATTGGCGCCATGCTGCAAAGTGCATCAATAGGGGGATAATCTCGTCAAGAAGAAGTCTTATCCCACTCGTTTAGTGGAATTATTAAGTCATCGTATTTTTCTCAAGCTTTTTCTTTTTCCCTGCGTCAGCTTCTTTATTTAATCGTTGTTTAATCTTAGAAATATTGTTTCATTAAAACTAAGAAGAAAACTTTTAAAATACAGATGTTCATGATTGAGGAAAATAAATTTTGCATCATAAAACTAGGAAGCGTTTTATTTGAAATCACAAAATGATTTTACATTTTTCAAACAAACACCTCAACGAAACACTGTATGACTCTTAAAATAAAGTATTTATCCACAATTTTGGATAATCTTTCAGATGAAATTGTTTTATTTTCTGCAGTCAAGTCTGCACGCATTGGATGAGTGAAGGAAGAAAGTTGAATTGTGACTCACTCATGAACGATTGAATAACGCTACTTCTTTCTTCCAGAACATTCATTGTTTGACTTGTGAGTTTTCGTTTAAATTGTTTCCAACGAAGCCATTGTTTTAAGTTTTAAAGGAGCTTTTTTATTTGTTAAATTTGGTTATAAGCTCTTAAACGTTTTTCTCCTAAACTAGACTTTCTGTTTTGTACAATTCTTTTTCTCTAAGAGTATAACTCTTTCAACAAAACTGTCCTTTCCATAACTCACCACAAACTCTCTAGTTTCTTACGAACACAAGAAAAGTGCATCACCAAAGCGGAGAATGAGCACTGCTTATTGGGTGGTCTTGGCTTTTGGGTGGAGCTCGACCAAGTTGGTGGCTTGTACGTTGGTGCTGCTTCTGGGTGGCGCTTCTTTGATGCAGCCGACGACGCTTCTGAAAGCCTGTCGGAACTCCTTGGAGGCGCAGTTGTAGATGAGTGGGTTGACGCACGAGTTGCAGTAGGCAAGCACGTGGCACAAGAGACTCACCACCTGCCAGAGAAGGGTGGAGTGAAACTGCTCGGTAAGGGGAAATTAAATAATTAAAGATTTTTTTGAACAAAAATTAAATTATTTTTTAAAGTTAAAGGGTGCATTTTTCGTATTTGAACTGAACGAAAATATTTAAATTTTTTCCATGATTTTAAGCTCTTTTTATTCAGATCTCATGAATCATGCATGAGTTTTGACTAACAATCCAGGTATGTTACAATGTATCATTGTTACATACCTTTCATAGATAGCATTATTTTCATAAATTTTTGGTTTTGTTTCATTAAAATGAAAACACTCGTATATCCCCGAGCTTATTTATCTCTGAGTTTCCAACTTTTTTCTTAAAATCATAGGTCATCTGAGTATATTAAAAAATATTTAAAATATTCATAATAATCAAAACGTATCCGAAATATTTCTAAAATTCATTTTATTTAATACATTATTCAAACTTTAAACTTTATTTTTTAATTTCAAACAGAATAAATGGCGTCCTAGCTATAAAAAAGTTATTAACTTTTTTAAACAATTCACATTTTATTTATCAAATATACTATTTAATAAAATTTTCAAACACAAATAATATTTTTTCTGTTCTTCTCAAACAAAAATATAAAACATTAACCTTTTGGAGTGAAGGCTTTACTCATCTTTTATTTGTTAAATATGTTTTTTAAATAATTACATAAAAAACATATTTAAACAATTATTTGTTCAATATTTTTCTATATTTTTTTTGCATTACAGTGCCATGTTGGAAAACCAATAAATCTTTTGAGAAAAAATATAATTAAACATTTTTTCATTTTTAAATGTTGGTTCGTATTTTATCAAAAAAAATACTGTGCAAAATTGAAAATGGAAACTATGAAAGAAATTATATTTTTATAATAATTTTCTTTAGTACTCTATCTTCAATTGTGAAATTTTGTGTAAAATTCGGACAAATAAATTTTAAAATATGGCAGATGTTGATTAAAAATCCTGTTAAAAGTTAAAGAAGAAAAACTTTTTTGATTAAACATATTTATTTAAATCAAAAAGTTTCGAAAAATGTCAAAAGTAATAAAAATTCCATCAAATCACTTAGATGGTTAGAAACGTATGTCTAGTTAAATTAACTGTTAATATTCAAAGTTGACATTTCTTAATATAAAAAATTTGTAAAACAATTTTTATATATAAAATGATTCGAAAAATTTTAAAGTAGTTAATATTTTGTCGAAATGTATCTAAATTATAGATCAAAAGGTTTCTAAAATCTACTTTTGCGATTTTGATTCACGTCAACAAGATGCCATTATGAATTTCTGGAGCAATGGCACAAGGGACCTGATGTTGTCAAGAATGAGTCAATCGTTTGGAAAGCTAAAAATACTTTCCGTTTTTGAACTTTTTGAAAAAAATAAAATGAAAGCCAAGTAATGTTTTTAATTCATTCCAATAAACATCAATCAATTAATCATTCAGTTAATTAATTAATCAATCAAAAGCATCTTTGGAGCCATTTTCTCAAATTGAAGATAGCTTTTAAATAAATTTGTAAAATAATGCAGTTTTTAGACCCCCCATCAATCAATCAATCCAAAATAATTTTAGAGTGCTTTTTCTCAAATTAAAAAGCGCTTTGTAATAAATTTGTAAAATAAAACCATTTTTAAACCCCCTATAGAATATATAAATATCATTACCAATACCGCATCTTCATCGCCATTATTATAAATACATTTTACACATCGTGAACCTAAACTTGCAAAATTCATAATTTCTTTTGTAACATTAAAAAAATATAGAAGAATATAAAGAAAGAATTTATAGGAAAATAATTTTGAAAAGAAAAAAATTATATTAACCGTTTAAAAATACCGATAAACAAAATGCGTGAAAGTAATAATTAAATAGCAAGAAGCCAAACCTTAGTTTTCTATCTTGTCCCCATAAAACTTCGTATCCAACCAGTTAGAAAAGTGAAAAATGTCATGAATTATTCATTTAATTTGGTCTTTTTTGACTTTTAATTCAAGACATTAAGGATTTTTCTTTTCCAACAGTGATCGGTATTTTGGTTTTTTTAGGATTTAATTAAACGTTTTTTTTAGTTTGAAAAAATTTATTTAAAATATTCCTTTTCACGAATTTGAGTTGTTTTCTTTGTGGGCACAGTTATGTGCTTAAGTATGTTTATAAGTGTGTGTAAGTGGCCTTCAGAGGGGTTTAATGGTTCTTTTGCCAAAAATTTTGCACATTTTGAACGTTTTATAGTTTTATGGAATATTAAAAAGTTTTTATTAGTTTTTAGTCTTCCATTACGTATTTGCATTATTTTTATGTTATCACGCAGTGAATCAGGACATCGGGGACGGAGTGGCTAACGACTCGCGCTTATAGCCAAAGGTCGTGGCTTCGAATGCCCAAAGCAACTCAAGTCCCATGAAAATGTACAAATATTGAAAAAATAGACTTTTTACGACCGGACGCTTTCTTTTAAATGATAAAAATACTAAAAATCATTTTTTTACAGTTTGACGTTTTTTGTATCGAGAGAACGGGTAGTCGTGTGTGTAGCAACTCTAGGCCAAAAAATTGTCCTGATTTGCTCTATAAATCCAAAAAATTAACATTTTCCGTGCAAGTAGCCTTGAAACTCTTACTGGTTATTCGCAAGTGTAGACTGGTTATTATTAAATAAATTAGGTAAATTATAAGTCAATTAAATCATCCATAAATGACAGATTAATTTACTTTTTCCTTAATTTTTTAACATTATTTTATATTCTTAAAATATACTTTGAATATTGTTTTAATATAAGGAATAATAGATAGTTATTCAAAATATATTTTGAAATACGTATTTTTCCAGTTAGTAATTTTCAAAACTAAATTCATTTAAATAATTTAAAATAAGTTTCTACAAGTACCGCATAGGACTCATGCTCGGGCAGGAAGTTGTAGTAGGCGGCAAGGAGGTGCACGTGCACCGGCAGCCACAACAGCGCGAACATCACCACCACCAGCGTCAGCACTCTTCCCACTCTCTTCTTCCGCTCGACAGTCTTGTCTCGACGCAGGATCGAGGCGTTTGCGAAGCTGTTGCCGCTCACCTGCTTCTTGATGGCCAGTGAGAAAGCAGCGATGACGACCAGAGGCAGCAGGTAGGCGAAGAAGAAGAAGCACGTGAAGAGAGTTTTGCCGTGGTTCAAGTCGTACAAGTCGCATTCGATGTGCTCGAGATGGGGCACTCCTCGCTCGTCCACATGCGGCCTCAAGCCGTACACGAAGAAGATGAACGAGTTCGCCAAGCAAGCGACCGCCCAGATGGCCGCGATGAGCGCCAAGACAATGCCTTTGGTGCGGAAGCGGAGCGTCGACTCGTTGTGCACGATGGTCAGGAAGCGGACGAGAGCGATGAGCACCAGCGTGTAGACGGTGACGTAGGCCGTGACGTTCGTCAAGTAGTGCATCAGCCTGCAACTCGTCAGTCCAAAGCCGAAACTGCGTGCGTGGGAGGAATTTGGGGCTGAACGATTTTTAGGCTTAAAACTCATTTAATTATAAAACCAGTGGGTTTTAAGTGCAATTAATTAGGTCTTTCATTTTAGTTTTTTGAATATCAATTTAAGCAGTCATTGTGCCCATTAAAAGCCAATAAAATCACATAGCTTTAAAAACTCGTGAAAATTAATAAACAGCATTTTTAAATGATTATAAAATAATCTTTTTGGAATGTATTTATTATGTTTCATTCAGTTTTCCCATAATTATATCAAACAAAAAAGACCGAAATGAGTTTTCACGCGTATTCACATTCTTGAAGTCATTTTTTGTGCTCTCTTAGGACCCTCGGAATGTATAGCTTTAGTCATTCAACTAACTCAAAATCATTTTTTAATTCTGGTCGCCTGAATAAAATCTTTTAAATATATTTAATTTCTTAGAAAGTTTACTCTAAGTATTAAATATGTTAGATCAGTGATTTAATTTTTTTATTTCATTTTAAACACTAGGAATAAATATAAACTGCCAAGTTTGCTCTTTAGTACAAGTTTTTTTAAACCAATTTTTGTAACCCATATTAGCGAAGTTCTAGTTTTCATGTTTTCAATTGTGGAAAAAATAACTATGAATGCGAGTTTAATGAATGAAATTTAAATCACAAAACACATTGTTTTGGGAGTATAGATATTTTTATGAAATAATATGTTTAAAAAGACAGTGTCTTGAGTTATGGTTATCTAACCTTTTGCGCTTATAATAAAACTTAAAAAATAACTTTTATTTTAAAATTGTGAACATCCATATTTTATATCAAAGCAGAACCACATTTTGTTTTTCAATCATGAAGCCTCGGGTTTTTTAAAATAATAATCCAACGAATAAAACTCAATTAAAAAATAATTCAGATTTATTCAGCTCGAAAAAACTGGTTAATGTTTATGATAAGTTGTAATAAATCTACGAAATTATTCTTTTAGTTTTACATTTATAATGGCAAGCATGTAAACGACGTTAGTGTAATGGCTAAGACACCGGGTCGTTACTCAGAATTTACATGAGTATGATTCTTGTCACGGCATAGTAGCTTGCGAGAAGAAGACTGTAAAACCGCTTCGTAAAACTAAAAATTACAAGAAAAAACTTGGAAATGCGAGTATTTATTTAAACGTATAAGAGCCCCCACCAACGTGTTTACAACACTGAGGTATGTGTAAGAAAAAAAAGAGAGAAAAAAAAAGGTTGATAAATAGTTCTAGATATAATATAAGAACAAATAAATTAAGGGCTATTGGAAAATGTGTTTATAATCTTTTTCATTTGTTTTTAAACTCATATAATTGAATAAATAATTTACTAAAGTTATTTATTTCATAGAAAAAGGTTTAAATAATTAAACTCAATTAATAGGAGCACTCCTTTGCATATGAATGTCTTTTACGGAACTTTCTAAGTTATTTCCCGATTCCAACTACTCAGTTGATTAAATGGAGATCGTAGTTTAAGGAATGGACACTGTTTATTATACATATTTTTTTACAAAGTAGTCTTGCTTTTCGTTGAATTTTCAGTATTTATTTATAATAAAAAAATTGAAGATACTTGCGAAAAATAACGGTTTGAGACAAAAATTTGTCTAAAATGGAGAAAAACAGCGACAGAGTATTTGGCTGAGTGGTCTTCTCACCAAAAGAGCTTTGAAGCGTCATTGATGACTCAGGCTACATGGAGAGCGTGATAATCATGCAAAGACCAGAAAAAGTTAATTAGCCTGTTTAAATTAATTTAATTTTTTTGCATAATCAACAAGGTTGACATCATTTGAAAGTGTTAGCAAATGATTTTCCTAGCATTCAAATTAGAGCTGCTCCACGATTAAAAATTTTAATCGCCGTTAATCGTTCGTTCACAAAATTTAATCGTGCGTTAATCGTATTTCAACGTAATGTTTTTAGCATATTTTACATTAGTATAAAATAGTATTTTTGTAAAAATTTCTCACAAACAACATTTTTTCTGAATTTTTTAATAAAAGTAATACACATTTAACAAATAATTTCATGAATGATTAAAAATGCAATTGTCACACATCATTTTTGAGCTAGGTACTCAAGCAAACAAGTTTTCAACATTAGTTGGATCTAAAGAGACTCTTTTCTTGCTAACTATGTGTCTTGACAAGCTGAATAGACGTTCACATGGAACAGTAAATGCAGAAAATGACAAATACTTTCTTGCCAGTTTCACAAGAGCCGGATATGCTTCTTCGTGCTGTTGCCACCAAACAAGAGGACAGCTCTCAAAGCATACCTCAGATTCTGTTTTATAACGTTTAATGATTTACTTAATAATCTTCAGAATCTTAAGTTAAATATGTTTGTAGTCTTTTGTTTAGTAGAGGCTGTATAGTTTTTTAAGTTTTCTTTTCTTCTAATAGTTTCTCTAACTTTTCATTTTTTAAAATATTTTCAATTTTTAAATCGGAGGTCTAATGATGTGGCAATCCTTAACCATTGGATTTTCTGTTCCAAATCGGAAAGAAATTTTGTGTGTGAAACGAATTACATAAGCTGGAACATCTTCGGAAGTGCATATTTCTTGTGTGAAGTGAAAAATAAATACGAGCATTATTATAGTGGCGTATAACCCGAACGAGCTTCGAGGCCACTTAGGCTGCATATTTTCATTTGCGCCTCTGGGTTACTAGGGTATTGGTTACACTTGAACCTAGGACCTTTCATTATTGGTCAAGCCGAGAGTCGTTACCGAGTCGGCTACCCGCTCAGCCAATTGGAAGTAACACTATTCAACATTTTAAATATTTTCCACCCTGTTGCAAATCTATAAGAAATGAGAAGTTTTTTGATGAAATGCAATTTTTCAAATTTTTTGTTGATAGTAAATAAGGTAAGTTTTTGTGTTCATTTGCCGAAAACGTAACCAAAACTGCAAAAAACAGTTAAATTTGGATAGGTTTAAATGAATTAAACATTTTCAATACGTTAATTTTTTTCAAAGGCGTTAAAATGTTCGATAATTGATTAACGTGTTAATGGAAAGTTAACGTAGATTAAAGCACAGCTCTAAATCAAATCTCTCAAAGACGAAGTTTCAAAACGATCGACTGACGTTTCGTTGGCGAAGACATAGGCGGTGCAAGGAGGGATGACGAGGACGAAGAGGAGGTCGGCCATGGCGAGGTTCAAGAGGAGCATGTTGACGACGTTGCGCATGCCCGCCCTGCTGACGATGACGCCGATCACCAGCGCATTGCCCACCACGCCGACACACATGATGATGCCGAAGATGAAGGGAGTGATGAACTTGTTGAGGACGTGAGAGAGCTTCAAGGAGGGCTGCATGCTGCTGCTGCTGTTGCTGTCGTTGTGGTGGTCTCGTGCCTGCCTGTCTTTTTCAGCTGGCAGCTTCCTTGATGAGTTGTTGTTGCTGTCGTTGCTGGAGTTGTTGTTTCGCTTCTTCAGTTTGTGCATGACTGCGTATATGTTGGGACGCTTCATAACTTTTGCAATCGGATATGAACAAAGATTGTGGTTTTCATAAGTTTCATCGCAGACGTCGGAAAATATGTGTGGCTTTCGTTCTAAATGAAGGGATGTATCGCTGCTGCCGTCGCCACCTTCGAGCCTCATGTCAATTACGTTCAACGCAACCAAAAGTATTGCAATTATTTGTCTCATATTTGCTTTTTTCAAAAAAATTAGATTAGGGTTGAAGAAAGTGAATAAATAAATAAAAAATTATTTTTATTTAAATTTTAATTATTTTATTTCTTTTTTATGTTTTTAGTTTTCTTGAACAAATCCGAGACATCGAGTTTCTCGATTTTTGTAATCGTGTTTTGACATGAAAGCATGTAGTTCTGAAAAGTCTGTGAAATATATAAACTATATTTACAATTTAGGTTATAAATAATATCTAAACTTTTTATCAATTCTAATTAGTTAATTTTCTTATGTTTACAATTTTATAAATGAATTGTCAAAATTTATCAAACTGTGTAAATAAATTTTTAGAAATTTTGCAAGTTAAATTTATTGCTATTTCAAAATGTTACAGCTCAATTGACGTGAAATACATTAATTGTCAACTTTAGTCATCTTTCTTTCATTTATTAAGTTTAGTTCGAATTTTACCACTGACATCAACTTTCTGCTTGCTACAAATGGACTACAATGAAAATTGGAAAACTCATAAATTGTAAACAAAATTTAATAAATAAAAATTTTGAGTTGCTTTACTTTAGTCTAAAATTTTTATTATTTTTAAAAGGACCTTTAAATACGAACCAACAGGCGGTACACAATTATGGATAGTCATTACTCTTTTGGTATTTATTGCAGTCTTTGTTTGTGAAGTGTGTTTATTAATAAATATTCACATATTTATATATTTTAGTTTTAAAAAAAATATTCTTTTTGAAATATTGTTGATCAGGTTAGTCTTTTTGACTGGAATGTTTTTTTATTTATATGAAGAAATAAAAAATAATAATTTTGAATCTAAATTCATTCACATCTAAGTCAGCTTGATCTTCATATTCTTGTCTTTTTTTTGAATTTCTTAAAGTTTCAAATCTTTTATATTTATTGTTTTAAAGTCAAAAAATATAATGAACCAAATATCATTATCGTCGTTTGATAGAGAAACTGTTATTTTAGAAACTTTACTTTTTTTTACAAAAACTAAAAAACATAGATGCAAAATTATTTTTTTTCCAATGAATATAGGTTAATATTTTGCATAAAATTTTCTTACAATATTTTCAAAATATTATTTTTTATTTTTTTAAAATCACTTTATTAAGATTAAATAATAATAATAGATCTTGTGACGAAAACTATAGAGCATGAAATCGTATTTTTACTCTCAAATTGTTCATAAGCGGGCGATTTTTGTTTTAACTTAGTAGGTTTGATTCTATTCTTGGAATAATAAAAGGAAGAATTTTAAAAACTATTATTGAATGGATTTCTAATGGACTCTGTTTCCGTCCAGCTAACTAGCCTCATTAGCTCTCTCTTTAAAACCCTTTATTTAAAAATGTATAAATCTTTAGAAAAATAAAGAGTAGTTTTTCTATGAAAATCAATTTCTACAATTTTTCATCTCATAGAAATTTAAGCTTTCTTTTCTACAAAATTAAAACTTATGTTTTTTTAAAAACTCATTAAAAAATCGTTTCTAGAAATTTCTCACCAAAGAAATTGTTACCCTCAAAACTTAAAAAAATAAAAACTCTGCCTTAAAAAGTCAATAAAAAATTGTGTTTTAAAATTGAGAAAACTCATTATATTCAGCTATATTAATTAAAAAAATATTTACTAAACAAAAAAATTTATATTTCAATCATATTATGACTAGTTTATTTAACTAAGAATATAATTTAACTAATAAGAAAAAACTTCAATATTTATCATTATATAATTTATTTTTTTATTGGAAAAAATACATATATTTTCAAAAAGAAAAAAATATTGTAAAATGTGAGAATATATTGGTCTTTCACGATAATAAACCATTTGGTCCTGTTTTATTGAGTGGAAACAAGTCCTATTTCCACGAACTCGGATATCCTTTTAGAAACTTCAGCATTTATTTTGACTCAAAAATAATAGTTGATTTTTTCTCTTAAATAAAAAAATAATTAACATTGTTATAATTCACTAAATGAAATTAACTGTTAAACATTTCTCTAAAAAACATTTTGGTTAAAATACTATCTACTCATTCGATAGTAGTTCATATTAAACCAATTTTTTCAAAAGTGAAATTTTAAATTCATACTATATTTAGATGCACTTCTGGACAGGTTGAGAGTTGAAGGAAGCTTCTCTGAAACACCAGGATCTTTGGACATTATCATTTTGCGGAAAATATTGTTTTATATAAAATCCTATTTTTGAAGAAATTCTCTTTGATGAACGGAACGTTGAATGATTAATGACTCACGGTTCGTAACCATGGGTCATGGCTTCGATTCCTAGTCGTCACTAATAGCCCTTATATATTGGCGCAATGAATACGGAGCCTTCAGAGCGCCTTTGAAGCTTGCTCAGGTTATTCGATACAATAAAATGACTTGTCATTATTATCAATAAAATTATTATTTAAATTATTATTATTTTACATTTCGAAAATAGGATTGACTTTTAAATATTTAACGAAAATAATTCTCCGTTTTAAAATTCTTGTATACAATTTTTAACTACGAAAAAATAAGTTTAAAGAAAAAAATACAACTTATTCAACAATTTTTTCACTAATTAAGTTATGGATTATTTATTTTCTTTTATTATCCTATTTCGGAACTTTTATACACGATAAAACCACATGAAAAGTAGCTATAATGTCAAGGAGGGGACAAATTACTATTTTTTTATTTATTTTTTATGGCGCAATGATACACAAGTAGTGAAATTTTTAATTAAAAATTTCTTAGTAATTGCCAATAGTTCGTGTTAGAAAAGTTTCAGCGTTTTAAACTGATTTCGAATCACATTTTTACCATCACCGCCTTTGAATTAATCCCAATAAAGGTACTTTGACTTTGTTTTTTTAACTTATAATAATTATTTTTAAGAAATGTAAAGAGTAATCAGTTTATTTTTACTTTTTAAAAGTTAGTTGTCAAGTTCCTTAATCGATTTATTAAATCCTTATATACACCAAAATTAGCTTTTTAAAATATTTCGAATTAAAAAAATATTAACAGAATTAAATACCTGTTTCAATATAAACTTTTTAGGAAAATAACATGTTTTGAATTCTACTATTTTTCACTTAACAGAACGCAACATTTGTTATTTTAGATATTGTCAAATTATTCAAGTATGTTTACCTATTTATTACACAATTTTTCTTACCTTCTTTTCAATAAATAGATCAAATATGGATTATGACGAAGTAAATCAGGATAAAAAAAACCAACCAAAAACAAATGATGTTCAATTATTAACACGATGAACGCTTTTAATTAACGTAGAAATATCTTCTATTTATGACGACAACAGCTTCAACGCTGGTGTTACATCCTGCCTTTTGTAACAAAACACTCGTCGCAAGAGTTTACACTCACCACACACATACTCGCAAATAGATTATACAAAATAGAAATATATATATTATTGTAGAAATGCGCCAGTTACACTCAGTTCATAATCTAATGCCAAAAATAATTTTCATTAAACGTTTTATACAAAATGTTAAAAAACAAATTTTTTACAGATTATTTTTTTAGAAACTTAAGCTTTCACAGAGGAAATAACGACTATTATTTTAAATATTTATTAATGGCCTGCCAAAAAGAGTATTTATGTACTCAGATTATACCAACATTTATCGGTAAATTGCATTGCTTGCTGACAGTATGGTTTTACATTCGACAAATGTTGTGAAAAGCTGTTGGTTTGTCATTCTTAATTAATTAGTAGTTGATAACTCACGGTTTAGAAACATAGGTCGTGGGTTGGATTTCCACACACCCTAGTAGCCTAGAGACACTTAAGACCGTGAAAAAAAATTACGAAAAAAAAAATCTTCATTTTTTCCTTACGAGATCACCGGTTATGAGACAAGTTTATTTTTCAATGTATATTTGACAAAAACGCTCTACGTCTCAAAAACTCATAAGCACAATTGTATTAAAAAAATCCGGAAACAAAACAGTGAAATTGCATTTCTCCATGCTTTATTCAGGAAAGAATAACACAAAAAGCTAAAAATATTTTTTCGCTATTTTTAAGTTTCATGAAAAAAATGAAATTTTGAGTTAGAGAACTTTTTTTACGTTTTCAGTTTTAAAAATAGAAAAGTTCCCTGCAATTTTTCCATTTTTTATTATTTAGGATCAAAGATAATAGAAAACAGTTTTTACATTTTCACAATTTTAATAAACAACAGCGATAATCTTGAAACAACAATTTGAAAAAGAATTCTTAAAAGTTTACTTAAAAGATTTGTTATTTGCTAAGCCGATAAAACATTCTATCATCACTCTTAATTAATCTTGCCTCTCTCGAAAGATAAAAACTCATTTTTCAGTTACAGGCATCCGAATAGATATGAAGTTTAAAAAATATATCATATATCATACTTTTCCATCCGTCTGTCATATCAAGTTTTTCACGTTTACGCCTCTATATATTTGTTTATTTCAAATGGAATTCTTCTCCGCCATATCTCCATACAATGGAGCCCTTGATATTAAGAAGTCTATGGCAGTGCATGGCAAGTTGACGAAGACTCTCATACAAGAAAACAAACGCCATCAATCTCTCCCTTGGAGTGCCATGTCATCGTTTGCATTCTCCCTTCGTATCTTGAGAATGCAGCCGACGTCCATTTTGTTCTAGGACATCCATTCTCCCGTTTAGTGTTATGCTTGCACACTTTTCATTCAATTCTGAGTAATTAAACGAGGCACTGGTCTTTTCTGCTACACTCTTTGCAATCTCACTTGTCTTCGCGGGAGCGCCTTCTTACTGTCATATTACTGCTTTCGTATATGAGGTTGAGTTTTCACTTATCTTTCTGAGTGCTTTAATTTCGAAAAATAGAAGTTTATTTTCATCAAATGTTTTCAATGCCAAAGTTTCAAATCCGTAGAGGGCAGTCGGGACGCTGAGTGAGTTGTATAATCTAATTTTGGTTTGTTGATTGATGTTCTTGATCTTCCAAAAGGCTGCCACAATCACTCATTGAGCTCCAGGCGATGGCTGTTCTCATTAAATTTGAATAATACAAATAAAAGCTGGAAGATAAAAATAAACTAATTTGATAATTTTACATTTTTAATTGAGAAGATGACATGATTTAGACGCCTAAAAATTATAAAATAAGTTAAGATTTAGTATTTTTTGCAGAATTATTAAAGAATTACATACCAATTAGTTCAAGAAATCAAAACTTTGCTAAATTTAATCTTTATAGAAATAAATTTAATTTTACATTTTAAAAGAATTATAAAAGATTGTTTTTCAAATTAAGTTTCAAAAGTAATCCATGTTTCGAAGAGATTGAAGAGATGGGAATAATATATTTTTTCTATTTTTTTTATAACCATTATAGAGGTCATGACATGCGTGGTTTTTGACTCCCTAAACTAAACTAAACTAATTAAATGAATTTTAAAGAAGAGCATTAGCGAAATGAATTTTGTAAGTTTTTTCAGTCTTAAAGGCTTTCTTCATAATCTGTCATATGCAATCATGATTAAATCACCAGAATGTTTACAAGAAATCCTGAAATTAGTAATACCACGTTCTTCGAAAGACTTTTACAGAAAGCCACGCTAGTTAATTGATTACTTGAAACGGCGTAATGTTTCGTTGTTTATAGAAATTAATCACTCGGACTTAATTTTATTAATTGTTTAACTAAATTATAAATAATTTAGTTAAACAATTTATAAAATTAATTTTTTTTTTAAACTTGTCAATGACAAGTTTTTGGTTTAAAAAAATAAAGATATTGATAAGAAGTCTAATTGAGTTGCTTTCTAATCAATTCCAAAGACAGAAAAACTCGCCAAAAACTGCATTTTAAATTCAAATGTTTAAATTTAACTTTAATTTTTCCAATGTTACATTTGTTTTAATGCAACTTAAATATCAATGGCATAATTTTTTTATGTGACTGCAGTCATCCATGGATGTGCATGAAATGAAATAAGCAAAAATTTGCATCAGAAATATTTTCATTTATGCACTTTAGAATTAATGGTCGAGATCATGTAATGTACCGATTAACTGCTTTGTGAAAAGCAAAAATTCCAGATGAATAAATCAAATATAAAGTGGCTGATTATTAGATTATCACACATCCTGAACTAATAGTTGTTTTTCAATTCAATTGAAAATAAACTTAAAACCAAAAAGTATAAGAGAATGAATGAAAGAAGCTACGACGCAATTTATTTACTTTTCTAATTAAATGTTCATGCATATCACGTTGAAAAGTCAAATTTACATTTCAAATGAACTTTCAGACACTTTCTACTCTTATAAATAACAAAGAGATGCTAATTGAATTTATAATTGAAATAAATACAAAAATAAATTAAATATACTTGCACTTTTGGTTTCGGAAAAGGACGAATTGTGTTTCAGTGTGAATCTTCTAATAAATATTAAACTTTAGTGTCAACAAAGTCACAAAGTCGTGCGGGTGAAGTCGCCTTCACCAGACTTGCCCTTGGAAGCGACTAGGATTTGTGGGAATCGAACTCATGACCTAAATGCCGTGAGTCGTTAACTACTCTGCCACCTAAATTCATGTTGACACTTGAATCAAACGAGAAATTTGAGTCAAAAAATGACATAAGTGGATAGATTTAAGATTATACTATAAAAATTATTCATTTGTTGAATACATTTTAAAACGAAAAATACTTTTATCACAAAATAATAAAAGGTTTAAAATTTAAATAGATAAATTTGGTAACTGCGTAAATATTTTTAATAGCGTTATTTTATCAACGGGTTACTTGAGAATTCAAATTGTATTGAAGCACAGATCTTTTTATATTTTATAACTCCGTTTAATATTTAGGATATCTTCTACATTTCCGCCACAAAGGTTTACGTTGAACTCGGTAATTGTAAGCAAGCAACAGCTGATGGCACTTATTTTGCAAGCGTACTTTCAAATACTTTGCCGAAATGTCAATAAGAAATTGCCGCTAATTTTCATTATTAGAGACCAAACATAAGCTAATTCAATAAATAGTGTCATAAACGGTTAAAAGCGGCGACCAAGATGGCTGCTGCTAACCAAATTTGAAGAGCGCTATAGAAATCTATTTGATTGATTGATTGAAATAGTGTGTTGAATCAGCTGTTGTGGTGTTTACCATTACCGAGTTCAACGTAAACCTTTGTGGCGGAAATGTAAAACAGATCCAATATTTATTCTCATGTATGAATATTTATGTATTTAAAATATTATTGGAATAAAAATGACAAATTTTTTTATTACCAATGAACCAAAACAAGTCAAAATTATCGTCCAGATAAGACCACTTTCTCTACCACAGCTCAGCTGATCAACCTGAAAAAAAGCCCATGTGATGACACTTTTGCACACTGCCATAGACCATGGTCATCCTAGATCCAGTGCCTTGGTTACTTCATTCATGGCAACTGACTGGCAACGGAGATATAGAAAAATAGAAACTTAGTTGGATAATAATAGCAATTACAAAATGAAGTTAGAAAATTTTTAAAATGAATTATATTACCACAAAATCATGTATAACTGAAGAGAAATGCGTGTAGAAATACTTTTTCTCTGCTGGCATAGAAAACTTTTTTTCGACGGGTTGTGCAGAAAGCAAAAGGCTGATAGATCACATACGGCAACTAAAAGCTGGACACAAAGTTGTTTACCGGGGATTTGTCATTAAGACAAGGTCTCACTTCCACGTTATTATATTGTGGATATTTCGACGGCTTCATTGATATAATACAATGCAAACAATCATCCTTTTAAAGGCGGTAAAAAAGGTAGAGAAATATACCATTCTAAAGTGAGGACAAAATAAAATTTGAGCAATGGTTTGATCAGTGTGAATTATCAGCAAATCAATTCGTAGAAATCTAATGGCAGGCAACCATATTCTGACGAATGATGATTCTGACGCAAATTACGGCATCATTTCAAACCATTTCCGAAGATACAAGGCACAAATATGGAAATGTAGATACACGAGGAAAAATAGAGCTAAGAGGAAATTGAGAGGTTTATATACTAATAAAAAAAACTAAATAGTAATTTATGATAACACTTTTTTTAATCAAATATAAAGTTTAGTGATTTTATTGTTAAAAATTTATTATAAATTTTTTTATTATGAAAACAAAAACCTGTAAAAAAAGTTTTAGAAAGTTTCTGCTGTAAAACTTCAATACTAGTAAACAAACCTTAATTGAGTTAAAGTTTTCAACTATTTACTCAAAATGAATTTTAAAGATCTAAATTTAACATATTTATTTTTAGTACTGTTTTTCACCAAAGAAATTTCTTCTTCTATAAGTAATAATTGAAATGTGTATGAATATTTATTTCTTATTGTTAAAAAGTTTTTAATAAAAACTTATTTTTTTCAGAATTGTCTTCAACTAATGTGTGTAAAAAAGGAAATGGCTATGAAGATAAGAGTCAATTCATTGAGGACTCTTTTGAATGTCTCAACTGTGGTCACTCCAAAGAGGATGGACCCTACTATTTATCTTCAGGCCAAACTGGATTTTTTGGTATTTCTTTCTCAAGCACGTCTCGATCTGATCTCTCACTGCAAATCTCTTTTGGAAATAAAGATCCTTTCTACATCAGCATATTGAAAGCTGAATCTGGCAATACAAGATCAAACATGACTTTCAAAACCGAGCATTCAAATAACATCTCCAACTCTTTCTTTGAAAATTTCCCTTATTCTTTCACTTTATTAAACTCAATTTTCTTTTCAAAAAGTTTAAATAATTTTTCTAGTCTCTCAAAAGTTGTTAAATACTCAGATAATGCACTACACTCTTTAGAAAATTGCATTTATAAAGTTAAATTCGACTTCACATTTAAAGAAGAAGGCACATATTCACTGAGTTTGAACCTCAGTGACACTACTCCAACAAACGAGCTACTCGCTTCGTTGACCTACCAAGACAAGATAAGAGTGGTTCAGAATGCTCCCACTACGTATGTACCTCCAGCCAAAAGTGGAATCTCCAAAATAGCTTCCCTCCTTGAGACCTTGTTTCATGTTGATGACCTTAAAATACTACAAGATGAACTTTTCAATGATGTTTATAACAGCAATGTTGATAATACTGAGATAAAAGAGAATAATGAAAATACTAGTAGATCTGAAATGCATGATAAGGCCTTCAAATCTGGAGAGGAATCAATAGCAGGTACCATAGTCTCCTCAAAGAGCATAACTCACCATCATCATCATCACCACCACCACCATCATCATTACCATCATCATCACCACCACCACCATCATCATTACCATCATCATCACCACCACCATCATCCTCACCACCACCATCATCATCACCATCATCATCATCATCATCACCACTACAGCAATGTTGGAACTGGTATGTGACAAGACAGTGATGTTGCCAGCGTCGACATTCAGGTGTGAGTGTTCACTCAAGCATGGAGGGGGAGGAGGAGGAGGAGACAGGAGTGAAGAAGGAATGGAAAAGAATGGAGAAGAAATAAAAATGAATGAAGGAGGAATGAAAATTAGAGAAGGAATTAATAAAATAATAAAAGAAGAGATGGTGAAAACAAACGAAGAAATTAGTAGAAGAACCAACAATATAGCACTAGAAAACCCACCTAGAAGGCATGCCATGAAGGGCATGATGATGATACCAGAGGAGGTGGGTGGAGGAGTAATAGAGGGAGGGGCTTCAGCTCATGCATATGCATGGAAGATTGTCTTTGTGCCTGAGAAAGGGGAAGAGGAAGGAGGGGGAGGGGTAGAGGAGGAGGAGTTTGTGTACAAGAACAATAATTCTTACTTGAATAGGCTCCCTTTACAGAAGATTGGAAGGTAGAAATTAATAAAGATTTATCAACTTCTATTATTTGTTAAGTTTTCATTAATTCTTATAATTCCTCGTATTATAATCTATTTTATCATTAACAGCTACAAAACTGTTAAGCATCAATCATCCATTCACAATCACAGCTACAGAATCTCAGTCACCAACATCAACCACCTTCCACCAACCACGTCATCATCATCATCATCATCATCACCAACCACCTCAAACCTGGTCACCATCATAATCATGCCCCCCATCTCCAACCTCGCAATCCACCTGGACGGAGCACCCCAGCCTGGAGAGGTCCTTTCGTTCCACGCCAGCCACACTGCCGCTACCACTCAGGGTGTCAGCTATGAGTGGTCGTTTGGAGGTGGTGGTGGTGGTGGTGGTGGTGGTGGTGGTGGTGGTGGTGGGGTAAAGATGGTCGTTGCTAGAAGTCAGGGAGCTGTAGAACATGTCTTTGAAAGGTTTTCACGGAATTATTATTATTATTATTATTATTATTATTATTATTATTATTATATTATTATCATTATTATTATTATTATATTTTATTATTATTATTGTCATCTGCCACCCCTCTTCCCAACTTCAGGGAAGGTGAGTACGTGGTGAAATTGACTGCTTCCAATGCGGTGAGTAGTAGCACCACCAGCAGACGAGTCTTCGTTGTGCCTGCTCCTTGTTCCCCTCCCTATGTCTCCTTCGTGCTGCCTGTCTCTGTGCGTTTCTTCATTAATAATAATAATAATAATGATACAAGTAATAGTAATAAAAATAATCATGTGGGTTTCTTTATTTTTCTTTTTATTCCTACATCCCATTTATTGCGTATTTTAGGCTTATTGAATGCCTCACAGATATAGCTAACTCGTTCGTGTTACCATAAATCCATTCGAGCCCTACCCAGCATACCCATCCGTCCAACCAACTCTTAACCAAAGTCCAACTACCAACCCATCCAACCAACCATCTATTTAACCACAGATCCCACTACCAACCCACCCATTCATCCAACTCTCATCCATCCAATTAATCCCTGATCCAACCACAAAGCCATCCATCCATCCACCCACCCATCCATCCAATTCATTTCTGATCCAACCACAAAGCCATCCATCCATCCACCCACCCGTCCATCCAATTCATTTCTAATCCAACCACAAAGCCATCCATCCATCCACCCACCCATCCATCCAATTAATTTCTGATCCAACCACAAAGCCACCCACCCATCCATCCAATCACAGACCAGCTTCTCATTCAAACGAAATGAAGATATTCTAATCGAATCGATCGTTTCAAGCGACTGTCAACTACCCCACACACTCAAACGCCATTGGTTGATCATGAATGACGTCACTCAAGCCGTCATCCAATCAGAATCCACCGTTGACTCAACCCTGGTGATAAAGAGGTTCTCATTACCCGTTGGAGCCTACTCCGTCTCCTTGAATGTCAGTGTACTTGTATGCGTCTGTCTGTCTGTCTGTCTGTCTGTTGCTGTAATTCTTTATTTCAGCTCCACTCTGAATAAGTTTGATTGTTTTTTAATAAGAGTTTCACTTCCAATCACCCCCATAAACCAATCAACATCCTGTTAGTCAACCCCACAATTTGACCACTATCACCCGTTCCAACATCACGCCACAACGACAACCACATGACAACAACGACAACCACATGACAACAACGACAACCACAACAACGACAACCACCACAACGACAACCACAACAACCACAACCACCACAACGACAACAACCACAACAACCACAACCACAACAACCACAACCACCACAACGACAACCACCACAACGACGACAACCACATGACAACAACCACAACCACCACAACGACAACCACCACAACGACAACTACAACAACGACAACCACCACAACGACAACCACAACAACGACAACCACAACAACGACAAACCCCCACCACAACCACAACGACAACCACAACAACCACAACCACAACGACAACCACCACAACACGCAGGTAAGCCTGCAGGGCACCATAGTACACGCCGCCTCACAGTCTCCCCTCAAGTTCTCGATAGTGGCGAGTGCAGTGGTCGCCAGTGTGGGCGGGTCCTTCCAGAGGGTGGTTGCTAGGGGCGAGATGGTTGTCATAGACGCGTCATCGTCATTCGACCCTGACCTAGAAAGAGGAAATGGGTCACCACGACAACAACTGTCTTTTCGGTGGAGTTGTGCTAGTTACAACTACTACTACCAGCACAACAACAACCACTTCCACGACCCAACTGATGGGTGCTTCACGGACCACAGCCTCAACAACCTCACTTCTTCCTCTTCCTCCTTCTCTTCCTCCTCCTCCTTCTCTTTTAATTCTTCGTTCCTTTCATCTTCTGCTGCCTTCAGTGATGGTTACCTCTTCAGTGTGGTGGTAACGAGGAGGGATGGTGGTAGTGGTGGTGGTGGTGGTGGTGGTGGTGGTGGTGGTGGTGGTGGTGGTGGTGGTGGCGGAGGGTTGGTGCATCAACTGATCTCTCTGCAAGATCATTTATCTATTCAGTTAGTGGCATGGATGGATGGATGGATGAATGCATCGATTAATGCATGGATGGATGCATGGATAGAGGGATAGATGAAAGCATGGGTTGTAGAATGCATTGACAAATGCATGGATGAATGCATGGGTAGATGAATGCATAGATAAATTGATTGATGCATGAATGCATGCCTATGGTGGACACACAGGCTGAGGATAGACTGTGAGGAGTGCAGGCAGGCCACCATCAACCAGCATGACTCCCTCACCCTCAAAGCCATCATCACATCCACCAATGACATTAACAAGAACAAAAATATTAATAATAATCATAGTAATAATGATAAGAATAACAGTAATCATAGTAAAAATAATGAAGCTGACAGTGATGGTGATGATGACGACCTCAGTTTTGAGTGGACGCTATATGACGTGGGAGAAATTGACTGGGAAAAGCTTGAAAGAAGTATTTAATGATGATGATGATTATGATGATTATGATGATTATGATGACGATGATGATGATGATGAGGATGAAGATGGTGATGATGATGATGATAAACTTTCTATTTTTTAACCCTGTAAATATTATTTTAACCGATGCTACTACTTCGGCTGTTACCGCAACTTCAACTTCTGCTCTCGTTGGGCTTCAACAATGTTGAATAAGTCAGTAATCTCCATTGAGTGCTCCTCCACTCCACTCGATTAAGTATTCTTGCACACCGATGCCCACTTCCTTCTCCCATCGCCCTCTCCATCTATCCACCAATCCACCTACCCATCCCCTTACCCCCCTCTCTCCCTCCCAGAAAGTGTCTCATGCACCCACTCAAGCGGCAGTAACTCCCTCCTTCAGAGTCTCGTCAAGCATCGACGATACCGCAAGAAAGGCAACACTACTACCATGACCACCAGCACTACTACTACTATGACCACCAGCACTACTACTACCACTACGACCACCAGAACTACTACTATGACTAACAATACTACTATTATAAGTACAGTCGGCAAGGATGCTGGTGTGTTGAGAATCATGGACAAAAAGCAGGATGATGATCTTTACAGAAACAACATCAATATCAACAACGCCAACAATAACAACGCCAACAATAACAATAAAAACAACAACAACAATAACAACAACAACATTGACAATGTCATCTTCAACCGACTCAACTCAAACAAGATGCGTTTCTTTGACCACCGCATCAACAACGACAAATTCAACAACAATGTCAACAACAGCATCAACAACAATGTCAACAACAACAACAACAACAACAACAACATTAATATAATCAGCAAAGGAGGTAGGAAGAATGGATTCATGATTCATCCAGTTATCGAAGAGAGCTCAGAGCGCAGTGGTGGTGGAAGTGGTAGTAGTAGCAGTGGTGGTGGAAGTGGTAGTAGTAGCAGTGGTGGTGGAAGTAGTAGTAGCAGTGGTGGTGGTAGTGGTAGTAGTAGTGGTGGTGGAAGTGGTATTGCTGATGGTAGTAGTTTTGGTGGTGTTGGAGGTAGTGATGGTGGTGGTGTTTTCAGAAAAAGTGAGATTAGTGTTTTTACAGCGCTCTTTTGTTTTTTCGTTTATTTATGTTGTTCGCTTTTTTATTATTTTTTTTCTTCTAATTTTAGATTTTATTATTTTTGTCGAATTTACATAATACAAGTCCAAAAAAATTGCTCCCCACGCCAACAACCTTGCAACAGTTGCTGAGGGCCTCGACAACACTCCAAAGGAACCACCAATCACGTCTCACCATTTCGAAATCCCTCGATCTTATAGGACAGAGAGGGTGCTGCAGAGGGAGGAGCTAGTGGGAGGCTCAGCCAATAGAAAGTTTCTGATGATCAAACCCAATGTTCTCATTCAAACAGTTGACTATGTAGTGAAGCTGTCAGTTTCCAACAAGAGTGAGACGTCAATCAATCTATTTGAATATTCATGCGCCGAATACCGGATTTATTATTCGAACATTATTATAATTAGTTTTAATCATTCAAAAAAAGTATTTGCCTTGTATTACAACATCTTTCAACACTCCTCAGGAACGAAGGCATCTGGTTGGACGCTGATGCACTTGCGGGTGAACGAAGCACCAATGGGAGGCCTCTGTACCTTCAAGCCCCCGCCCACTGAACGCCTATTGGCCCTCAAAGACCGCCTCAACATCTATTGCTACAACTGGCAGCAAAAGGTATTTTTCATTGGACGACGAGGCTGCCTGCTTGTTTAAGATGCTGTTTTCTGAATTGCTTACTCGACAAAATTTTTTAGAATTCTCAAATTAAAGTTTCCACCTTCATCTTTTCAACTTTCGAACCTAACTCTTACCACTTCTACCACTATCACGAAATTCATTCCCTCCCCCCTCCCTCCACTCCTTTTACTCTCATCTCCCCCCTACTCCACCCCCATACTCCCACCCCTCCCCCCTCCACCCCCACATACTCCCACCTCCCCCCCTCCACCCCCACATACTCCCACCTTCCCCCCTCCACCCCCACATACTCCCACCCCTCCCCCCCTCCACACCCACATACTCCCACCTCCCTCTCTTCCTTTCACCCCACATACTCCCACCTCCTCCCTCCACCTCCACATACTCCCACCTCCCTCCCTCCACCCCCACATACTCCCACCTCTCTCCCCTCCACCCCCACATACTCCCACCTCTCCACCCTCCACCCCACATACTCCCATCTCTCCCCTCTCTACCCCCACATACTCCCACCTCCCCCCCTCCAACCCCACATACTCTCACCTCCCCTCCTCCACCCCCACATACTTCCACCTCTCCTCCCTTCCACCCCCACATACTCCCGCCCCTCCCCCCCTCCACCCCCACATACTCCCACCTTCCCCCCTCCACCCCCACATACTCCCACCCCTCCCCCCCTCCACCCCCACATACTCCCACCTCCCTCTCTTCCTTTCACCCCACATACTCCCACCTCCTCCCTCCACCTCCACATACTCCCACCTCCCTCCCTCCACCCCCACATACTCCCACCTCTCTCCCCTCCACCCCCACATACTCCCACCTCTCCACCCTCCACCCCACATACTCCCATCTCTCCCCTCTCTACCCCCACATACTCCCACCTCCCCCCCTCCAACCCCACATACTCTCACCTCCCCTCCTCCACCCCCACATACTTCCACCTCTCCTCCCTTCCACCCCCACATACTCCCGCCTCTCTTTCCCTTCCACCCCACATACTCCCATCTCTCCACCCCTTCCAGGACGACTCCCTCCTGACGTACAGGGTGGCCTACCAAATAGTTGGCTCTTCCCACCCGTCATTCAGCGTCTACCAGGGAGCCAATCACAACTTCAACTTCACCCTGCCCCCCGGCCTTGCTGCTGCCAATCACACTGGTCAGCTTATCCTACTGCTATTTCATATTATTCTTATATCATTATTATTTTCATCAATATGCATTATTATTATTATTATTATTATTATTATTATTATTATTATTATTATTATTATTATTATTATCATTATTATATGTTTATTCTTCAATCATTCAATTGTATTTTTTTATATAAATAAATATTCTTTTTTCAGTCGAGGTGAAGGTGAGTGTGCACGGTGAGGGAGGAGCCTTCACTGACGTATGTGTGCAGCGGTACACCGTGCTTCCTGACCACGTGTGCGTGATGCATGCATGCATGAATGCATGGTGCATGCATGCATGAATGCGTGCATGGTGCATTCATGCATGCATGCGTGCTTTGGAGAGATTGAATGAATGAATGCATTTATGGTGCATTTGAGAGTGAGTGAATGCGTTCGTGAATTCATGATTCATTGGAAAGAATGAATGCATGCATGCATGTGAGAATTGAAGGATGGTTAGTTAGAGTACTCTGCACACCAAGACACAGGCCTTCAAGAGAGCAATTCGACGGATGGTTCAGCGAGGCGGTGGGAGAGGGAAGGAGTAGGGAGGCCCTGTGGATGGCCCTCTTCGCCACGCAAGCCCTGGTGGCGAGAGAAGGAGGAGAGGGAGGGAGGGGAGAAGGAGGAGGAGAGAACGCAACTACAACTGACTTTCAAACTAACTTAACTTTTACTGAATCTTCAGCTGTTTCATCATTATCAACACCATTTCAACTAGTATCATCATCACCACCATCAACCACATTATCATCATCATCAGCGTCAACATCATTATCACCTCTTACTCCTCGTCACATCTTCAACAAGCTAGTTACAGCCTCTCTAAACATGTCTATTGAAACCATGGTTGGAATGAAAGAATAAATAATACATAGAAATATAAGTATAATTATAAATATATTAATAAATATCATAACAATTAAAATTATAAATAGAATAATAAAATATGCGAGATTTATTTTACCCAATTTGCAGTCAATTTTATTTTTACAAATACATTCATTTAAATTATTATTAATGTATCATTGCGTTATTTAAATCTTTTTTTCAGGAAGAAGCCGAATCGATGGTAGTCGTGCTAGCTGCCTGCCTCAAGAACCTCAACTCTGTACCTTCAACCATTTTATTATTTTTATTATTTTTAATTAATTTAAAATACCACGTTTGATTTTTTATATAATTATTAGTCATCATCATTATTACCACACACACACACACACACACACACACACACACACACACACACACACACACACACACACACACACACATGCACACACACACATGCACACACAGATATCTACACTGACAGCAAACAAGACCTTGGGCGTGTTCGAGAGGGTTTCCGTGGTGATGAGGGATCACTACTATGACCTCTCCCTGCCTTTCACTACCCTTGCCATCGATACCACCTTCCAATACATGCGTCTGCTACCTTCTTTGAGTGATGATGATGATGATGACGATGATGGTGATGGTGATAATGATGGTGGTGGTGGTGATAATGATGGTAGTGGTGGGGGTGAGGGTGGTGATGATCATGGTGTTGAGGAGCTTGGTAAGCATGACAAGACCAACAAAAGTGTTGATAATGATGCCACTACTGATAATAAGAAAGTCTACAATGAGACAGCTCATGATGGTGATAACAACAACAACAGCAGCAACTTTATAAACAGAAACAAAAACCATAACAGCATCTTTATTTCTTCCACAAATGACACCAACATTGACAACAACACTTCAGCACACTCCCCACCCAACCTTCTCTCAACAATTGGGTCATCAATTGGGTCATCAATCAGCCATTGGCTGCAGAGGGAGCAGGGGGAGGGGCTTGTGTTCCAGGAGATTAGTCATGATGATGATGAGGAGGAGGGAGGTGAGGGTCTTGGTGGTTCTGGTGATGATGATAGTGGTGGTGCTGGTAATGATGGTGGTTTTGATAATGATGATGATGTGAGCAAAGGGAGGTATGTACGAGAAATGAAGATGGGTAATGAGGTTGAAGTGAAAAGTATCATCATCAAAACCACCTCTCTGCTGCACTACTGGATTGCTGTTGGTTGCTTACATTTATATCTGACGTTTAAATTAAATTCCTAATCAAATTATGTTTGAAATTCATCGTAAATCAAATTATGTTTGAAATTCATCGTAAATCAAATTATGTTTGAAATTCATCGTAAATCAAATTATGTTTGAAATTCATCGTAAATCAAATTATGTTTGAAATTCATCGTAAATCAAATTATGTTTGAAATTCATCGTAAATCAAATTATGTTTGAAATTCATCGTAAATCAAATTATGTTTGAAATTCATCGTAAATCAAATTATGTTTGAAATTCATCGTAAATCAAATTATGTTTGAAATTCATCGTAAATCAAATTATGTTTGAAATTCATCGTAAATCAAATTATTATTACTAATATGTTTCGATTTACAGCTCAGAACTCTCAAGGCACATGTCAGAAGCTTCCTCGTGCCCTCGTCCAATAAAGTCTACTCCAATGACTTCCTCACTTTCTATTCGTCCATCCACACCCTCGACCAACCAATCACCGTCGACCTTTTGAATCGTGTACACGTCGATCTTCCAATCAGCGACGTTCTAAAAGATTCGATTGGTCGATTTGAATCCCGCCCACAGCAGCCTACAGCCAATGAAATGTGTCTGATCAGCAGCATTTTGATTTTCAACCAATCAAAGATGGGTGTCTTCCAAAAACAAAATGTCTTTGCATCCGACTCAAAAGTTAGAGACTAATAATATTTTTGTCGGCAAGGACAGAAATATTAATTTATTTATTTGATTGTTTCCTTCAATATCAATTAATTGTTTCAATTAATTTATTTCAATTATTCCTTCTAATTATTTTTTTTCATCAACCCCCTTCAAAGCAGACGACAAGCGATATGGTAAGTGTGGAGTTGAGGCGCTGTGGTGGGGGTGGTAGTAGTAGTGGTGGGGATGGTGGTAGTAGTAGTGGTGGTGGTGGTGATGATGATCAGGTGCTCAAGGTGGTTGGCTTGAAGGACTCGTCTCAGTTCAAACTCACTATGCCTCTGAAGCACTATAATAATTATAATAATAATAATAATAATAATAATAATAATAATAACAACAAAAATAATGATAATAATAATTTGAAGCCCCACAATGCTGGTCACAGTAACAGAAGTTACGACAGTTACAATGAACAAGTAAATAAGGTTTATAGCAATGAAGACAACAGTACCAGTTACATATTAAAGAATGGTGTTATAAATATTCATGAGTTGCGCCTCCGAGCCAATCAGAAACAACCTTTCATGATTGACATTCGCCTGCAAGAGCCTGCAATGGGAAGATTTGCATATCCTGTAATCATCCTCATAGGGTTTGTCGGAAGGGCGGAGTTGATTTCTCCTTCATTAATATTAATATATTTTTTAACTTAGCAATTATTCATTACTGTCTCTACGACTGTGTAAATATTAGGGTTAGGCTTAAAATTACCTACATATTCCCCATCTTAAGTGTTACACAATTCCACTTTAGATGTAGCATTATTCAACCTCAGCAGTTGCAGTCTCCTCCTCCTCCACATCACATCCACCCTCACCCAGACACAACGAGATACCCTCCCTCGAGCACCACGACCAGATGCTCGTGTCGAAGCGACCGCAGAACAGCCACAACGGTGACCACAACGCTGACCACAACGACGTTGCACGGTTCACGCTGCCCCACTCCACCATTGAAGGTTTTCAATAAATTTGCTTCGAAATTGTCGAAAGTTCGTGCATTATTTATGTAATATATTAAATAATAATAATAATAACAATAATGTAATATATGAATAAATAATAATAATAATAATATTATTATTAATAATATATGGAATATTATGTTAGTTTGTGCAAGGCGTCAAAAAGTGCCAGTCTTTCAACCACGCCCAGTCATCCAACCACGCCCCTTCTCCACCAACACGCACACAGACAAGCCAGTGTACATCACCTTGACAAGCAAGTCCTTCAAGGCACCTTCACGACACGCTCACCTGTACGACGAGGTACGTAATTACACGTTGATTGCATGGCAATCCAGGTGTGTTTACCTGGATGAGGATGCCATGCAGTGGTCGCAGGTGGGCTGTTCTGTCTCGCATACCAGCATGCTCCTTGACTCGATCACGTGCAGGTTTTGTTTTTTTTAAAAATTGTTTTTTGAATAAAAATCAACTCATCAACCATTCTACTTACCCTCATCAGCCCATTCTCAATTTCACTATTCTCTATACGCCCCACCACCCACCCTTACACTTCACCACCCACCCTCACACCTCACCACCCACCCTCACACCTCACCACCCACCCTTACAGCTCACCACCCACCCTTACACCTCACCACCCACCCTTACACTTCACCACCCACCCTTACACCTCACCACCCACCCACCCTCACCACCCACCACCCACCCTCACTACCCACCACCCACTCTTACACCTCACCACCCACCCTTACCACCCACCACCCACTCTTACACCTCACCACCCACCCTTACACCTCACCACCCACCATTACACCTCACCACCCACCCTCACACCTCACCACCCACCCTTACACCTCACCACCCACCCTTACACCTCACCACCCACCATTACACCTCACCACCCACCCTCACACCTCACCACCCACCCTTACACCTCACCACCCACCCTTACACCTCACCAAACAGTTGTGAGCATCTTTCCATCTTCGGTGGTCAACTTTTCCTCCTACCAACCACCCTCTTCCACCCTGTTCTTCTTCTCAATACACTGTTCGTAGGGGACAGGGAGGGGATGGAAGGGGGAAGGAAGGAAGGGTGGTTGGTTGGTTGGTTGGTTGGAGTGGAGTTGGAATGATTGTCTAGTTAGATGGATTAAATTAACATAACATTATTGTTTCGAAGGGTTGCATTCATCCAAACACACACCCCACACATTACCACCGCCACAAACCCTCCAGCACTCGCTACAACTTCAACACGGCCATCTTGGTGGCCTGCTGTCTGGCGATCTACGTCCTCTTGCTCATCATGAGCATCAGAATCGATCGGAGACAGGGTGACGAGTGTCGGTCGATCTCGTTGCAGGACAACCAGGCGAGTCATCCACAGCGATACAGCATAGTCGTCGAGACTGGCTTCAGGTCCGGTGCTGGAACTACCGCTAAGGTGCCTTTGTGTGGGCTGGGGAGGGAGTTTGGATGAGGATGAAGGTGATGAGGAGAAGGAGGAGGAGGAGGAGGAGGAGGATGGTGGTTGTGGTAGTGAGGATGACGATGATCCTGATGATGATGATGAAACGCAGGTGAGTATTGTACTGCATGGCAAGCAGGGAATGAGTGAGACGAGAGAGCTTTCAATGCCAGCCGCCGCCAACAACAACAACAACAACAACAACCTGAACAACAACAACCTGAACAACAACAACAACAACAACCTGAACAACAACAGACTAAACCCAAATAACAACAGCAACACAAACACCCTTTCACCCGGTCATCTACCCCCCATCTCTGCCACCACCACCACCACGACAAGTACCCTCAATGACGCTCCTCCCCCTCCCACCACCAACCAGAGAGCTGCCCTCTTCCGCAGGAACTCTAGAAATGTCTTTCTCATGACGTATGTCTCATCATCATCATCATCATATCATCATCGTCATCATCATCATCATCACTATCGTTCATCTTCATCACTAATTTCATAATCTTCACCATCATCAGCTTCATCATTCCTCATCATTATCCGTCTTTGACGCTCCCACCACGCACCTGGACCCCCCTCCCCCCCCACATGAACCCTTCCTCCTCCCCACATGAACCCTTCCTCTTCCCCGCATAAACCCCCTCTCACCCCCTCACCTCTTCCTCCATCCAGCCTTCCCAGCAGTCTGGGCGCAATCTTCAAGGTGCAGGTGTGGCACAACAATGGCGGGCAGGCGCCCTCCTGGTACCTGAGCAGGATCACCGTCCATGACCTTTGCACTGGTGGGTGGGTGGGTGATTGGGTGGGTGGGTGGGTGATTGGGTGGTGCTTGTACTGGTGGGTTGTTAGTTGGTCGGTTGCTGCCATCATCATCAGCACGACAACAACCACCACAACTATCACCATCTTACCACTACAACCATACCACTACATAAACAACCACCACCACCACTACCACCACTCTACCACAACAACCACCACCACTACATCAACAACCACCACCACCACTACTACCATCGTCACCACTACCACTACTACAACAACCACAACAACCACCACCACTACAACAACAACCACCACCACTACAACAACAACCACCACCACCACTACAACAACAACCACCACCACCACTACTACCATCGTCACCACTACCACTACTACAACAACAACCACCACCACTACAACAACCACCACCACCACTACTACAACAACAACAACCACCACCACCACTACTACAACAACAACAACAACCACCACCACTACAACAACCACAACAACCACCACCACTACAACAACCACAACAACCACCACCTCAACAGACGAGGTCTTCTACTTTGTATTCGAGAAGTGGTTCGCGGTGGAGAAGGGAGACGGGAAGGTGGAGAGGGAGGTGCTTGTGTCGGAGCATGGGCCGTCCTTCCTCAAGGTAACGACGTTCCATCTCCTGGTCTTGCACTTTGCTGCATTACGCCACTTTTGAAGTGTATTTTGTACTTTATTGTTCATCATCTTCATCTCAATGTTTTGTGGGCTGTTTTAATTTTGAGTTTTTAATGCGTTACACATAGACACACACACACACACACACACACACACACACACACACACACACACACACACACACACACACACACACACACACACACACACACACGCACACACAAACACACACACACACACACACGCACACACAAACACATTCACACCCCAATAGGTTCTCAAGTCGAAAATCATCCAATACTTTTGCGACTTGCACATCTGGGCTTCGGTCTTCCTGGCGCCCTCATTCTCCTCCTTCAGCAGACCTCAGCGCCTCACCTGCTGCCTCTGCGTCGCTGCCTTCTCCCTCCTCCTCAACTCACTCGCCTACCATCGCTCCATCTCCGCCCGTTTCAAGGTGGTCTTCTCTATCATTTTCGTTCTATTTGAGGTGGTTTTGCCACTAATATCAGTTCTATTTAAGGTGGCTTTACTCCATTATTTCCGCTCTACTAAAGTGTGTGTCCATCCCCAACACCATCATTCACCACCAGAAGTACGTGCTACGATGGGAAGATGCTGATAGTGGTGCTGATGATGATAGTGATGGTCATGATGATGATGATCTTGTGCTTCTGCGCATGGGCTTGTGTACTGAGCAAGTAGTCATCGGCATCATCATCAGCACCATCCTCATCATCCCAAGCATCCTCACGCAACTCCTCTTCCGCAGATCTTTGGTTTGAGATGCTGTTTGAAAGTGTATTTCACATTCATGCATGAATAAAACATTTTTTGAAAGAATTTTTTGTTTTAATTAATTAAATTTTAAGTTCATAAATGTATCATGTTTTATATTTACTTTTCTCATAATTATTTTATTCATTTATTATTTCTTATTTTCATTTTCTTTTTCTATTATCATCATCATCATCATCATCATCATCATCAATGCGTGCATGACAGAGCATTACAAGGCACACCTCATCAAGTGGCAAAACAGGCGAAGGTGCCAAGGAGAAGCAAAGAGGCCAGAAGGCTGATGGAGGGGGGGCTGTCAATGGGGGTAGGGGGGTAATGGGTCAGGGTGTGTCCAATGGTCTGGAGGGGTGGTTGCTATGGAGGTTGTTACAGGAGTGGGTGTGGGCCAAGCAGGCTGACTTGGTTGACCCTTATTTGACGTCTGAACAGGTGTGTGTGTGTGTGTGCGTGTATGTGTGTGTTTGTGTGTGTGTGTGTGTGTGTGTGTGTGTGTGTGTGTGTGTGTGTGTGTGTGTGTGTATGTGTGTGTGTGTGTGTGTGTGTGTGTGTGTGTGTGTGTGTGTGTGTGTGTGTGTGTGTGTGTGTGTGTGTGTGTGTGTGTGTGTGTGTGTGTGTGTGTGTGTGTGTGTGTGTGTGTGATAACACTTGAACTTTCCTCACAGGCGATTCATCCAATTACAATGTCTCTAAACGATGACGTCAGCAAGTCGAACAGCCAACCACAAGGCAGCATCAACCAGTCCACCAATCAGAACACTGATGCTGCAAACGCAGAGCAATCAACACCACGTGACGCAGCTTCAAATAATGCAACGATGAACACCCCACTAAAGACCGCCAACACCGCTGTGTTTGTTACCACAGCTACAACCACCACCACCACCACTGACGTAACTTTCACTATCACCACCCATGCAAACACCCTAACAACCGTCAACCGCAGAACACAACAACAGGCCACGAAGCCTCCAAACCAACCCAAAGCATCAACGCTACCTCAATCGAGATCACCACAACACAAAACCACCGCCCACCACCACCAACAAATTCAAATCCTCAAAAAACTCGAACTGAACCAGTTCAACCTATCCCAAAACGACAAGAACCTCCTATGCGACCCCCTCTCCCGCCTTCACCACCTACCCATGCCCCCTCCAACCAAGGGGGGCTCCTTCTTGTGCCCTGGCAAATCCCTTCTCAAACAGGACGTGCAACAATTATTTGGTACCTCGGCATTCGTTTGTGATCTTTAAATCCATGATTCGACCTGTTTTGAGTGTTTCTATTTGTTTTTCGATATCGCGTCTCTGAAAATATTTTCAAATCTTTTACTTTTAAATGAATAAATAAATAACCACAGCAACCATCACTAACAACACCAAAGCAACACTCCAACATCATCATCATCATCACAGACCCAAGCAGGCCACCCCAGAAGCCCTCCAGGCGCCACCTGCCCTCCTCCTTCACCTACGTCACGTGGGTCTTCGTGACGTCATGCATCGTCGCCTCCATGGCCGCTTCGATATATCTTAACCTGAGGTTGTTTGGTTGTTGTGTGTAGTGGTGGTGGGGGTTGTGGGTAGTGGTGGTGGCTGTGGGTAGTAGTGGTTGTTGTGGTGGTGGTTGTTGTGGGTAGTGGTGGTAGTGGTAGTGACGGTGGTGGTTATGGGTAGTGGTGGTGGTATTGGTGGTGATGGTTGTGGGGGTTTTCAGGTTGAAAGTTTTTGTATTTACACGTCGCTCAGAATCATCAAATACACTGCAATATTATTAACCCACAATAAAAATCACTACTTACAAGAAAAACAACCTCATAATACTACAATCACAACCTCCGTTATTAAATTGTTGCAACCACCACCACCACCACAGCCTCAGCCATTCCAGGTGGCAATTGTGGCTACAGTCTTTCTTCTTCAGCATCCTTCAATCCATCTTCATCAACCAACCAGTCATTGTAAGAAACTCTTCACTGTTTCATACATTTTATTTTTATTCTCATTATTATTATCATTATCATCACCATGCAATTTCTTGTAACTTGTAAGCTCCCAACACCACACCATCAGCATCTTCTACCACACCCACACTCGCAACACAGTCTCTGTAACATCAACAATAACAAAATGTATCTCAACAACAACAACAAAATGTATCTCAACAGCAACAACAAAATGTATCTCAACAACAACAGCAACAACACACATTTCCCCCAACAACAACTACAACACTCCCATGCCACACACACAGGTGTTGTTGATGTCGTTGCACACCGCCTTCAAATACCGCAACTCCCTTCTCGCCTACTCGCACTACGAAAGCAAACACCTTTTTGCGCATGCACCAGTGAAGCAGGTCACTGACCCAGATTCAGCCAATCAGACGTCGGAGAAGATCGATGACGAAGACACCGATGTCATCAATGTAGAGCAGTTTTTGTTTACTTTGATTTTTCGTTTTTTATTATCTTTAACTATAGTAGCAGATTTAATATATTATTTAATGTATTTAAACTACAAATATAATTCAACCCTCAAAAGTTTCAAATACTTTTTCTAAACTTTATATTTGTTTCACTTCTCTTGTCATTAAAAAAGGCTTAGATTCATGCATGGTTTTATACGAGGATTAAAGCATCAAGTCATACTAAGAAGTATCTCTCTAAAGTGCTTATAGAGTACAGCCTATACTGTTTAGGCTATAGACTATAAGGTATGGGACATTTATACTTATAAGCTATAGACACTACCATGCACCTCGCAAGGGCTTGTTGGCAAGGCAGCGCTCCAGGTACCTGAGGCTGGCAAGACCTCCCCAAGAGCAGAAGCTGATCGAGGCGCGTCACCAGAGAATGAAAGAAGCCAATGCTGTCGCGTTTGTCAGGTGCTGATGATGATGATGGGGATGATGATGATGATGTGGTTGTGGTGTTGTTGGTGGTGGTGGTTGTTGTGATAGTGGTGGTAAAGATGATGAGGATGATGTGGTGGTGGTTGTGGTGATGCTTGTGGTGGTAAGGGTAATCAGATTGTGGTTTTTTAGAAGTTACAGAACCTAACATACTGAACCCTGTTTCAAAGCACCCAACCACTCACCCAGGCATCCTCTCATCCACCCACCACAGAGAACTTGTAGAGTTATCAGTTCAGGTGTTGTTGGTGGCGGTGATGTGTTACTCTGTGGCATCTTCATCTCAAGCCAGCCTCATCAAGAAACACCTGAAAGACCACTTTGTGCGGTTCGTGGTGGTGGTGGTGGTGTTGTTGCTGGTGGTGGTGGTGTGGTGGTGTTGTTGGTGGTGGTGGTGTTGTTGCTGGTGGTGGTGGTGTGGTGGTGTTGTTGGTGGTGGTGGTGGTGGTGTTGGTGGTGGTGGTGGTGTGGTGGTGTTGTTGGTGGTGAGGGTGGGGTTGTTGTTGCTGGTGGCTTATACTTTTTTACAATTCAATAGCTTTATCGATTCACCCAACCGTTCATCTATCTATCCATCCATCAATCTTCTCACCCATCCATCAATCTTCTCACCCATCCATCCCTCCATCCATCCATCCCTCGACAGCCCCTCTGACAGAAACTCTTTCCAGAATTTGACAGATCTGAGGCAGTGGGACGTGTGGTACAGTCGCATCTTTGCGCCCTCTTTCCTGCAACTTCAATCGGTCCGTCATGTCTCATGTTCATATTTTTTAAGTCCGTTTAAAATACGTTTTCTTTTTTCTTTCACTTTCTACAAACTTCGAAATGTCTCGAATTCTTTTTTTCTTTTCACCATCACCAATCTCCATCATAATCATCATCATCATCATTATTATCACTATTACTTATAACATTTACCCACCAACGCCCATCACCATCACTGCCACCACAACAACAACCACACCAAAAACAACTCACACCCACAACAACAACCAAAACAGCAAGGCTACATCGCGATCGGGGGCGTGAAGCTGCGACAACACCGTATACAAGAGGTTGACTGCCCGTTCACCAAGCACCAGCTGGTGCTCTCGCCAAGATGCCTGCCCCTCTACAAGGAGGCTGTTCTCTTAAGGGATGATTACCGCGGATTTAATGACGCTAGTGCTACTAGTACTAGTAGTAGTCGTGATGGTGGTGGTGGTAATGATGGTGGGAAGGGGGTTAAGAAGGAAAGAAGTGATGGTGTTGCGGGAGGAGAAAGTAATAGAGACAACAAGAAAAATAAAATGGAGGAAGGAGATGCATCATTCCATGACAGTGCTGATGATGATGATGATGATGATGATGATGACAACGACGACGACACTCTCCTTCACTCCTCTCTCTTCAAACCTTTTCAACACTTCAGCGCATCCAACTACAAGGAAAACTCTATACGCAAGAAAGTTTCAAATGTTTTAAATGGCTCGTTAGATGGCAGACTGGATGAGATGAGTGAGATATGGAGGTACAAGGGAGAGGAGGAGACTTGCCTCAGTGCCCATGAGGGAACCTTTGGCAAGTATGGGGGGGAGGGGTATGTGCTCGATGTGCAAGAGGTCACTAGGTGAGTGAGGGGGGGGGTTGAGTGGTGGGGGAGAGAAGGGTGGATGGTAAGTAGAGTGGTGGAGAGGGAAGGGTGGGGGGTAGGGGTAGGTAGAGTGGGGGAGAGGGAAGGAGTTGGTTGAGTAGTGGTGGAGGGGAAATGGTGGAATTAGTGTGAAGTCTAGACGATGTGAAAAGTGTTTAAAATTCCACTACTACCAAAAAACCTAAAACCACTACACCACTCCACCACACCATTCCACCACACCACCCCATACCACTCTCAGAGCAATCTCGAACTTCAGCATGGAGAACCTGAAGCGACACGGGTGGCTGGATCGGCACAGTGCCGTCTTCATCTTGAGCAGCACCCTCTACCACCCGGCGTCAGGCCTATACACCTCGTTGGCGTTCGCTTCTGAATTACCGCCCATCGGGAGGTTGTACCCTAGCTACCGAGTGTCGACCGTTGAAATCGATAAGTACGAGAGTGCCTGGCAGAAGGCTGTATTCTCCTGCGAGGTTGGTGGAAGTGGTGCGCTTTGGTGTTGGGTTGCATTGCTGGCGTTGCTTTAGTGTTGTTGATAGTTACAGTTGCGGTAGTGAAAATATTTTTTAAAATATTCACTCAACTACTTGCAATTGTCGCTTTATTCCTCTCACCAGTTGTTGTTCTTCGTGAGCACTCTGCTACAAACACACTACTTGCTGCAACTGTGCGTTCTCAGGGGCGTGAGGTCTTTCATGCGACAGTTTTGGTACCTAGTCAAGGTGGTTTAAGATGGGATTGTTTGGTGGTTTGGGATGGGATGGTTTGGTTAGAAGGGATGGGATGGTTTTATGGTTTTGGATGGGATGGTTTGGTTAGAAGGGATGGGATGGTTTTATGGTTTTGGATGGGATGATTTGGTGGTTTTGGATGGGATGGTTTGATGGTTTGGGATGGGATGATTTGGTTGGGAGGGATGGGTTGGATGGTGGATAACTCCAATGCAACTAAAAAGCCAACTAAAACTAAAAGCAACATTACGCAAGGTTCTCTTGTGTTTCCTCTCGATCATTTACATCGTCTGCTACATCTGCCGCTTCGCCGTCGTGTGGCAAAGCTTCACGTACCTCCAGTCGGCCTTCTACCAAAACCACGAAGTCGACGTCTTTGCTGTCGATGACTGGAAACAGGTGACTTCTTTTAGTGTTGTCAGGCATTAAAATTTAAGTTTTTATGGCGCCTATTTTGAATTTTTATTATTTATATGCAGCCTATTTTATGTTTTTACTTGTGTTTTTTCAGTATGTCTTATAGCTTTTTTTCTCCTTTTTTATTAAAACATAATTTTGAAAGTTTTTATTTAAGTTTAAGGCAATCATCTATGCATGCTCTCACCATCCATCTATCGGCTCATTTCTTTCTAATTATATTCTTTCGTTCACATCCATGCACGCATTCGTCTTTTCACGCATCCACCTTTCCATCCATGCATCCATCCATGCACCTCCCACGCACCCACCTCTCCATCCATCCATGCATCTCCCACGCACCCACCTTTCCATCCATGCATCCATCCATGCACCTCCCACGCACCCACCTCTCCATCCATCCATGCATCTCCCACGCACCCACCTTTCCATCCATGCATCCATCCATGCACCTCCCACGCATCCACCTCTCCATCCATCCATGCATCTCCCACGCACCCACCTTTCCATCCATGCATTCCATCCAGGTTCTACGTACGCTGGCGGGCTTGATAATGATGACGTTGTGCTGTCTCAGCCTGCAACTTCTGCAGCACCACCGGCAATTCATCAACTTCTTCAGCGTCCTCGGTCGCTCCTCAGTCGACCTGGTCGTCCTCATGGTTCGTGCGAGTGTTGTCTTGGTGCATTTGGTGCATGCATTCATGCATTGTTGTGAATGAATGCATTGATGAATGCTTGCGAATGAATCGATGCAGTATTGCATGCTTTAATGAGTCAATTAATTTATAATAATAATAATAATAATAATTGTCATTTTTGTATAGCTCCCGGGCACGCAACTGAAGCGCTTTCACTGCGTCGTAGTGCAATAAAGAAATAAAAGTAATTATAATAGTAATGTTATGAAAAGGAGAGCAAAGAGTAGCATGGAGTAATTATTAAGAATGATAGGCTAAGTTAAAGTAATGAGTTTTCAGTTTGGCTTTGAAAGTCGAAAATTGGTTGATGCTTCGAAGTGCAGGTGGAAGGGCATTCCAAGTTGTTGGAGCTGCGTGACGGAATGCTCTTTTTGAGATGTTGTTTGTAGTGGATTCTTGGTTGAGGAGAAGAGATGAAGATGAACGCAGTTGTTTGTTTGATGTTTTTTTAGTTATGAGTTTGCTGAGATATGACGGTATTGAAGTTTGAAGAATTTTGAATGTGGTGATGGCTATTTTAAAGGATATTCGAAAATGTCGCTTATCCGTGTTTTATAAATCTATTAGTTTATTCCTCCATATAGGAGTTTATGCGACAATCCAGGCAACAACTCACCCACCCAATCACAGAGCGTCCTGATCATCTGGCTGGGAGCCTACGTCAGTTGCGGCATCACCTCGTTCGGCTCGTTCACAGTGCAGTACAGTGACTTCAGTCATGCACTAGGTACGTCTGTCATTTCAACGTTAGGAACGTTTTAGCGTCAATACTTTTTTCTACTTGTAAATCTTTTTTTAGTTTGTTTTGGATAAACGGGCAACGACTTTCGGCTTGACCAACCTTTAATGGTCTTAGGTTCAAATTCATCACCACCGCCATGACAGGTCAGTCTGTTTCCGTGGTGACGTTGATGAGGCGCCTAACTTGCGAGCTGGACATGCACGCGGACGGCAAGGACAAGCATTGTTTCCTGCTCCTCTTCCACATCTCCTTCAGATTCCTCGCTTTCCTTCTCATCATCAGCTATGTAAGTGATGATGCCGTGATCGTTTGTGTCATGGTGTGATTGGGGTTATGGTTGGAGGTCTGGTGATGGTTTTTTTGATGCGGTGTTGTGAGGTGTGGTGGATGCCTGAGTAAGTTATGCTGGTGGGGAGTACAGTGATTATCCCGCTAACCAGGCTAAATTACAGTGAATCACATTTGCCCACCAACATAGGCAAAGGCGTTCGTTCTCTTCAACTTCCGCATCTTCAAAGAAGAACCCAAGTTGATCTTCACTACCGCCGAAAACATCAAGTTTTACGCTTCAAGAATTAAGCGCTTTTTCGGATGCGTCACAAACGAGTCTAACTTCACGAACCGTCGTCAAGGCCCTGCAGACACCACTCAGCAAGTTGATCTGCTCGACAGCAGCATCCTCCCGGTCTGTCTGATTCATTTTATTGATTCGGTTATTTATTAAGTAATATGAATTATTATTTAGTCAAATAGTTTAATAAATTCGTATATGGCTTTTCACTAAATCAAATAAATTTATATGGCGTCGCTTTCATAAATACAAGAGCTTCTCTATTAATTCAGGAGTTAACAATGGCGGAAGTGGAAGAGGGTGTGGATGAAGTGTTGTTCAAGATGGACAACCTCATTGGCTGTTCAAACCTACCCTCCAAACCCCTCGTCCAATCAAATGAGTCGGATGGTAGTTACTTAAACACGAGTGTTAACGCAGAGACGGCAGCTAATGGCGATGATTGTAATGGTTTGATCTAATTATATGAAAAGAACTGAAAGTTACAAGTTTTATGTATAATGATGACGAATAGGGTTTTAGATGTTTTATGAATCTAAAAATCAAAGTAACCAGCTACACACTCGAAGCTTTTTACTAATGTTACTGATCTTGTTTTTGATAGTGCCTTACACGTGTTTTCTGGCATTTGAGCAGGCTTTTTACAAATTATTGTAAATATTGTTTTTTCTCATACTATGTTGTTACTAAAAATCAAGTATTAATTTGTATACGCTTTTACTTTTAATTTCGTTTTCTTACTATTCTTCAATGTTCATACAAAACTCAATTTTTATATTTTTTAGCGTAATATAAATCTTGACTTCCTATGTACATCTCTAATAAAAACGTTTGAATTAGCAGACGGATTTTTAAAAGCCAAATTTCAAAATGAAATTGCCAATGTTATTTCTGCATGTTGTATTATTTATGTTCTATTTGGAGCTAATAAATTCAAAAATGAATTTACCTAGAAATCTAAACCGTATTGTTAAAAGATCAAGTGAACCAAAAGAAGTAGAGAAGCTAGAAAAGCAGGAGGAGCGAATTGAAAATCTGTTTTCAGAAATTATTTCAGACAAAGGAAAAGAAGAATTAAAGGCCCATGGACATCGTGATTTTGGATCTTTAAACAATCAACGATTTTGGAACAAATTGGCAGGGGTATTGAATGTTGAAGCAGGCGAAAATAAAGTTCATGAACTTGAAGATGCACAGAAAGACGCAGCAAACACTCTCTTGGGCATGACAAACAAGGAGATAAAGATGGTGGCTGACAAGCATAAAGGACTTGAAGCTATGAATCGTCGCATGCCTTAGTATCTAGACTCAGGCATTATAAGACAGCCTAGAAAAGTTTTCAAGCTTTTCATTTTATCTCATATTAATAAAAACTTGTTTAAATAAAAGAATGTTCACTGGTTCATTATTTTTTTATTAATGCAAAGGCTAAAAAGATTTATTTGTTCTTTTCAACAAGAACTGGAGTCACTGATGGAGCTGTAATGGCTTCACTGGGAATAATTTTATCTCCATCTCCTTTCACTTGGATGTTATGGTTTTCCTTATACTCTTTTAATTCTTTTAAACTTTTGTCCATCTTCTTTTGTAAACCCTCCGTGATTTTTGAAATCTAAAATGTCAAATATTTTTTATTTTAATGAGGATTATTGAAAAACATGTAAAAAGATATAAGTTACAGAGTATTTTGTGCAGTTTTAATCATAATAATAAATCTGATAGGTACACTAATCATTTTAATTTATTACCAAAAAAGATAATAATGAGCAATAAATTAAATAATTAGCAACAAAGACATTTTAAAAGTTTATTTTGTATTACTTTCTAAGTATATTTCATATTATAAAAATAAAAAGCATAGACCTGTTCACAGTTGTGGGTGAGAGCAGGCAACACATCCTTAACTTTTCTTTCAACCAAAACTCCTCCCACAAGACGAAAACACTTCCTCTCACAGTCTACCTTTTTTAAAGTTTCAATCACCAAACTAGAAAGGTTGGTGTAGTTTATAATTTTTTTAAATCATACTGTGCCATGTTTGAATACTTGGTTTGATAAATACATTTTTTATAAGAAATCAATATTTAATTAAAATTCGTGTATTTTATTTCTTATAAATCATTAAAGAAACTCACTCATGTTCCTTTTTTTCTACTTCTAATTCTGCGATTTTACTGAACATCATTTTTTGTTCTTTTAATAACTTATTAAATCCAGCTAAAATTTGATCATTTGTCATAGATTTTGAAACCTTAGACGTTCCTGCATCACCTCCGCTTGCTGCCATTTTAGTAAAATGATTTTACGAATTTGCAGCTAGTTTTAGAGCAAAGAACTATAAGCAATTTTTATTTACTTTTAGAAGCAAAATTATCATTTAAATTCTTATTTTAGCGATATAAAACAAACTTTATGTAAACCAAAGTTTATTAAGAGCTCTTGAATTTATTGGATTGATTGATTGAAATGAATTTAGTGAAAGATAAAACTCAGAATTATGACTTTTTAAAAACAATTTTGTTTGCTGGTTTATCTGCCACTGACTGTTCTGCTTCTTGTTCATTCTCAGTAAGCATGTCAAACATGTCCACTGGCAAACCTTCAACTGCATCAATCTCAAGCTGCTCTGCCCAAGAATCTCTTTCCGGGTAATAAATATTCACCAAAACTTCCGTTTCCAAATAATCTTCCAAATCTTGTTTCAAATAAATAGAAGTTGGCTCCGCTATGTATGTCTCGCCTTCCTTCAAGAAGTACTTTTGTTTTGAGGCTGAATACCTCACTGAAGTTTCTATTTTGTCGGGAAGAGAGATGCCAAGGGGGACGCTAGGGTAGTCGATGGAGTGTTCGAAAGGCTGGAGCTTCACGTGGTTCCTCAACTCTTTGAAGTTCAAGCCGTAGTCGTAAAACTTGATGTAAGAGCATTCCTCGCTGAGCCACATCGTGTTCTTGGAAAGTTCATCCACTGGCACGGATTTTCCTTTGAAGAAACTCGCCCAGTCCAGGTGAATCGGCGGTCTGATGGTGTGCGTGTAGTCGGACCAGCACGGGTTGTTGAGGGGTTTTCCGGGGTTCACCATCTTGAAGCACTTTACTCCATAGAAATAGACATCCTTCATGAGGTTGTAGTCCTCACACTCGGCACAATAGTCCGTCTGCGTGCCTTCGTCTACCTTTTCGATCAGGTCTTCCTTTTCCTCTTCCTCATCGCCATCCATTAAGTCAGCACTCAACGAGGTTTGCTCCATCATCAGGGCGCTGTACATGTCGATCAGCTGCACCAAACACTGCTTCTCTTCACTCCTCCGCAGACACTCCTTCTCACTCGGCTTATACTCCACATCAGTGGCCTCTTTACTTTTGTCTTCTGTAATCATTTCTTCCTTCGACTTGGGAGGTTTCTTGGGACACCAGTAGCTGGGGCACTTGTAGGGCTGGAGCTTCGTGGGAGGTCTGTTGTGTCGGAGTCTTTTGTGTTCGAGCTTCATGCGTTTGACGATTTGAGGGTAGAGTCGCTTGAAGTGGTCCAGGGGAGTTTGCTTCGGATCGTATATCGAATCTAGGAAAGTTATGTTACATATAAACACACGTGTTTTCATTATAATTCACTTTTTATGATTTATTACAATCATTTAATTTTCACAATTCATTTTTTTTCATTATCTAGCTCACAACAATCTATTCTTACTTTCGCCATTGACCTTCCATGACAATTCACAACTTTTGTGCTTGCTCTCCAGAAGCAAACCATTCTTTTTGGGAAGTTTCTTCAGACACTCCTGTTTTTTATCTTTGGAAAAAAGAATAAACCATTTTTTTTCTAATAAGCAAAGAATATGGATATTTTAGCGATCTTGTTCATCCAACTAAACAACTGAGCTAAGCAACTTTTCATCATTTGTACTTAGCAGTGCTAAGTCTTAGCAAACATATCTCCATTAAGCCTTATCATTTACTTTCACGCGTTTGATTGTAGATCGACTCGAAGATGTAGCTGTCCACAAGCGCCTTCAGCTTCTCGGGCACTCTGCTTTCGTAATCTTCAAACGTTTCTAAGGCTTTATCGATGTATATTTATAGAACTTCTCAACTCAGTTTAAACCCATGTGAATAAGGGTATTGTGAGTAAAAGATTAATAAATTAAATTTCTCAGATAAATTAGAGAGCCATTACTTGCACTTCCAATGGATTTGGTCTTTTTGTTTGCCTTTTGGAAGAGATAGTTGCCACAACATTCATCTATTACCGACTCCCTCGACACTTCAGTTGTCGTTTTGTTGTACTTTTGGTCGCTTTTAGTGAAAGAAGTTGAAGATTCTATCAATTTCTCTTCGCTTCCAAGTTGTTCACTCTTTTTATATGTCACTCTTCTTTCTTCACCAAAGTTTTCTTTGTCACCATCTTTTTCTTCTTTCTTCTCTTCGTCTCTTTCACTCTTTCCTGAACTCGATTCTTCATCCTCTTTTTCTTCATCATCATCCTTCTCCAAGAAGCGCTTGAGGTTCCTCTTATCCATCATGTTTTCCAGTTCTTTCCACAGGAAGCGAGGCGTGTTCAGGGGTCGACAACGCGTGGTCAGGTCGTAAAAGATGGCGATCATCTCCTTGATTTCCTTCACGATCTCTGGCAGCTCTTGGTTGTCGTAAGGGTCTTTGTCTTCGGAACTAAACCTGCGTGGGAAACTCATCTTCAATTGCGTAAAAAACTAAAGAATTAGTGGTCTACAAAACAGCAGAAGATGCTTAAGATGCAATTGGTTACCCACAAAATACAATCTCACAGCATTCGCAATACAAGCACAGCACTGAGGCGCGACTCACACTTCATGGCACTTCCTGCGCTCCTCCTGCACTGCTGACATCTTGGAAAGATTAATTCTTAGAAATCTTAAATATTCCAAACCCTAGCGCACAGCTTTAAACTTTAAAGTTATTTCCAAAACAAATAGATACGTCAATCGCTCGAAAGTTAAAAGAAATGACTCCAATTTTTTACGTTCAGTTAACAAAAATTTAAATAAACAATATATAAATCATGACATAAATAAGCTTTTTAAAATGATATATAAACAAATCAAAATATTAATAAATTCTAGTTAACATAATAATTAAAAACATGTAAACTGCGACTAAATGAGTTGTAATATAATTTCAAATGGAGAAAGTGTGACAGTTCAAAATTGTCTTAAACATTGCATAAAAAAGACTATATAGTGCAACTTTACAGTTAATAATTATAATCAAATCATGAGTAGATCATTTTGATTAGTGAGTCATTACATGATTTGATCTTCTCTGTCATTTGTCACGACTGCATCTTCTGTTTGATTCTGATGAGAATTTACGATGCAATGTAAAGAAATATTGAAATTAATTTTAAATAAATTTAAAATATATTTTATTAATAAATGTAAAATATATTTTAACAAATGTAAAATATATTTTAACAAATGTAAAATATATTTTAACAAATGTAAAATATATTTTAACAAATGTAAAATATATTTTAACAAATGTAAAATATATTTTAACAAATGTAAAATATATTTTAACAAATGTAAAATATATTTTAACAAATGTAAAATATATGTTATTAACAAATGTAAAATATATTTTATTAATAAATGTAAAATATATTTTAACAAATGTGAAATATATTTTAACAAATGTAAAATATATGTTATTAACAAATGTAAAATATATTTTATTAATAAATTTAAAATATATTTTATTAATATATTAAAAAGATATTTTACTAATAAATTTAAAATATATTTTATTAATAAATTTAAAATATATTTTATTAATAAATTTAAAATATATTTTATTAATAAATTTAAAATATATTTTATTAATATATTAAAAATATATTTTATTAATATATTAAAAATATATTTTATTAATATATTAAAAATATATTTTATTAATATATTAAAAATATATTTTATTATTAAATTTCAAAAGAAGCCAATAATTGGAATTGTCAGAAGAGACTCACGAAAGGATGTACTTGTTCAAGCCACCATGCGCCTCTCCATCCTCTTCATCTTTCACACTATCATCATCATCACCATCTTCCTTCTTTACGGCATCATCATCTTCTTCTTCTTTCACATCATCACCATCTTCCTCATTATGATCATTCTCATTGTCATCATCTTCATTTAAAGATTGCTCTTCCATTATAAAATCTTCTTCTTCATCCTCTTTCTTTTTTTTCTTCTCCTCCTCCTCATCATCATCATCATCATCAGCATCAGCATCACCATTCTCCTTTAATTTTCTCGCCCTTCTTCCTCTCTTCTTTTTTACAACCTCCTCTTCTTCTTCAACATCATCATCATCAACTTTTTCTTTTACCTCCTCCTCCTCTTCTTCATCATCTTCATTCATAATCCTCTCGAGCTCCTCATCATCTTCATCATCATCATCATCATCATCGTCATCCTCATCAACCTCAACCACCACTTTCTTGCTTGCAGACTGTCTACCTCTTCTCCTTATTCCTTTTCTCACTTTCTCACCATCATCATCAACATCCTCTTCATCCTCCTCCTCATCATCCTCCTTCTTGCTCTTAAGGTCCACCTGTCGTGTGCATGTTGAGTAGAAAATATTTTTGTTTTAAATTCCATTGTGCACACGGAAAAAACTGAGCATAGAACAGCTATACAAAATAAACTACCACACCCACACCAACAATCAAAATTACCCCACCAAAAACAATAACAACTACACTAATAACCAACAACCACCACACCAACAATCCCACCAACCACAACACCAATCCCAACAACCACAACACCAATCCCAACAACCACAACACCAATCCCAACAAACACAACACCAATCCCAACAACCACAACAACAATCCCAACAACCACAACACCAATCCCAACAACCACAACACCAATCCCAACAACCACAACACCAATCCCAACAAGCACAACACCAATCCCAACAAGCACAACACCAATCCCAACAAGCACAACACCAATCCCAACAAGCACAACACCAATCCCAACAAGCACAACACCAATCCCAACAACCACAACACCAATCCCAACAACCACAACACCAATCCCAACAACCACAACACCAATCCCAACAACCACAACAACAATCACAACAACCACAACACCAATCCAACAACCACAACACCAATCATAACAACCACAACAACAATCACAACAACCACAACACCAATCCCAACAACCACAACACCAATCCCAACAACCACAACACCGATTCCCAACAACCACAACACCAATCTCAACAAGCACAACACCAATCCCAACAACCACAACACCAATCCCAACAAGCACAACACCAATCCCAACAAGCACAACACCAATCCCAACAACCACAACACCAATCCCAACAACCACAACACCAATCCCAACAACCACAACACCAATCCCAACAACCACAACAACAATCACAACAACCACAACACCAATCCAACAACCACAACACCAATCATAACAACCACAACAACAATCACAACAACCACAACACCAATCCCAACAACCACAACACCAATCCCAACAACCACAACACCGATTCCCAACAACCACAACACCAATCTCAACAAGCACAACACCAATCCCAACAACCACAACACCAATCCCAACAACCACAACACCAATCCCAACAACCACAACACCAATCCCAGCAACCACAACACCAATCCCAACAACCACAACACCAATCCCAACAAGCACAACACCAATCCCAACAACCACAACACCAATCCCAACAACCACAACAACAATCCCAAAAAGCACAACACCAATCCCAACAACCACAACACAAATCCCAACTAGCACAACACCAATCCCAACAACCACAACAACAATCCCAACAACCACAACACCAATCCCAACAACCACAACAACAATCCCAACAACCACAACACCAATCCCAACAACCACAACACCAATCCCAACAACTACAACACCAATCCCAACAACCACAACACCAATCCCAACAACCACAACAACAATCCCAAAAAGCACAACACCAATCCCAACAAGCACAACACCAATCCCAACAACCACAACACCAATCCCAACAACCACAACACCAATCCCAACAACCACAACACCAATCCCAACAACCACAACAACAATCCCAACAACCACAACACCAATCCCAACAACCACAACACCAATCCCAACAACCACAACACCAATCCCAACAACCACAACACCAATCCCAGCAACCACAACACCAATCCCAAAAAGCACAACACCAATCCCAACAAGCACAACACCAATCCCAACAACCACAACACCAATCCCAACAACCACAACACCAATCCCAACAACCACAACACCAATCCCAACAACCACAACAACAATCCCAACAACCACAACACCAATCCCAACAACCACAACACCAATCCCAACAACCACAACACCAATCCCAACAACCACAACACCAATCCCAGCAACCACAACACCAATCCCAACAACCACAACACCAATCCCAACAAGCACAACACCAATCCCAACAACCACAACACCAATCCCAACAACCACAACAACAATCCCAAAAAGCACACCAATCCCAACAAGCACAACACCAATCCCAACAAGCACAACACCAATCCCAACAACCACAACAACAATCCCAACAACCACAACAACAATCCCAACAACCACAACAACAATCCCAACAACCACAACAAACCTTTCTAGGCCTTCCCCTCTTCTTCCTCTCCACAGTGAATGTCTTCGTCGACCTGTCTCTCTCCTTCACCTTGTAATGGAGGTTGTCATGGAGGTTTGAGCGTGCACCCAACATTCTCACCACACACCCCACCCACCATCCACCATCTTCCCCACACACCCCACCCTCCATCCACCATCCTCACCACCCACCCACTCCACCCACCATCCACCATCTTCCCCACCTACCCACCCACCTCAGCATCAGCCCCCTCCTCCTCCTCCTCCTCATCCTCATGACACCTCACCACGTGGTTCTGCATGCTGCCCTCGTTAGCGAAGGCCTTGCTGCAGAACCTGCACTTGTGCACCTTCTCCCTCGTCCGCAACTTGAAGTCAGTCTCGCCTGTGGTGGAGGGTGGTGGTGGTGGTGATGGAGGGTGGTGGTGATGGTGGAGGGTGGTGGTGGTGATGATGGAGGGTGGTGGTGGTGATGATGGAGGGTGGTTGTGGTGATGGAGGGTGGTGGGAGAAGGGGGAGTGATGATGATAATGGTGGGGGAGGGGGAGAAAGAAAGGGTGATGATGATGGAGGCAATGATAATGGTGGTGGTGATGATGATGGTGTTGGTGTGAGAAGGAAGGATGGAGGGTGGTTGATTGAAAGGGAGTACCATTTTTTGACAGGATGAAAGTACTTGCAAAACCTACCAAACAACACAACCACCCCATGCCAATGCACATACACGCACAACACACTAAATCCCTCCCCCTTCCTCCTAACACACCAAACACCAAACCCCCCTCCTTTCGATCCTCCTTCCCATCCCACCCAAACAGCCCACACGCAAACAGCCCACACCACCCAAACAGCCCACACCCAAACAGCCCACGCCCAAACAGCCCACACCCAAACAGCCCACACCCAAACAGCCCACACCCAAACAGCCCACACCCAAACAGCCCACACCCAAACAGCCCACACCCAAAGAGCCCACGCCCAAACAGCCCACACCCAAACAGCCCACACGCAAACAGCCCACACCGAAACAGCCCACGCCCAAACAGCCCACACGCAAACAGCCCACACCCAACCTTTGTGACTAATGGCACAATGCCGCGCCAGCAGCGTCTTCTGCCGGAAGCTCTGACCGCACAAGAAGCACTTGAAGGGCCTCTCGCCCGTGTGCGTCAGCATGTGGTTCTCGAGGTGACGGTGCACGCCCGAGGAGTAGGGGCACAGCTCGCACTTGAAGCACTTCTGGCCGTCGTGTGTGCGCTAGTGGATCCTGCGGTGGTTTGGTGGCTTAGGTGCAGAAGGCGGTCTATGGTGCTTGCTTTGTCGGTCTTTTTAATGTATAATTCTCTAGGTGCTCTTACAGCCCACACATTGGCACGACTGAACCATTCCACGCAATGGCACCACGTTATTAAAAATTAATCTTTCAAATCTCCACACACCTATTCATCCACCCAGAGCCACACACCAAGCCACCTACTCACCACACCGACTCACTTATAGGTGTACCTATCTGGAAAGTTCTTCCCGCACTTCTTGCACAGCAGCGGTTTGTCGCTCGTGTGTATGCGCAAGACGTGGTTGCGCAGGTCAGTCTTGCGCGTGCACGTCGACGGACACAACTCACACTGGAATATCGGCTTGGAGCCTTTACGTTGTGGTGGTGGTAGTGGTAGTAGTAGTATTAAAATAATAATTATTAATATTAGTAGTAGTGGTGGTGGTGGTAGTAGTAGTAGTAGTGGTGGTGGTAGTAGTGGTAGTTGTAGTAGTAATGGTGGTGGTGCTAGTAGTAGTAGTAGTAGTAGTAGTAGTTGTAGTAGTAGTAGTTGTAGTAGTAGTAGTGGTAGTAGTAGTAGTAGTAGTTGTAGTAGTAGTAGTAGTAGTAGTAGTAGTCGTAGTAGTAGTCGTAGTAGTAGTAGTAGTAGTGGCGACACCAGAGTGGATGAGGCGATGTGACTTGAGGCTGTTCGACTGCGTGAACTTCATGCCGCATATGTCGCACTCGTAAGGCCGCTCCCCTGGTGAGGTGGCAGGGTGTGGTGGAGGTGGAAGATGGAGAAAGGAGGAGGAGGAGGAGGTGAAGTGGAGAGCGGTAAAGAGGATGGTAGTGATTTACAGTACACTACACTACATAACAGTACACTACAATACAGAACAGTACACAGTACAATCAACAACCACTATGTAATACTATTCAACCGAGCCAAAAACACGTTTCCATTACGGCACGTCGTTAATAATATTCGTCGTTGAATCGTATTGCATTTCTAAACCAACCAGTGTGCACTCTAAGGTGTCTCTTCAGCTTGAAGGTGTCAGGGGAGGCATATGGACATTCGGGACACTTGTAGGGTCGCTCGCCTGTGTAACGGAATGCAGTGGTTGGGTGCTCGGGGGTTGTGTGGTGCAATGGTGGGATGGTTGGGTGCTAGACGGTGGTGCAGTGCCAGATGGTGGTGTGGGAAAGAAAAGAAAGAAGCGTAGTAACAGATGCATATATCAACTAAGGATGACAAAAGATCTAAAAAAAAAAGTTAAAGGTACCCAAGTTTTCCCTCCCCCCGATATGCACAAATGCATAGCAACCGACATCATCATCATAATCGTTATCAACATCATCATCATCATCATCAACGACCTGTGTGTGAGCGCACGTGCCTCCTCAGCTTGCTGAGTTCCACTGAAGCGTAGTTGCACACCATGCACCTGCCATTGCATCATCATTTAGCTGTACGCAATTCTTCATTATCCTCATTACCAAAACAATTCATCTGTATTATCATCATCATCATCACGATCATCACCATCATCATCATCATCACCACTATCACTATCACAACTATAAACATCATCATCATCACCTGTGAGGTTTCTCATACGTGTGTTTGTAGCGCACGTGCCTAAGGAGCTCGCCTGTGGTGGTGAACGAGGCGTCACACTCCTTGCACTTGCTGGGTCGGATGCCTGTGAATGGGGGAGGGGGGGGGGTAGGTGGGTTTAGAAGGTTTGGTGGTTTAGAGAGTGGGTGTAGAAGAGGAGGGAGGGATGGGTGGTTGAGAGAGAGGTGTTAATGTGGGAGAAAAAAATGTTGGGGCATTAAAAAGATAGATGCGAGAGGTTACTGAAAGAATATTCCATGTAAAAATGTAGTTGATCTATTTCAAGTCAAAGAAATGAACTATTGATAATAAGACTTTTTAATTGGTGTAACTAGTTTGGAAACACCCATTGAGAGGTGTGCACCTTTGTGAGTGTTGGTGTGGTTGTTGAGGGCCAGTTTGGTCTTGAATGAGAAGGTGCAGAAGTCACACTTGAAAGGTCGCTCGGTTGAGTGGGATCTTGGAGAGGTGAGTGGTTGCATTGGGAGTTGTTTGAGATAATGATGAGTGAAGGTTGTATGCAAGTTTGTGGGAGATAATAACATGAGTGGGTTATTAAGAGAAACCTCAGATGTCGTGCAAGTCTGAAGCGCTTGGTGCTGGAAAAGTTGCAGTAGTTGCACTTCAACAACTCCCCCTCCTCGATCGACTCCACCTTCATCTCGTAATCCTCATTTACTTTGTCATCTTCATCTTCTTCCAATGCATCCTCCTCCTCTTCTTCTTCTTCTTCCTCTTCCAAAACATGCTCTTCTTCTTCTTCTTCCTCATCATCACCTTTCTTATTATGTTTTTCATCTTTTCCGTTTACTGCAAACTTTCTTTTAGTCTGATTGGCGTCTGCATTGTTCACAGACTCTCCTGGTTCGTCTTCAAAGTCGAACACAGACATTTGTCTCTGGCTCTGTTCCCCCTCATCAGGCTGGATGTTGATGGGGATGAGCATGTACCTCAGCTCTCCATTCTCGTCCACCTCCGAAGGAACCAACGTGACCGCCTGGTAACTGCCTGCCATCGGCTGCAAGTCCCCTTCATCTTTGCCGCCTTCGGCATTGTCGGCTTCTGCAGTGAGGTTCTCTTTGCCAGGATCAGCAGTCTTTTCAACGACATTGTATATGTCGCCATTGCTTAGAATGTTGTTCGAAGTGTAAAGCATTGTAGATGTATTCAAGTTGTTTCCAGCGTCATTTATTTCTTTTTGAAAGTTCACCAGATAGTTCTCAATATCGCTTATTTGGTCTTCCATGATTTAATGCAAAAATAAATTGTTATCAAACAGAAAAAAATTAGAATAAAAGCTGAAAAAGAAGTTTATAAAATAAATAATTGTAATGTATTGTTATTACGATATATTATCGCTTGTGAAGCCTTGCGAATAAAAGAAAATATTCATCAATTGTGAATTCTTAAAATGATCGCTGTAGCTTATGCACATGCGCAAGATAAAAGCGATGCCCTGTTACGATTAAAATTTAAAATTTAAATATTTAGAAATTTGTTTAAACTTTAGATACTTTAATTTTTGTCTATGAAAATAAATTTTATCAAGTTCAGTTGTGCATGATTAATTAATGAAGAAATTGAATTTGGTATATTTGCAAGATTAATGTTCAAATTAAAAATAATACTAAAAAATAGAATATTTAATATTTTAATCATAAATTATTATTTAAATAATTTCAATTAAACATGAACGAAGTTTATGTTTTTTTTTTAATATTAAATGTTTTTTGTCTAAAGAATTTAAAAGGAATGGTTCACTTTGTAGACTTTTAAATGAAAGTACCTTTTACTCTTTTAATTTTGTTTATGAACTTTAGCTTTTCGAGTTAAAAATTATTTTTCTACTTTGTTTGATATATAAAAACTCAAGAATATGTCAGAAACTACATATCGTTCATCTCCAAAATCTCTGCCTGGATCTCCAGGTTTGAATAGTTTTCATATTAAATTTATTTAAAAAAAACTAGAATCTAGTTACAAGATAGTTTGAAAACATATGTTTAATCTTTTCTTAGTATGTCAAAGTCTTTGACTCAAAGATTTCCAATTATATTGGTGGAAAATAATTATTTTATTATGATGGGCATAAAAATCTTTAAATTTTTTCAGGTTTATTGCATTAAATTTTTTTTCAATAATTTATTAGTAAATCAAAAGAATTATTTTAAAAATATAGTAATAAGTTGATGACATCAAACTGAAAGATGTTCAAATAATCTATTTCAAAATCTCACTATTCAACTTTTCAACATAAATTCCAAATCTCTAAAGTATGCAGCAAGTTGAAAGGCAGGCCATTGCAGATCGTCTTCACGAGCGACTTCAGGACCTTCCAGCTGGACGAGGAACTCCTGGGTGAGGTGCTCCTCGATCCAAGGGTAGCCAACAAGAAGGTGATTTGGTGTTGTGGTGCAGTTGTGGTCTGGTGTTGTGGTGCAGTTGTGGTCTGGTGTGGTGGTGGTGTTTTGGTTCTATGGTACTGTGGTGTTGGTGCAGTGGGTCAGTTGTGGTCTGGTGTTGGTGTGGTGGTGCAGGGATGTGTAGTGGTGTTGTGTTGCGGTTTAGTGCTGTACTGGAGCTTAGGTGCAGTGGTCTTGATTAATAGCAGCTGCTTGTCATAAATAAATAATTTACTACTCCAATAAATTTTGTTTCTATCCTATGTTATCATGTGCTAACACTACAACAACTAGTTATAGTGTTATGTGACTAACAATTATTATTCCAACAACAACAACTATTACTACTCCAGACAGTGGTGTTGTCGGTGGCAGGCGCTTTCAGAAAAGGCAAGTCTTTCTTTCTCGACTTTTGTCTGCGCTACCTCAACGCCCAGGTTCTAGTCACATGATGAGGATACATATATAAAATGCGTATTTATAGTGCGCCAAGGCACGCAACTGAGGCGCCACTCACACGACATAAGTCGTGAAACACCGCATCTTATACACTAGGTATATGATAGCTCACAGCTGGCTGAACAGAGATTCGAACTGGCGACCTTTAAGTTGCATGTCCAACGACATCTAAGCCAACCCGCTAGCCATGATGATGAGGAGGATGTGCCTTGGAATTCTTAAAATCTCACTAAATAATATATATAAAAATCCAAAATTCACAAAAACTAATCTTGGCATCAATCTGGCATCAATCTGGAAATTCTAAATTCAAAAAATATGTTTTTGCCACTCACTGTAGCACCACTGCACAATAATTAAGATAGGTGTGGCCTGACGGACTCAAGCACAATATTCAATGTCCTTCATAACAAATATCGCACAACCACGACCACTAGCCACCACAACCAACCACCCCACCAAACCACCACCGACCAAACACCACCACAACCAACCAAACACCACCACCAACCAAACACCACTAAACCCCACCATACCACAACCAACCAAACCACCACCAACCAAACATTACTAAACCACCACCGACTAAACCACAACCAACCAAACACCACTAAACCACCACCGACTAAACCCCACCACAACCAACCAACCACACCACCACCTACCAACTCCCTCACGAAAACAGTGTTCGACAGACTGGCTGGGGGACGACGACAGCCCGCTGGAGGGCTTTCCGTGGAGGGGGGGTGCCGATAGGGAGACCACAGGCATCCTTCTCTGGAGCAAGCCCTTCATCATCAAGCTGCCTGACACTGGAGAAGAGGTCGGTTGGGTGAAGGGGCATGGATGGTTGGTTGGTTGGGTGAGGGGCATGGATGGATGGTTGGTTGGGTGAGGGGCATGGATGGTTGGTTGATTGGGTGAGGGGCATGGATGGATGGTTGGTTGAGGGGGCATGGATGGTTGGTTGGTTGGGTGAGGGGCATGGATGGTTGGTTGGTTGGGTGAGGGGCATGGATGGATGGTTGGTTGGTTGGGTAAGGGGCATGGATGGTTGGTTGGTTGGGTGAGGGGCATGGATGGTCGGTTGGGTGAGGGTAGGGAGAATGGTTGGTCGGGTCCAAGAGGATAGTTGGTCTTTTTGCCAATATTTCGTTTCTCACTAATTTAACCTCAACATTTGTTTCTGTTTTAAAAATTCTCTGGTTTCACTCATCTCATCTTTGAGCATTCTTCACTGGATTACAACACTCTTTTCTTCAACCATCCCAATCAACCTACAAACCTGTACTTTCCACTGCCGAAAAAATTATTCTTTCTATCAAATCATTATCCACCATCCGAACCCATCCAGCATCTTCAATCCCCCCTCACTCCATCCTCACTTCACCCTCCCCCCCCTATCCCCCCAAAGGTGGCTGTCTTACTGATGGACACGCAGGGCGCCTTCGACAAGATGTCCACTGTCAAGGACTGTGCCACCGTCTTCGCCTTGTCGCAATTGCTGAGTTCTGTGCAGGTGGGTGGGTGGGAAGGGAGGGGGTTTGGAGTTTGGTGGGGGCGGGGGCAGGAGCGGGATTGGTGTTGGGTGGTCATGGGGGGAGGGGGAGTGGAGGTTGGGGAGACGCTTTATTAATATCTATTCATCCCGCACACACACACACACACACACCCACACACACACACACACACACACACACACACACACACACACACACACACACACACACATACAAACACACACGTACACACAGGTGTACAACGTGATGGTGAACATACAAGAGGATGACCTGCAGCACCTGCAACTCTTCACCGAGTATGGAAGACTCGCCATGGAGGATAGCCACGCTAAGCCCTTCCAGGTGCTTGGTGCTGATGATGATGGTGGTTGTGGTGCTGATGATGATGGTGGTTGTGGTGCTGTTGATGATGGTTGTGATGATGATGATGGTGGTTGTGGTGATGATGATGGTGGTTGTGGTGATGATGATGGTGGTTGTGGTGATGATGGTGACAATGATGATGATTTTTTTGGTGGTATGTTTGGTGGTGGCGAGGTTAATGGTGGTGGTGATGATAATGGTATGTTTGGTGGTATAATAATATAATAATTATTATTATGGTGCTGATGATGATGATGCACGCCATCAATCACACACACGCACACAAACACACGCACACACACACACACACACATACACACACACACACACACACACACACACACACACACACACACACACACACACACATACACACACACAGGATCTTCACTTCCTGGTTCGGGACTGGCAATATCCATACGAGCACGCCTACGGAGCCGAGGGAGGCATGCAGTTGATCAACAAGCGACTGCAGGTACTCATTCACTCATTGTATAACACTTTCATTTATTTATTTCATAGTATTTCGTTTATTTTGTTTTTTAGATTTTTTTATTCTAGTCTATCTTGTTGAATAGATTAAATACAATACAATACAATACAACGACGAGTATTATTAACGTGGCGTAAACCCGGACGGGCTTCAAGACCACTTGGTTATGGAAAATTTGATAATAATATTAATGATAGATGAATAAATGGAAAGTATAGGAAAAGTAAGTTATTGAAATTTAACAATAAAATCATATATATATATATATATACATACATATGCACATATATAAACATATATATATACATATATATATATATACATATATATACACATATATATATATATACATATATATATATATATATATATATATATATATATATATATATATATATATATATATATATATATATATATATATTTTTTTTTTTTTTAAATAGACAAATTTTTTTTTAAAGATTGAAAGTGAAATGATAATAACAATAAATTTAAGAAAATGTAAGAAAATATTTTACAATTATTATTGACCATTAGTATAAATATACAAAAAAATGATATTGGGAAGCAAGAAATTGATTAATGAAAAATGAGCAGTTAATTTGTAAGTTATTGTTATCGGTCGAACAAGTACGTTTTCAGGGAACGGCTGAATGTCGCGGTCGAGCTCGGGGATTTGAGTCTATTGGGAAGACTATTCCAAAGAGTCGGCGCTGCAACAAAAAAGCTTCTTGCACCTGCATACTTGAGTTTGTAGCTCTGTGGAACTACATCTCTTGACCTAGCAGACCTGAGTCTTTCCCTCTGGGGAAGACTTGCTCTCATGACAATGCTACTCGACAAATAACCTGGGCACTCATTAGACAGACACTTGTGCATTAACAAGATGTTTTTGTATTCAATTCTATTTTCAACACGAAGCCAGTGAAGCTCTTTGAGAACAGGGCTGATGTGATCATACTTTCTAGCACCTGTTATGAGCCTAGCTGTGGTGTTGATTATAGACTGAATTTTCTGCAGCTGCGTCATTGGCAACCCAGTAAGAATGATATTGCCATAGTCAATTCGACTGAGAACCAAAGCAGAAGCCAATGTTCTCAGTGAGTCCTTTGTCAATAACCATCTTATGGATCGTATTTGGCGTAAAGAAGCAAAGCAGGTTTGAGTCATCTTATTGATGTGTGTCGTCATGGTGAGGTCTTTTTCGAGATAAACACCTAGGTTTCTGACACTATCGGAAGGAATTATCTCGTTCTGACAAATGCGAACTGGATCTTTGGGAGTGTGAGTAGAGTTTCGACGGGATGAGAGCCAGATAACTTCAGTTTTGCTGGAGTTAAGTTTCAGTTGATTGGCACCCATCCAAGCAGCAATTTCATCAATGCATGATGACACCCTTGCTTGCAGGTCAGCCTGATGACCTTTAATGCAATGACCGTAAATCTGGGTGTCATCAGCGTACTGATGAAAAGCGAGCTCATGTCTAGCTGCTATTCTTTCCAAATCTCCAGTGTACAAAGAGAACAGTAAAGGACCAAGAACTGAACCTTGGGGGACTCCTACAGCGGAAACCGACATTGTCGATTTTGTCCCACTACAGCGGATGTCAAAACATCTGTCATTTAAGTAGTCCCTAAACCATTCTAACGCAGAGTCTGAGAAACCATAGGAGATGTGCAGTCTACGGAGCAGTGTTGCGTGATCTACCAGATCGAAAGCTGCCGATAGATCAAGCAAAACTAACAATGTGAGCTTACCGTCATCTGCTGCCCTAACGATGTCTGAAAAGACTTTGGTTATGGCAGTTTCTGTCGAATGATGACGACGGTAGGCTGACTGCAAGGGAGGGAAAAGATGGAATTCTGCGAGGTAGTTGACTACTCTGTGGAGAACTAATCTTTCCATGAGTTTGGACAACACCCTCAAGTTTGAAATAGGCCTGTACGACGAAGTTTCAGTGAGTTTAAGACTTGGCTTCTTGAGCAGTGGCGGGATGTAGGCCGACTTGAAAGACTTCGGAACCCTGCCTGCCGAAAAAGACCTGTTGAATAAGCTCACTAAAAAAGGAGCAATTATTCCAGATATCTCCTTCAACAGCCATGTAGGAACCGGGTCATTCGAGCACTGCTTATTCGGAAGCCCTTGAATAGCCCTAACTACTTCTTCTTCGTCGACTATGCTGAACCCATTCAAACTGAGCCCGTGCTCGCAGAATGAAAATGTTGGGTCATCTTGGGCATTGATTGACCTTCTCGCCGACGCAACTTTTTCTGTGAGATGTGCGTGATAGTCATCAGCACTGATGCCTGAGACTGACGACGTCTTACTTCTGCCCGCGATGCTATTGATGAGTTTCCAGGTGTCAGCTGGTTTCCCTTTGGACTGAGAGAGCTTCAAGTTCCAGAACTGCTCTTGCTTGCGTCTGCACAGACTCTTGTAAACTTTCAACTGCTTGACCCAGGCCGTACGTGCTTGCTCATTTTTTGACTTACTGTAGCTTCTCTCGAAACTTCTCTTAAGGCGTTTAGAGGCACGACACTCATGGTCAAACCAAGGGTCCGAAGGCCTCTGGTGCACTCTAACAGTCTTAAGAGGAATCAACTTATCGAGAATGCTAGTCAAAGTGGAGCTGTAGAAGTCAGCAGCTGAATCTACATCAAGGTCAGTGCTAGACGAGAGTGGAGACAATCGAACCTGTTGAGCAAACTCTGTTCTATCCAAGAGTTTCCAGCGTCTACTAGAAGTTTTTTTGTACACAGGAGGAGGCTTGGCCAGTTGACACTTCCAAACCAACAGTTTGGGGTCAGAGAAGCCTATTTCAATGCAGTCAACTTCAAGACTCTTTCTCGAGGCAACAACATCAAGCCACCCTCCCTGACTATGGGTTGGTTGGTTGACTGATGACTGGAAACCATGAGAGCTCAGGATATTCTGAAACATCTGAGTATCGTTATCACTTGGATTTTCAAGGTGGAAGTTGAAATCTCCCAGGATTAATACTTCTTCACTGTATGTGGCCAAGGTGCTCATGATTTCATTGAAATCCTTGAAGAACACGCTAGAAGCATAACCTGTTCGATAAACAACTAAACCAATGACCGCCCTTGAACCAGAAGTGATTCTGACACAAAGATGCTCAAGAGTTGAGGACTGAACTTCTGTGTCCAATGGTGCAACCTGGAATCCAGAGTCAACCACGACTGCAACTCCCCCGTGGTTTGTATGCAGCGTGTTTACTGTATTAGAGAGTCTAGGCCTTGATCTTTCGACCACTACCAAGCCCTCCTGCCGCAGTCGGCTGATACAGATTAAATTATCATATTTAATTCCGATTTTTAGTTTATCTGACTGCACTGTATCGCCTTGTCTTTTCTAGTTTGACATGCACGACAGACGACGAATGGTCAGTCTGGCGAGCTGGAAAGGTTGAGGAAGACCATCAAGTCCTGCTTCAGAAATGCACGTCCATTCATTCTGCCATTCATTCTGCCATTCACTTCACCATTTTATAATTACACTTTTATTTCATTCTGCAAAGATTGTTTCCAATTTTTTTCTATACTTAAATAAATTGTTATACAATCAAATTAATATGTCTTAAATGAACTTTAAAAATTAATTTAAAAAAAATTAAATTTCTCAACACCGCAACCCTTCATATCTTGCAGGTGAAGTGCTTCCTGATGCCCCACCCTGGTCTCAAGGTCGCCACCAACCAGTACTTCAATGGCAGCCTATCCGGTTCGTCATCATCGTCATCATCATCGTCATCATCATCATCATATAAATATGATAATAATACAAATAATAATTATAATTTATTATAATAAAAGGTATTTTATTGTTCATAACCATATCGCTAAGACACCCACACCTTCCGATCGATGAACCTAAGACGACAACACCAACAATACCACTATCAATCCAACTGACCCCACCAATCAAACCAACCCCGCCAATCAAACCAACCCCACCAATCAAACCAACCCCGCCAATCAAACCAACCCCACCAATCCAACCATCCCCACCAATCCAACCAACCCCACCAGTCCAACCAACCCCGCCAATCCAACCAACCCCACCAATCAAACCAACCCCGCCAATCCAACCAACCCCACCAATCCAACCATCCCCACCAATCCAACCAACCCCACCAGTCCAACCAACCCCGCCAATCCAACCAATCCCACCAATCCAACCATCCCCACCAATCCAACCAATCCCACCAATCCAACCAACCCCACCAATCCAACCAACCCCGCCAATCCAACCAACCCTGCTAATCCAACCAACCCCACCAATCCAACCAACCCCACCAATCCACCCAACCCTACCAATCCACCCAACCCCACCAATCCAACCAACCCCGCCAATCCAACCAACCCCACCAATCCACCCCTCCCTCCCCTCCCCACACCCCCTCACAGACATCACGCCCGACTTCAAGCAGCACCTGAAGGACTTCGTGCCGCTGCTGCTGTCGCCAGGGAAACTGGTCGTCAAGCAGATCAACGGCTCCAAACTAACCTGCAAGCAACTCATGGAGTACTTCAAGGTGGCATCATCATCATCATCAGCGTCATCATAACTATTATCAGAATTAGCATCTTCATCATCATCATCGTTATCATGATCATCATTATCATATTCATCATCATCAGCATCGTCATCATCATCTCCGTCATCATCATCCACAGTCCTACGTTGCGTTATACCAGTCAGACAAGTTTCCTGAGCCTAAAAGCATGCTTATCGTGAGATTTTATTTTCATCGTCATCATCATCATTACCATCATCATTATCATCGTTACCATGACACAAACACACACACACAAACACATACACACACACATACACACACACCGACACACACACCGACACACACACACACACACACACACACACACACACACACACACACACACACACACACACACACACACACACACACATACATACACATACACACCAACACATACACACACACACAAGGCGACAGCTGAGGCGAACAACCGCTCGACCATGGCAACAGCCAGTGACTTCTATAACAGGGAGATGAGTCAGGTACCCTTGATGATGATGATGATGATGATGATGATGATGATGATGATGATGATGATGATGATGATGATGATGATGATGATGATGATGATGATGATGATGATGATGATGATGATGATGATGATGATGATGATGATGATGATGATGATGATGATGATGATGATGATGATGATGATGATGATGATGATGATGATGATGATGATGATGATGATGATGATGATGGTGGTGATGATGATGATGATGATGATTATGGTGATGGTGATGGTGATTATGAATTGGACATAAGCCACTTTCAAAGCACAAGTACTACACTTTATACCCCCAATCCACCCACCTACCGCCAACCAACTCATCCAAGCCCAAAACCCACCATCCCCACAACCAAGGCCACCACACCCACAACCAAACCACCATCCCCACAACCAAAGCCACCACACCCACAACCAAAGCCACCATCTCCACAACCAAAGCCACCACACCCACAACCAAGGCCACCACACCCACAACCAAAGCCACCACACCCACAACCAAAGCCACCACACCCACAACCAAAGCCACCACACCCACAACCAAAGCCACCACACCCATAACCAAAGCCACCACACCCACAACCAAAGCCACCACACCCACAACCAAAGCCACCACACCCACAACCAAAACCACCACACCCACAACCAAAACCACCACACCCACAACCAAAACAACCACACCCACAACCAAGGCCACCACACCCACAACCAAAGCCACCACACCCACAACCATAGCCACCACACCCACAACCAAAACCACCACACCCACAACCAAGGCCACCACACCCACAACCAAGGCCACCACACTCACAACCAAGGCCACCACACCCATCCGCACAGCTCTTCAACGCCAGCAAGGCGTACATCAACGCGGACTTCCTGACGTCGCAACACCACCGCATCAAAGACCAAGCGATCGAGCTCTTCGACAGGACGCTCAAGATGGGAGGCGAGGAGTTCAGTTTGACCTATCGTGAGAGCCTCGAGGTGGAGATTAGTCACAAGTACCAGCAGTTCTTGAAGGTTGCTTTTTGGGGCGGGATGGGGGGGGGCGGGGTTGGTTTGGTGAGTTCTTGGTGGCTGGTTGTGTGTCTTCGTTTTGGTTGCGGTGCTCTACAAGAGGGCTAGTGTTTGGTGTTGTGCTGTGGTTGTGTTGTAGTTGTGTTTGGTGTTGTGCTGTGGTTGTGTTGTAGTTGTGTTTGGTGTTGTGCTGTGGTTGTGTTTGGTGTTGTGCTGTGGTTGTGTTGTAGTTGTGTTGTGCTGTTGTTTTGGTTGGTGTTTTTTTGGTGTTGTGGTGGTGCTTGTGTTGACGTTGTGTCGCAACAACAACTGCAGGAGAATGAGGCAAAGAACGTCTTCGCAGTCATCAGAACACCTGCCATCCTCTTGTGTTTCTTGGTGAGATTCATGCCATTCATCCATGCACACCATGCAACCATCTAATCCATTCATGCATGCATTCATCCACGCTATTCATGCATGCATTCCATCCATGCATGCACACGCCATGTATTACATTCATCCACACATGCCATTCATCCATGTCTTCCATTAATTCATTCATTCACACCACTCCATCCATGCACTCCATCCATCTATTTATCCCATTCATTTATGCACACGACTCATCCCTCACCATGCATTCCATTCATTTATTTATCCCATTCATCCATCTCTCATCCATGCATGCCACCACACCATCTTTCCATGCATGCCACCACACTATCTTTCCATCCATGCATGCCACCACACCATCTTTCCATCTTTCCATCCATGCATGAATGCATGCATCTGCCAGGTGGGCTTCTACTTGAACGCAGGCGTCTTGGCCGCCATTGGCATCACCCCATTGGCTGCCCTTTCGAACCTCATCTTCTTCTTCTTCCTCCTCGTCATCTCCATCTGGCTCTACTCCAGGTACTTAGCAAGTTCAATACTTCATCGTTCTTCTTGCACGTTTGATCTTATTTTAGATTTTATTTTTAATTTTTTAAAACTATAAAGTCAAATGGTATGCATGATTCTATGTATTTTATTATTATTATTATTTATTTTTAAAAAATAAAATTGAAATTGTTTTCTTGGCAGATACACTGGAGAGTTGAGGGAACTGGCCGAAGTGGTTGATGATTTGGCCTCCTTTTTGTGGGATAATGTTAGTTGCACACACACACATACACACACACGCATACACACACCCACACACCCACACACACACACCCACACACACACACACACACACACAAACACACACACACACACGCATACACACACACAGTGTCTGGGTCCAGCTTGGGTCAAATTGTTGGAGGGTGGAGTGAACAGGCAAGTAACCGCAGCAGTCCTTACAACTAAAAACTAGCAACCACCTTTATAGTAAACACATTATTATTATTATTATTATTATAATTATTATTATTATTATTATTATTATTATTATTATTATTATTATTATTATTATTATTATTATTATTATCATTATTATCATTATTAATATTATCATTATTATCATTATCATTATTATCATTATTATCATCATTAAAATATAGCAAGAAAATAGAGCATGAGCCTTTTACAATACAATTTTTAAATTAGTACAATTAGTAGAATTTTTGTTCAGTACCTGGTTACTTTGCATTGCTGATTATAGGAATTGAACCCTTGATTTATTCGAGATTTAGTATTTTTAAATATTAAATCCTATATATTAGTTCTTTCATTAACACATAAATTCAATTAAAGCTTTTAAACAGGATTTTTTAAAATAATTAAAGTATTGAAATATTAGGCTAACCTTGGGAAATTCAAAAGCGAAAAAAAATATTTTTATGAATTTGCATATTTTATTAAAATAAATATTTTTTTATTTAATAATTTATTATGTAATGCAGTTCTTTGTTTCAAGAATGCGTTGAATTTGAAACAATTTGATCTTTGCATCATCCTTTTTAGAGATGAATTGTCACATATTTTTAAGGTTTTTATAGGTTTTTTGTCAGGTTTTTCCGCATAAACTGCTATTACTACTAAGAGCTACTCATGGGGCTGGCAAGTTTAATTGCGCTGATTAGCCAATTAGCCAGATAATTGGCAATTGGGCGTCTTAATTTGTGAGATTACTGGTATTTAATGCAGTGTTAGTGAGGCTCAATTATAAATTAATTGCTTTCATACTTCAGGTATTGGCGTTCGACGCGAAAAGAGAATTTCATCTCAGTATTCTTAGGCTTTCCTAACTCATTAATGCCATTGGTCATTAATTTACACTAATTGGAGTATTTATTAATCATTCTTATCTAAGCCATTTTGTTTATTTATCAATATTTTTGTTTTTTTTTCATAAATTTAAACTTGTTTGACCCATGTAGAGGCTTTACAATTGCTGGTAGAACGTCACAAATGGGTGGTGAGACACAATGCACGTCGTGTAAATATCATTACTTTCGCATGGAAAATGATCTAAATTATCTTCAAAGTCATCAATCAAGCGATTAGGATATTTGCATTACAGTTTGTTATTTTGTAGGGATTCCTTAAACGTTCTTTTGCACTTGAAATCCATTTTTGTTCGAAAATGGATTAGGCATCAATTTCAATTATTCATTTCTTCCCCTAACAGTTTTTTTGGTTCGAGGGTTTTGATATAACTTATAACACCTTTAATAATCATTAATTATAATGTTAACAAAAGCATAACGCCTTAGTTGTTTCTTAATCTATTTATAAAACCTGATGTTACCTTAATAACACTGATGACTATCACTAATGCACTTGCCTTAATTCACTTTACCCTTTCAAACCTCCCATAGGTTCGAAGATGTATCAACTTAAAGCATCAATTTCGCATTATTTCATCTTCTTTTCTCCTTCTCTTCACAGCGTGTCTTCATTTCCATCGTGGTTCAAATGTGTTCGAGATCGGTTGGTAGATTGACCTTCAAACATACGAACGCTCGTAAACCTTGGTTTTTATGATTCTTCGCATCTGTGGGCTGCCTCGCAGAGGTGGTAAGTTCGATAAATAAAAGATGAGCTCACTTTGTTGCTTGGTTGTTTTAGGTGTTTGTTAGTTTAACTTCTGTAGTTGTTCACGAGGTTTAATCACGTGGATTTTGTGAAGTTCTATGGTAGTTTTGTCTTTTTTATTTTATCAGCTTTGCGAATGTAAAACTAAAGCGAGCCCATAGACAGGCTTTTCGTTGAAAAAGAAATAAATATGAGAAGCTGAAATGATTTTAAAAATTAGCTCCATTTTATTTTAAAAAATGGAAATTCAAAGCAAGTAATCGATTTTATTAAAGAACAAACAATTTTAGTCTTGGCGATTCAGCTTTCAAGCATGGTGCTTTGAGGGAAACTGCAACTCCTGTTCGACCTACCCGTCGAGAAAATCTCTGAAAAGTATTGAAAGATATTAAACAATTTCGTTCTTTGGCTTGAAAAATATAAATTGATAAAACTTTCCAAACTTACTTTTGCATGGCTTTCGTAAAGCACACGACAATGTGAACGTTTCTGTCCACTACTTTGGGGTCGTCGTCAATTCTGACTTCTGGACAATAAGCTGAAGAACAGCCCAAAGACAAGAGCCAACCATTCTTCACCTGAAGTTTTGTGAATGTCTTATGAATTAAAACAGTTATTTGCTCACAAAGTGATTAAATTTTCAAAATTTACTTCAAACTTATAAAAAAGTTTTTTTATTAAAAATTTTTTTGTGTGGATATATTTTGATAATTCACAATTAAGTTTCCCGAGTAAGATCGCACCGTTTTGATTCCAGAGCAGTGATCGGATCTGAAATTAGAGCACGTTTCTAATTCAAAATTGAAATCATTTATCCAATCAGTAACAATGGTTCCCGGGTTAGTGTTGTTGGTGAACGTGTAGAGTTCTCCCATCCAACTGCTCCAATACAGCCTTGCTCTGCACTCTTTGGCACGGGTCTTAGCTTCCTCAACAATACTTTTCTCCCATTTCTTAAACATTTCGTGATTGTTTAAGTTTATTTTAAAGTTTCTAAAATCAAAATTAAATACATAAAATTGTTTTAAACACTTAAAAATTGATTGAAAACCTTAAAAAATTCAAAAATGTATTTTCTCTAAAGCACCACTTACTACAGTTCCTAGACTACGCCTCCATCTGAAATGATTGACGCTGTTTATGAACTTATCCTTGTAAGGCCTGCACGAAAACATGTCAGTTTTCTTGATGCGACAACTGACGTGCGTCTGCAGCAGAAGCAGCACCAGCAGTCCGCACAGTGTTTTGAACACACACATCGAGAAGATTATTTGTCTCTTCAACTAAAAAGTCTACTGAAAAGTGTTTTTTACGATTGCAAACTCGAGAGAATTATTGTGGTTAGATTTTAATAGCAGTTTTATGTAAGACCACATGGTCGATGAAAGCCGTGTGAAATAACAGTGGACAAAAGGATCAATAAAATGCCTATTTAAAGGTTTATTAAGAATTTTTTATGAAATATATTCATTATCTCACAATATAATAGACTCACTTTTTAAACAATGCTTACTGTCGTGCCCATCGATATTTATAGATGAATCAGTAAGTAAATATTTGAGCAAATTTGTGATGATTCGTCAATAATATTTTCTTTGGAGGTGCAATGGAGTTTTTGTTTCAGCATCCATGAGTTCTCTTCGATGTAAAAAGGTTCCACTAACACATGGGGACTGAAATAACTCCATCATTGCGTCTCTCTCAGGCAAATAATCTCCATCAAGTTTTGTCTTCCGTTGGTGCTGCTGGAGGCCCTTTTAGCGCTCAAAAACAGACGTTTTCATACGCGCGCTTCCTAAAAGAATAAATTCATTGACGTCATCAACTAAAAGCTCGAATTAGAACACTAAGAACTATTGTGCTTGATTGATTATACCTTCATTGAATACGGTCTTTTTGTCTTTTTTTTATTTTCGAGCTTTTTTATTTTGTTCGTCTGCTTATAATATTTTGATGTGTTGCAGAAACCCATTAAGAGCATTTCAACTGGCGCAACATGTTCAATAAACCAGATTTAACGATTTTGCGCCAATAGAGAACATTTCATCTGAACAAAAACCTAACTTTCTATTCATTTGCCAGTCTTACCAGATGTCCTCAATGTAGGTCGGTAAATATATTAAAATATAGTAGTAAAACATAGATTTGAATAAGTTGTTTTCTATTTATTTATGTTTGCAATTTTAAATAGTTTGCGCTTGAAATATTTATTTATGAATACCTTGAAAACAATTTATCCGAATAAACCAAAACAGAGTTTATAACACCCATGTTGCGATTATCATAAGAAGTAACTCGTAAAGATAAAGTTGTGTCCATTAAAATGAAGGAGAGTAAAGAAGAGAAAAAGAAAGAAAAAGAGGAGAAAAAGAAGGCTCAGCAGAAAGGAAAGAAAGAAAAAAAAGAAAAAGAAAAAAGAGATAAAAAAGAAAAAGAAAAAAAAGAAAAGGAAGAGAAAAAAGAAAAAGATAAACAAGAGAAAAAAGATAAAAAGGAAAAAGACAAAAAAGAGGCGAAAGAAAAAAAAGATAAAGATAAAAAAGAAGATAAAGAAAAGAAGAAAAAGGAGAAGAATGAAAAGAAGGGAAACGAAAAGAAAGAAAAGAAAGAAAAGAAAGAGAACGAAAAGAAAGAAAAAAAGGAACTTGATAAAAAAGATAAAAAAGAAAAGAAAGAACATGATAAAAAAGAAACAAAAGGAAAGAAAGAACATGATAAAAAAGAATTACAAGAGAAAACCGAACATGATAAAATGGAAGAAGAACGAGGAAGCGAAGAAGAAGATGAAGAAGAAAATGAAGAAGAAAAATATAAGAACGCTGATGATGATGCCAAAATTGATGATTCAGGCGACAAGAGCGTGGTTCCAGTGGTGCTGAACAGGAAGTTGAAGAAGAAGTTGAAGATGCTGTACGCAGAGGGCATCATGGCGGACAAGGGGGTCGACGAGGAGTACCTCAACACCTACCTCTTCAGCCTCAGGACCCTCTCTGAGAAGTACTTCATCATCAAGCAGGGATGGGTCTACAAGTACCGTGAGTGCTCATCACTACTATTTGTTGGGCTCTTCTTGCACGTTACTTGTTGTGAATGAGACATGCCAATGATAGGTTCAATTGGTTTGAATTCAACGAACAAAGATTTGTTCTAGCAATTCGACAAAGCGCTAAAAAAAGACTTTTGATTGATTGATTGATTCCTTCATTGATTGATTGATTGATTGACATCTCTCAGCTCACACCGACCAACAGACCGCCTCTTCCCGATGCAGTGGTGGAACAAGTGGTGGCTGGTCCTGAACCAGGCCTCCTCAAACCTCAGCTTCTACAAAAACCCTAATAAGAAGCAGAAAGCCCAGTTGGTCTTCAGGTTGCAGGGACGAATAAGAACCACGATCGGCCTGCCTGTTAGTTTATCAGCTAGGGTGTTTTTAACTCCCTCAGCATCACAATTATTTTCTTATATAATTATAACATAAAAGAATATATTACATCCTAATAATAGAATATATTTTTTTACGAAATTGTATATATAATAATAATATATTCTTTTACGAAATGTTCTATATAATAATAATATATTCTTTTACCAAATGTTAAATATAATAATAATATATTCTTTTACCAAATGTTAAATATAATAATAATATATTCTTTTATAAAACTTCTCTAATTAATTCGGTCAGCAGTAATATAGTCAGTCTCACGACAATGTGTTCTCCCTGAAGTTCGCCTACTCGAGAGTCCCCCCATGGATCACGAAGGACAGTTGCCTGACCATCAAGGCCAGGTTCCTCGTCCTAGTCATAGGGTTCGAAGATGAAACCGAGGCCTTGTGAGTATAATACGCGGTGTTTTGTAACCATTTTTTGGGAAAATGATTTCTGTCTTGCCTTTAAAAATGGGAGCTTTTAATACTCGTGCGATTTTAGTGTGTTGTTCCAGAAAAACGCTCTACTGTGCTAAGTTATTTCCTAATGCAGACTATAAATATAGAAAACCATTGTTACAAATTCAAAACAGAGAGTGGAAAGGCACCATTGACTTGATAATTGAATGCAACGCGTCAAATAAGAGAAATAACGTTAGAAAAATGCATGATAAAAATACATCAATGAAGGATCAGCTAGAGATGTTGATTGCAGCAGGTAAATTTGCTATTTTATATAAAAATCATTATGAAATTTATGAACATTAGTTCTTAAATGCATTAATTCGTGATATAATTTCAAACTTTTAATGTTCATTACACTATTATTTCCTAAAGGTGAATTGAAGAATGAATGTGAAAAATGCAGTCAGCCAAAATATCAATGCCCAACCTGCTTCGAAGCAAAACCTAACTTTGATCGACCAATGAGAAAAAGTTTATTTTATTAAATTGAAGCGAAAATCAAGAATTTTCTAGACTGGTAACTAAAGTCCTCCTTTAAATAAATCAAAAGTTGTTGATTCTTTCCCTAAACACTTAACTACACTGTAATGGCGGACTCAGTTGGTTTGAACGGTCTTTCTGATATTAATCTCTCGGGAGATGCCAACCTTGGAGGGCTAACTCTCGAAGAAATCTCAGAAAACAACAAGATAAAAGCCAATTCTGCAAAGGAAAAAGCAAATGATCATTTTAAAAGTTATTTAACATTTCATATATTATCGACCTATTCATGCCAGAAATAAACGTTGAAAATTCTACTTTAAATGTGAAATTATTTTTTTTTACAAAAACTTAATAAATATATTTTATAAAATTAATTAATGACTTTACAGAAAAGGAATATGAGAAGTCAATCGAGCTTTATTCTGAGGCGATCAAGTACAATCCCTTCGTTTCCCACTACTACGGGAACAGGAGTTTTGCGTACATTAAGACCGAGTTTTATGGCTACGCTTTGACAGACGCTAACCAGGCCATCAAGCTGGACCCTAAATACGTGAAGGTGACGAAGCAATGAGAGGGTGTTTGTAACGCTTGAGTTTGCAAAGAAAATCTTTTAGATGATAAATGTTATAAAATTAAGTAACTCGAAAAAAAATTATTTTTAAAATTCTAGTTAATTTTACCCTTTCTTAAACTTCATCGTATTATCTCTCAAAAGGCCTATTACAGACGCGCAACTGCGAACATGGCATTGGGGAAGTTCAAACTGGCCTTGAAGGACTTCGAGTGGGTGACAAAGACGCACCCGACCGACAAGGACGCCAAGATGAAGTTCACCGAGTGTCAGAAGATCGTCACCAGGATCGCCTTCGAAAAGGCCATTTCAGTGGAAGATCGGAAGAGGTCGGTCGTCGAGCAGATCAACATCGAGACCATGGGTCTGTGGTTGGATGGATAGTTGGGGCTTTTTAATGAGACTGGCATTTAATTGTTTCTTCCAAATTATTTGTTGAAATTAGTTTCTTAAAATTAAACAAAATCACTTGATTAACCTAACTTCATACCACCACCACCACAAAATGACAACATCAGTGGTGGAAGCGGATTACGATGGACCAAGACTGGACGAGAAGGGGGAAGTCACGTTGTCGTTTGTGCAACAGCTGATCGAAACCTTCCGCAAACAACAGAAACTGCACCGTAGATACGCCTACAAGGTTCCGATTAAAACGTCACAACATCAATTATTCTTTTTCCCGGTGGTTTTGTATACTGTTGTGAGAATTTAAAATGGGAAAATTTGTTTAAAATAATCTAATAAATTCATATTTGGGAATAACATTAATTAACAAGATAACAATAAAATAAATAAATAATAACATTGCCTAGATACTGCATAATAATAACAATAATAATATTAATAAAAACAATAATAAGAATAATAATAATGGCCAGATCCTGCTGGACGCACGCGAGTACTTCTCCAAACAACCCTCCCTTGTCGACATCACTGTCGAGAAGGTAGACCTTTGATGATGATGATGATGATGATGATGATGATGATGCCACTTAATATTCGCTTGGGGGGGATGGGGGGAGTGGATCCAGAAAGGGTACAAGGGAATAATTTGCATAATAGGATAAGAATAAAAATCAAAATACTATTAATATTAATAAAATAGTAATTATATAACTATTAATAATAGTTTAATAATTAATATTAATAAAATAGTAATTATATAACTATTAATAATAGTTTAATAATTAATATTAATAAATTAGTAATTATATAACTATTAATAATAATTAATACTAACAATATACTCAAATCAAGCAACACTCTAATATACTGCATAATGCCTCAAAAACAGAAAAAGAAGTTTACAGTTTGTGGAGACATCCATGGTGACTTCTTGCTTCAATAATACTCTGTATTCTGTAATTAGATTGGCGAGCGGGTTGGCTTAGATGGTAAGTCGTTAGACCTACAACTTAAAGGTCGCCAGTTCGAATCCCGGTACAGCCAACCGTGAGCTATCATATACCTAGTGTATAGGATGCGGTGTTTCACGACTTATGTCGTGTGAGTGGCGCTTCAGTTGCGTGCCCGGGCACTATACAAAACATATATATATATATATATATATATATATATATATATATATATATATATATATATATATATATATATATATATATATATATTATATATTATATATTCCATTGATGACGTTTGTGTATGTGGTATTCTTCTGTATTCTTGTATGTCTTTTCTGACTTTTTATAATCATTTGGGAACGCGTCTGCGCAATCTTGAACATTTAAATTTGTTTTATTTTCTATTATGATCATCATCACTTACATCATCATCACCACCATCATCACCACCAGGCCAGTACTACGACCTCTTGAACATCTTCAAACTGAATGGTTTCCCCTCCGAAGAGAATCCTTATGTTGGTTCATCTAATCATCATCATCATCATCATCATCATCGTCACTACTACTACTACTACTACTAATAATAATTATTATTATTATAATAATGATATTAACGCAGAAAACATTATTACCACTCATCACTGTACTACTTATGATTGAACTATTCCACTCACCACCACCATTATCAACACCACCACCATCATCCCGCCCCACCCCCACCACCACCACCATCATCATCCCACCACCACCATCATCATCATCATCATCCCACCACCACCACCACCATCATCATCCCACCACCACCATCATCATCATCATCATCCCACCACCACCACCATTATCAACACCACCACCATCATCCCGCCCCACCCCCACCACCACCACCACCATCATCATCCCACCACCACCACCATCATCATCCCACCACCACCATCATCATCACCACCATCATCATCACCACCACCATCATCATCATCACCACCACCATCATCATCACCACCACCATCAGCTCTTCAATGGCGACTTTGTGGACAGGGGCTCCTTCTCGGTCGAGTGCATCTTCACCCTCCTCTCCTTCAAACTCCTCTTCCCCGATCACTTCTTCATGTCCAGGGGTCGGATGCTTCTCATCATCATCACTATCATCATCATTGCTTTCATCATCATCATCATCATCATCATCATGACTATTGTTATCATCATCATCATCACTGTTATCATTATTACCGATATGGTTATCTTCATTATAATTATAGTCATCATCATCATTAAATTCATCATCGTCGTCAACATCATCATCATCATCGTCATCATCATCATCATCGTCATCATCATCAACATCATCATCATCATCGTCATCATCATCATCATCGTCATCATCATCATCATCACTAGGCAACCACGAGAGCGAGACCATGAACCAGATGTATGGCTTTGAAGGAGAAGTCAAGTCGAAGTGAGTGGCGGTTTTGATGATGATGATAATGGTGGTGATGATTATGATGATGGTGATGTTAGCTACACGCACACGTACTCACACCAACACAGATATGCCCAAATACACACACACACACATAAAGGTATTCGTCTCAGATGGTGGTGTTGTTCACGGAAATGTACAACTTATTGCCTCTCTGCCACCTCATCAACAACAAGATTTTGGTGGGTGGGTGAGTGGTTGTGTGCGTGGGTTATCTTGCTGGCTTATCGTTATAAATTCAAGTGTTCTTGTGGACCTCTTACAGCCACCACACGACAACAACCACAACAAAAACCACCACATAACAACAACAACAACAACAACACCCACACAACAACAACAACACCCACACAGGTGATGCACGGAGGCCTCTTCTCACAGGACGACGTCACAATCGCCGACATCCGGCAGATCGAGCGCAACCGACAGCCACCCGACAGCGGCTTGATGTGCGAGCTGCTGTGGTCAGATCCGCAACCACACAACGGACGCTCTGCCAGCAAGAGAGGTGCGGGCTTGGTGGGGGTGGGGGGGGGGGTGGGGAGGGGGGAGGATTGATTTGTGGTTGTTGTTTGTTGTTGTGGCTGTGCGGTTTGGCTGTGATTGTTGTAGGAATTTCGTGTTGTTGAAGCTATTGTGATTGTTGTGGCTGTGTGGATGTTTTGCTTGTGGTTTTTTGTCGTCTGTTGTCTTATGTTCCACCAGCACCACTTCCACACCTCAGGAGTGGGCACACAGTTCGGGCCTGACGTAACAAAGGCTTTCCTCCAGAAGAACGGACTGGAATACATCATTCGCAGTCATGAGGTGGTGTGGGGTGGTAGTGGTTTTGTGGTTAAGTGTGGAGGTGTGGTGTGGGGTGGGATGGTGCGGTAATGGTGGTGTGGTGTGGGCTGGTGCGGTAATGGTGGTGTGGTGTTGGAGGCAATGTGGATTAGAGCAATAATAATAATATAATAATAATAAATAGGCTGATGAGTTGATTTTTGACCGATAAGCACTCGATAGGTGCTTGACGTAGGAATAATGAATAAGATATAAGCAGATAGATTGCCTGATAAAGAATCGGTTGATGAGCGGAGGCTTGATGCGAAAAAAGAGGCCTCTTGACCTCTTATTTTCGCCCATTCGATGCTGATGATGACGATGATGGTGACGATGATGGTGATGATGATGATGATGATTATGATGCAGGTGAAGCAGGAGGGATACGAGGTGGCTCACGACGGCAAGTGCATCACCGTCTTCTCTGCGCCCAACTACTGGTCAGTGTCGCTCCCATCTCTCCATTCCCCATCTATCCATTCCCCATCTCTCCATTCCCCATCTCTCCATTCTTCATCTCTCCATTCCCCATCTATGCATTCCCCATCTCTCCATTCCCCATCTATCCATTCCCCATCTCTCCATTCCCCATCTCTCCATTCTCCATCTATCCATTCTCCATCTCTCCATTCCCCATCTATCCATTCCCCATCTATCCATTCTCCATCTATCCATTCCCCATCTCTCCATTCCCCATCTCTCCATTCTCCATCTATCCATTCTCCATCTCTCCATTCCCCATCTATCCATTCCCCATCTCTCCATTCCCCATCTCTCCATTCTCCATCTATCCATTCTCCATCTCTCCATTCCCCATCTATCCATTTCCCATCTATCCATTCCCCATCTCTCCATTCCCCATCTCTCCATTCCCCATCTCTCCATTCCCCATCTATCCATTCTTCATCTCTCCATTCTCCATCTATGCATTCCCCATCTATCCATTCCCCATCTCTCCATTCCCCATCTATCCATTCTTCATCTCTCCATTCCCCATCTCTCCATTCCCCATCTATCCATTCTTTATCTATCCATTCCCCATCTATCCATTCCCCATCTATGCATTCCCCATCTCTCCATTCCCCATCTCTCCATTCCCCATCTATCCATTCTTCATCTCTCCATTCCCCATCTCTCCATTCCCCATCTATCCATTCCCCATCTCTCCATTCCCCATCTATCCATTCCCCATCTATGCATTCCCCATCTCTCCATTCCCCATCTATCCATTCTTCATCTCTCCATTCCCCATCTATCCATTCCTCATCTATCCATTCCCCATCTATCCATTCTTCATCTATGCATTCCCCATCTCTCCATTCCCCATCTCTCCATTCCCCATCTCTCCATTCCCCATCTATCCATTCTTCATCTCTCCATTCCCCATCTCTCCATTCCCCATCTATCCATTCCCCATCTATCCATTCCCCATCTCTCCATTCCCCATCTCTCCATTCTTTATCTATGCATTCCCCATCTATCCATTCTTCATCTCTCCATTCCCCGTCTCTCCATTCCCCATCTATCCATTCCCCATCTCTCCATTCCCCATCTCTCCATTCCCCATCTATCCATTCCCCATCTCTCCATTCCCCATCTCTCCATTCCCCATCTCTCCATTCCCCATCTATCCATTCTTCATCTCTCCATTCCCCATCTCTCCATTCCCCATCTATCCATTCCCCATCTCTCCATTCCCCGTCTCTCCATTCCCCATCTATCCATTCCCCATCTCTCCATTCCCCATCTCTCCATTCCCCATCTCTCCATTCTCCATCTATGCATTCCCCATCTCTCCATTCTCCATCTATCCATTCTCCATCTCTCCATTCCCCATCTATCCATTCCCCATCTCTCCATTCCCCATCTCTCCATTCCCCATCTCTCCATTCCCCATCTATCCATTCTTCATCTCTCCATTCCCCATCTCTCCATTCCCCATCTATCCATTCCCCATCTCTCCATTCCCCGTCTCTCCATTCCCCATCTATCCATTCCCCATCTCTCCATTCCCCATCTCTCCATTCCCCATCTCTCCATTCTCCATCTATGCATTCCCCATCTCTCCATTCTCCATCTATCCATTCTCCATCTCTCCATTCCCCATCTATCCATTCCCCATCTCTCCATTCCCCATCTCTCCATTCCCCATCTCTCCATTCCCCATCTATCCATTCTTCATCTCTCCATTCCCCATCTCTCCATTCCCCATCTATCCATTCCCCATCTCTCCATTCCCCATCTCTCCATTCCCCATCTATCCATTCCCCATCTCTCCATTCCCCATCTATCCATTCCCCATCTCTCCATTCCCCATCTCTCCATTCTCCATCTATCCATTCTCCATCTCTCCATTCCCCATCTATCCATTCCCCATCTCTCCATTCTCCATCTATGCATTCCCCATCTCTCCATTCCCCATCTATCCATTCCCCATCTCTCCATTCTCCATCTATGCATTCTTCATCTATGCATTCCCCATCTATCCATTCTTCATCTGTGCATTCTCCATCTCTCCATTCCCCATCTCTCCATTCCCCATCTCTCCATTCCCCATCTCTCCATTCCCCATCTCTCCATTCCCCATCTATCCATTCTTCATCTCTCCATTCCCCATCTCTCCATTCCCCATCTATCCATTCCCCATCTCTCCATTCCCCATCTCTCCATTCCCCATCTATCCATTCCCCATCTCTCCATTCCCCATCTATCCATTCCCCATCTCTCCATTCCCCATCTCTCCATTCCCCATCTCTCCATTCCCCATCTCTCCATTCTCCATCTATCCATTCTCCATCTCTCCATTCCCCATCTATCCATTCCCCATCTATGCATTCCCCATCTATCCATTCCCCATCTATCCATTCCCCATCTATCCATTCCCCATCTCTCCATTCCCCATCTCTCCATTCCCCATCTATCCATTCTCCATCTATCCATTCCCCATCTATCCATTCTCCATCTCTCCATTCTCCATCTCTCCATTCCCCATCTATCCATTCCCCATCTATCCATTCTCCATCTATGCATTCCCCATCTATCCATTCCCCATCTATCCATTCCCCATCTATCCATTCCCCATCTCTCCATTCTCCATCTATGCATTCCCCATCTCTCCATTCTCCATCTATGCATTCCCCATCTCTCCATTCCCCATCTCTCCATTCCCCATCTATCCATTCTTCATCTCTCCATTCTCCATCTATGCATTCCCCATCTATCCATTCTTCATCTATCCATTCTTCATCTATCCATTCTCCATTTATCCATTCTCCATCTATCCATTCTTCATCTATCCATTCTTCATCTATCCATTTTTCATCTATTTTATTCAAGCGGATTAATTACAAATAATTAATTACGGTATTTTCACAGATTAAAAATTGAAAAATTAAATTATGTCCAGACTTTTTACCACAACATGAAGCATCATAACTTTGCACCACCATTAACACACACACACAAACAGCCACACACATACACACACACACACACACACACACACACACACACACACACACACACAGTGATACGATGGGTAACAAGGGTGCCTTCATCAACCTCAAAGGGGACGACCTAACACCCAGGTTCACTTCCTACTCTGCTGAGGTGAGTCCAGTGGGGGGGGGGGGGAGTGAAATGGGTGTTTTTGAAGGGGTGCTGGTAGGAAAGTGCCGATGTGTGTTCAGTGGCGGGTGTGGTTGCTTTATAGGAGTTGGTGAAAGGGAAAGGTTGTGAGGGCTGGTAGGGAAGGGTGGGTGTTTGGTTTGGGAATATGGCGTGTTCATGAAGGTGTTTTAATGTTGACATGGTGTATATTTGATGGTTCGTTTATTGTGCTGATACCTCAAACAGACCACTTTTTTTTATTAACACTCAACCCTCAAACCACCACAGCCTCACCCTGACGTCAAACCAATGGCCTACGCCAACTCCCTCCTTTCCCTCCTCTCCTGATTCAACTCATCTTCACTTTCTCCTCTCCTCATTCTTTCATTTTTTCTTTCACTTTCTACCTTCTCCATCCATCCATCCATCCTTAAGCAGCCATTATCCATCCACAATTCTTTTTTTTTGTGGATACCGAGGTTATTCAGCGATGAAGACCCACTAGAAACTTTTCCTGATATCTTCTTCTATCTCTTTTTACTTTTTTTATTCACTAAAACCCGTTTAATCCAGTTTATTTAACACACCCAACGCTCTCACTATTATGTGCTACTGCTCAATTTCCTTGTCGAGTGAACGCTGCGTAATTGAGTCCTATTTAAATAACCAATAGTTTAATTAATTAATTAATCTACTACCTACCAATTAAGAATTTTTAATAATGATTAGCAATCTCTCTATAATATAAAAATATGATATTTTCATTAATTATTTCAAGTTCCTTATGCCCCACTCCTGATGATACTCTTAAACACCAATTAAATACCACGTGTGGTCACTTAGTTTCACTCCACCACAGTATGCCGCTATCATTGTAGCTGATTCAATCGGTATTTATGTAATTAGATGATTTTTAATTAGCATTTATTACCAATTAAGAGTCGATTTAATGTAGTAATTTTTGCAAGGGTAATGGTCAATTAGACCGATTGCCCCTGGAATATTAAATGAATAACTTGAAATAACTTAAAGCAATGCAAATGGATTTTGTATTGCCCGTTACTTGTACGACTTGATTTAATTGCCTATTAGTCCATTATAATTGACCCTAATGACGTATTATATGAAATACACACATTTGCACTTTTGAATTTCTAAACAATTAAAACTTATTCAACCTCGCTTTTGTTCGTCTAAGTATCAACTTGATGATGAAGATGCAAGATCGGTGAAGCTAACAGGAAATCTCCAGTGAAACACCCTTTCTAAAGCAGCAAAGGTAGTTTCAAATATTGAAGAAAGTTTCATTCAACATTTCAAAACCTTTTCAATCTGTCTCTAATTGATCCATTGTTCATTTTCAATCTTTCTATTCCATTACCACTTCCTGTCTGTTTCCCATGCCTTTCTTCTCAGAGTCTTTAAGAAGAAAATAATTAAAATATAAGTAATAATCATTAATGATTTATATAAAAGTTTAATATCTAGAATGCCTTGACACTTGAACTATAAGTGAATACCATGCCGATAAGTATTCAAATTTTGTAACGCCCTCGAAAGTTATTAAACATAAATAGGTCAAAAATTGATTTCCAAGGTTTTAGCTTATAGCCTGTATACCCCTCTTGATGTCAGAATTGTAATAGCAAAAAGCTTTCAAATTCCATCTCATATAACACATAATTAGAGATTATTGACTATAATTTTATTATGATTAAACTTAATTAATCAAGGCCTCTTAAAAATGCTTTCAAGTTTCTACAGCTCGAGAAAGAAGCAATTGACGCGTGAATAAATTATTCGAAAAATCTACTTCGTATCATCCTTTCCAATACCTCATGTCTTTCAACTCTTCGTTGGTTCCCGTCGAGTCATCTCCCGTTGAGTCGGCCACTGAGTGTTCAACACTTTTGGCATTCAAAGAGTTATGCGAAGGTTTCTCTGAGGGGGCTGCTTTGACCCACATCTTGCTGTCGATGTGGCTCAAGTCCTTGCCGCTGTGGAACGACTGAACGAACCTCAACACCTCGTCCATCTCCCTCTCACTTCTCTTCGTTCCATCAATGCCGTTCATCTTGTTGGCTTTGTATTTCGCTGAAAGAGCCTTGTTGACCGTCTTTGAAGATCTTGTGGTATTTTGCTTCGAGCTTTCTTCTTTCGCTGATCTCAAGACGTCTTTCGATTGATTCAGCCCACGAAGACTTGTCGTATTTTGTATGGAGGCCTTTTTATCGTAACAGCACGTGGGTGTTTGGAAGTTTTCTTCACCGGTGTCACAAGACTTTTCCTCGGTCGACATGAGTTGCAACAGCTTCGCCATCATCGCCAGCACTTCGTCGTTGCCTAGTGGCGCGTCTTGCTTTCTCTTGACTGGGCATGGGACTAGGTCTGCTGAGAAGGCATGCAAATATCTTTTAATAAAAAATATGCAAATTTAACATTTGAAAAGCATTTAATAAATTGAAAAACTTATGTTCAATGATTTAAAATCTTGTTAAATAAACGATATTTCAAGTTAAACTAACTTTTTTGATAAGACTGGCAGGGTGAAGCTTGGCAGATGTTTGACATGGGGCTGGTTTGAGGGGGGGTCATTAGTGGTGTCATTTGGTGTGACATCATTTGGGGTGAAATTTGACATTTATTTTTTAGTGACATTTGACACGTATTTTGTGGTGACATTTGTGGTGACATTTGGCAAGGCATTTGGGATGACATTTGTGGTGACATTTGTGGTGACATTTGACAAGGCATTTGGGGTGACATGTATGGTGACATTGGGGACATTGGTGGCGTCGTCATCATCTGAGGCTGGAAGTAACTCATTGGAGAGTCTGAGAAAATAACATTTAATTATAAATTTATTTGAAACAGATTCTTGGAAGTTTCTTAGAATTAGGGGAAAAAATGAAGTATTGTTTTATTTAGTGAATTATATCAACTTTTAAAATTGATATTTATAAAATTCAAAAGCAAGTTAACTGTAGGAGTAATCCATCCCTTGCGCTTCGATGCTGGGTGGCCCTGTACGACATAGAAGAAATATCAACTGTCTGATCAGAAACCAGAAACTTATTTCACACACTTGTGAATATACATTGTGTATCTAAAAACTCTAATTACAAAATTATTTTTTGTTAACACTTCAGATGATACTTATTACAAGAAATAACCCAGCCCCAGGGTCACAAAAAGGCAAAATAAAACAACGCAGCAAACCGACATAACAAGCTTGTTACACGCATGGATAACTAGAACTAACCTGTTATAGCCTCTATCTAGAATTCCATGGTTACACGCAATGCAACATGGAACAATGCAACATGGAACAATGTAACATGGAACAATGCAACATGGAACAATGCAACATGCAACAATGCAACATGCAACAATGCAACATGCAACAATGCAACATGCAGCAATGCAACATGCAACAATGCAACATGCAACATGCATCCATGCAACATGCATCCATGCAACATGCATCCATGCAACATGCAACATGCATCAATGCAACATACAACAATGCAACATGCAACAATGCAACATGCAACAACGCAAAATGCAACAATGCAACATGCAACAATGTTACATTGAAACACGCACACTTCCAACCTCTTCCTCCTCTTCCTTCGTCGTCACTATCATCGTCCATATTCAAGCCATGCTCTTCGATATGCAGCTTGAACAACTCCTTCATTTGGTTCTGCCGGTCCATGCCGAAGTGCCTGAACTCCATCAGAGGGTGCTGGTTCTCCTCCTTCAAGTTTTGCTCCAACAGTTTGGCCGTGAGACGTTCCCTGTGCGGAAAGAACTCAGGCCTGTATGTGTCGAGGAGTTCTTTCCAGGACCTGTTGTGGTGGTAATGTTTCGGTGGTGCTGTTTGCAATGTTTGTTGTGGTGTTTGTGGGGCCGACTTGAAGCTTGAAAGTAACTTCAAATTAACCTATTTTGGAATCGTTTGTGTAATACTTATCCACGTTAAACTCGGCCAATAATATTAAAAATAACAACTCAACAACGCCAACAACAACAACAAAAATCGATCAAAATTCTATAAAAGGCAAGACAGAAATCCACATCACGATAATCGCCATCACGACGACCACTCACGCAGCCTCTGAAGCATGGTTGCAGCAGAGAATGAGTCGTTTGTTGCTCGAGGTGATGTACAAGAGGTTCTCGCTGCTCAGCCAGGGAGGCACGCGCACGTTGCCGATCTGTAGTCAGTGGTGGTGCCGTGTACTTTCAAGTGTACAGGCTTTACAACTTTACGGTACAACTATAACTAGAAGTTGTTGTTACTCTCAATAATACAACAATATCTGGAGAACTATTCCGTTATACTTTAACAGTAGAATCATGATTTTTAAAGTCAAACTATAAATGTTTCAAGTTTATTGATAATAAATCGATGGTTAAGTTTCAAGCTTCTATTTAATAAATTATTTAGGTTTTCATTGCAAATAAAAGTTTTAGACGTAAAGTTTTAGTAGCAATGAAAAAATAGAAACAAAGAATTGAAACGCCACTCACCCTATCTCCCACCCACACAATGTGGTTGCCGGTGAGCTGGAATTCGCCAACCCTCTTCAGCCGTTTGGGGCTCTTGTAATAGGCGAGAGAGCAGGTGACTTGGTTGAGCATGAACCAGTAGTTGTTCCACCAGGTGACCTTCAAAATCTTGCCTTGGGTTTTGGTTTGGTTTGGTGGTTTTGTTTTGTTGGTTGGTTTGGTCAATGAGGTGTAAATGGGTTGGTTTGAGGTGTTGGTGAAGTGTCGGTATAATTGAAAAAATACTTTTAAAATACTTAAATTGTAAAGTCCACACAGAGTTTTTGCTAAAAAGAAAGATTGTGTGATTTTATGAAATTTTACATATTTTTCGAATTTAGTTAAAGTTAAAAAAATGGAAAAATTCAATGCCGAAATCGAGCTAAACTCACTGTATTTGTGCATCCATCCAACTTTCAAAAGCATCTTTAGGCCTAATCACTGAGACTGCAACAGTCAATTAATCATTGGATTGCAACCAAACATCCACGCCTGACTAAAGTTTGGGTTTGTAGGTGCAAATCGTTGTTATCTGGTTGGATGAGTTGTTTGAGAAGGCTGTTGTTTCAATATTTAACAAAAACAAATAATTTTTATGTATTAGATTAATTTTATTTTTCTTATGTTTAATTCTGGTTTTGCGGCTTTTAATGTTTCGATTTGTTTGCGTGACGTTTGTCAAGTATTTTGTGAAAAGTTGCCATAATAAAAAAAAAAGATTTGATAGTTTAAAATAAGTGAATTAAAGTGTTTATTTGAGTGGCTTTAAAACACTGAAGAGCCTCATTTTGTTCAAGAAATTAGAATATTTTCCCAAAAACAACTTTATAAATTGGTTAAGTATATCACAAACAATTTTTTCATTTGTGTGAAATAGAAGTATGCGTGATATTTCTTTTCAGCCACTCAAGACTACAGTGTAGGTATTCATACCTATATGTACTTTAATTCATTTCCAGTTCATTTCTTGGGAATCTAATATCTTTCTCAACGAAAGCTTTTATCCTCTTACTCCTATGAAACCCAAAAAAATATTGTAATATTAAATTCATCTGAAAAGTAATTATGCAGTTTATCACACTAGTGGTGGCATTAGGAGTATTGGTGGAGGATTGAAGTGCAGATGTGAATGGAAGATGACGGTGAAACAACCGTGGTTTATTCGATACGCCCTCTCGGGTGTTGCTGGAGCCTGCCTGCAGTGAGCAGGTGAAATGATGTTGATCTGTTAAAAATTGATCACCTAAACACAAATTGTGCACGCTTCAGAGAAATATTGTATTAAAATGTTTGGGTTAGATGATGCTCTTTTTGTGTGTGTGTGTGTGTGTGTTTATGTATGTGTGTGTGTGTGTGTGTGTGTGTGTGTGTGTGTGTGTGTGTGTGTGTGTGTGTGTGTGTGTATGTGTGTGTGTGTGTGTATGTGTGTATCAAAAAACCTTATAAAAAGAGAACGACCAAATGTTGAAGGCTGTAACAGTAGTGATCTCTCAAGGTTGGTTCTCTATTGTGTTTTTTACAAATATTCTTTGTTGTGTTTTATTCTATTTGTTGTGGGTTTATGACTTTCATGGTTTATTAACTTTTTTTATAATAATTTTTTTTATCACTTTAAACTCTCAGCTTTAATCTAATTTTAAGCACCATGTTAAGTATCAGCATTTAAATACTAAATATTCATAGAATCTCCAAAAATGGTACTAGACCATTTTGAATTTAAAAACTAGTCACTAAGCATTTTCATTATTTCAAGCAGTTATTGTATTTTATAGACCGTAACCTTTCGATCGATTAATCACATTAAATTCACATTTGGAAGACAATTTCAGTTTCAAAATAAAAAAAATATATTTTTGACAATAAAAATAAAATTCATTGAATTCCTCAAGAGATGAACGCCCAAATGACACTTTAAGCTCAAAAAGCCCGTATTTGCTCAGTGATTGCCCGCAAGAATGTTTTATTTATTTAAGAATTAATTATTTAAAAATTCTCTTGTTAAGAATAATATAATTGTTAATTAGGGTCTAATGAAGATAAACGGATCGGATGATTAATTTATATATGATTGATACGGAAAAATTACAAATGAGTTTTTTTCTCATTACGAATACTGAAAATAAAAACATTTAAAACTAATGCTTTATTACTTGTATATTTAAAAAATACAATTATAAGTGATAAGGCATTAATAATTTTTAAATCTTAAGAAAATATTTTCACAAAGTATTTCCCAAAAATTAATAAAAAAATATAAATAGAATGACAATTAAGACGATATCCGCCCATGATAGCATCTCGCATTATGAATTTGAACCACGTTTCTGTAGCATCATCATCATCATCATCATCATCATCCTTCTCTTCATCATAGTTTTACTTGATTTTCATTAAAATCATCATCATCACCATTTTTATCATCATCATCTCATCATTTTTTCTTGCAGTCTTCTGTCGCTATGTTTTATAACATGGTCTCCGGCCAATCTAAAACATTCTTTTTGAATTGGGATGTATCATATTCCCCTCCATCGTATAACTAAAATCTTATTTATCAATAATTATTGTCTTATATCTCCATTTGTCGTAAAACAAAAATGGATTGTGTTATATTGCCGTGAGTCTATTGCAATTACGTAGCAAAAACATTTTTTGCAAACAAGCGCTCCGCTACAAACACAGTTACATCGATTGCAATTTTTTATAAAGTTGAGTGAAGGGTGGTGATTGATTTGTTCTGAGAGCATTTGTCTATTCGGTTTATTTATGCATTTTTGTGGAAGATTTGCGTTTATTATTTTTATCGATAAAAAATAATAAAATAATTTAGTCATCATTTCTCGATATAAACATGTGAGGTATTCAGGTGTTGGTTAATGTAGTGCGTATAAAACCTTTGAAGGGTACATTACTTGGGTTTCAGTTGATCATTATGAAATGAAATCAACTCAATACAATAATAACGAATAACATAGTAAATTATTATAATTTTTTAAATTTATATTAATATTATTATTATTATTATTAATACAATAATTTTTTTAAAATACAATAAAGTAAAACATTTGGAAATTATTAAACATTGGAATAGATTAAATAAAAATAAAAATTAGATATGAACTATATTTATATTTTTGAAGTTCTATCATATATATATAATATATAATTGAATTATATTTTAATAAATTGGAGCAAAATACTTCAAAATAAAATAAAATGCACTGAAAACAAGCCAGACAACTAAGCCACTTTTTCTGCAGTCTGGGTCTAAGACTCACATTTAAAACACATAAACACACACACACACCAGCACATGCACACAAACACACATAAACACACACACTAGCACACACAAACGCACACACGAAAACACACACATATACATTGATCGATACAGAATGCCATTGAAATGAGTAAATGCAGATTATGATTCTACCAACTCAATAGTCATTGAATAGCTCAAGTCTTAATTGCACTTATAGCCGGGCGAGGAATTCATAAATTGAAAATTAATTTTGTCGTGAAGTAGCTGCTCGTGAAGTGTCAACCGCTTGAGATTTCTCTCCACTCGGCGAATCAATTAATTTATATAAGACATTATTCGCGTTTTTTCGTTTTACTTCGTTGAAAAAGAATACTTGCGAAGATTTAAATTTCATCTGAAAAATGAAAGTTTTGGCGCACGATGATGCTGTGAGTTTTGACGAGCTACATGGATACATCCACTAAAAGCATCAAAGATCAAAATCATCATCACCATCATCATCCCCACCCTCATCATCATGGCTTATTTGAAACTATAAGTTTAAGTTATAGTTTAATAAAAGTTTGAGAAAACCTCAAAGTCTTTTAAACTACCACAACGTGTGATCAACCTAATTTCTCGATCGTCTCCAGATGGAAGCAATGCAGTTTGGGAGGAACAAGCAAGCAGGCAAGGAGGCGCTGCAGAATACGCAAGAGTTGAAGAAGAAGTATTGGGATAATGCCGTCAAAAAAGTAAATTTAACTGAATTTAAAGATTTTCTATAAGATTGGAAAAGAGTATATTTGAGATTTAGTTAATAATAGTTTTTATAAGTTGATTTTTTATTTAATAGAGTATAATTAATAGTTTGATAATAAAATTTTCTAGTTTGTGATTTAAATTAAGGAATTGACTAGACACGCCTGCGCTGCAATTCTTTCAATTATATGAAAAAATGTATTAGATCATTAGAAATAATTTTTATAATTTATATAAGTAATAGGTTTTAAAATTGATTGAATTAACATTCAAAACTATGTATTCGCTTATTAGCACTTTTCTAAAATTATTTATTATTATTTTACATTTTTATAGAGTATAATTTATAATTATAATTATCACCAATTGTGTGATAAGTATTTGTGAAACTGCAGGAAGGTCTGGAAAGACAGTCGAAGTGTCTAGAAAACTCCTTTAAGCTGCTCAGCCTTGAGGACTCGTTTGGGGTGAGATGTTGTTTTAGTTTTTCTGGTTGTAAGGGTTCTTGAAGTTTTGGTTGTTTTATTGGTTGTTTTATTGGTTGTCGTAGTTGTTGTTGTAGTGGTTGTTTTAGTGGTTGTTGAGACGAAGATCTGTAACGTTTAGCTCATTATTTCAAGTCTTAATGTTATAGCGCCACTGTAACCCCATTTTTAACTGAATTTTTATATGAAATAGCAAAACGGTTCTTTATTCCACGTGCTAATATGCACGCATTCCCGAATTCCCGAAATATTTCCTACCATGAAAGAAGCACCAAACATTAAACATTTCTGAGAATAGCAAAACAAAAATTCCACACATTAACGCAATTACATTCACACTGTCAAATATTTGAGTTGGCCATCCGTCATCACCAGCCCCACGCCTATCCAAATCTCGCAAATGCAGTGAATAGGCAATTAAAATATAATCACCTCTTAATGCCAGACATTTTTGTAAATGGAATATAATTATGCCCAAGATAAATTGATTCTACGTTTTTAAGTTCAGTTAAATAAAACTATATATATATATAAAGATTTTTTAATGAAAATTTACATTTATTTAATACTCTAAAAGATGAGATTTGTAAAATGAATCGTGAATATTATCGTTTTTAAAATAAACTTCTATTATTAAAACTAATCAAGTCGAAATTTCGTAATTTCTATTCTTCGAAATGTGGAACCAAATTAGAACATACGTTTATGTTTTTGGAGACTAAAATGATCATCATTACTGTAATCACCATACTAACAATAAGCCCATTGATTTATTATAATTTTTTACCCCATCATTATTAATATTTTACTATTCGATTAGAATCTCCACGACGAGATAAGAAACCAAGCCCTCGAGCTGACTGAAAAGGCAGCAGATGAAACCTCTCCACACCCCATCACCGCCAATGACTACCAGGTAGAGGAGGGTTAATCATCAGTGTTTAAATCAACTTTGATGTCTTAAACGTTGAAAAAAATTATCTTGAAATTATCTTAAAATAAATAGCTTTTTTAACAAGTTATTAAAAAATTTAAGAGTTGCATGCTGGGAACGAGGAATGCCTGGAAGTGGCTGGAAAGGCTGATGGAGTGTTCGCAAGTGCATCTGAAGCACTGCTCAGAACACCACCAGGTTTTTAGAAAGTCATTCACGCAAGAAAATGCGTTATGTGGTTGTAGTTCGTTGTAGACTACCCTATAAGAAATCGATCACTTTATCACCAGCATTTAAAAAAAAATTTCCCCTTCGTTCTCTTTTTAAAAACATTGTGCTGCCAACCAGCACCAAACATCAACAAAAGCCTGAATACCAATCATAACTACCTCATCTCCATCTACCCCATCATCATTACGTCATCACCAACCTTCTCTTTATTGTCTTCTTCCTCTTCCCCATCACCCTCACCTTTTCTTCATTGTCATCCAACCCTCCCTCCTCTCCACCCAACCTTTTTCTCCTACCCCCCACAGTTTTTCCACGCCATCAAGGAGACTTCTGAGTGGATGCCTGTCGACCTGAGCAAGGCCCACTCTCTCCTGTGCATCGTTGACGTCAGAGAAACCTCCCTGCAGGCAAACATCAACCAGAAACTCTTGCTCGAGATTAAGGTGCCGTTGATGTTGGAATCGAAAAATAAATAAATGTTTGTGTCATGAATGGTAGGAATAAAACAGTTTTTTCATTATTTAGGTTTTACATTGTTTCGCAAATCTTCGGCAATGAACTCTCAAAAGAAAATAAAGTTTTGTGTTGTAATAGTTTTATATGGACCAGTTTTATAGCATTCATTGGTTTCAAACTTTCAAAATATCTTTTTGCAGACGGCCATAACGATATTTCTCAGCTGGCAAGCGCGTGTTTGCAAACTGCTGCAACAAAGCAAGCAGTTGACGCCTGTGAGACTCACCAAGACACCAGCCACACAGCCCTTCCCAGCCATCTCTCTGGCTGATTATGTCACTAAAGATGTTGGTGCTGTTGGGTGGTGCTAATGGAAGGAATTTTTTTTCTTTGACAATTATACACAGTTTTGAAATATAATTTAAATGCAACTCATGATTGAATAAATATGAAAAATAATTCAGCTTATTAAAGTGGTTCAAATATAGAACAAAGTTAATTTAATCTTTTTCAGATTTGCTTGCATGAGGGGGAGGAGGTGCTTGTGCTGGATAATTCGACTAGTCAATGGAAAGTTAGAGTTGTTTATTGTTCAAACACGCACAAAAAATTATTTTTGTTTGATTGACCAATGCATTAATTCATTCATGCATCCATGCATTCATGCATCCATGCATTCATGCATCCATGCATTCATGCATCCATGCATTCATGCATCCATGCATTCATGCATCCATGCATCCATTCATTCATGCATCCATTCATCCAGGTGAAGAACCTAAACGAAGACGTGTACAGGGCACCAGCGCTCATCTTATCGCCCAGTGGACAGGATGCCGATGCCATCGAAGCAGCCATGAAGTTAGTGATATTGCATCCATCTGTACAACTCACCCTTATTTTATTGAGCCATGAAGTTAGTGATATTGCATCCATCTGTACAACTCACCCTTATTTTATTGAGCCATGAAGTAGGTGATAATCCATTCACCTGTACAACTCACCCTTATTTAATGCTGCACTTCTAAAACCAATAAGCTTTCATCCTGTACTATTATCGTTGTATTTACAATTAATCTAGTTTTAGTACCTGCACTCGCCTATCTATGTGTCGAAGTTAATGCTGATGTTGAGTTGTTGAATGAGAACCATTCTTTTATCGTTTGTAATTATAGATTATCCTTAATTTCCCATCCACTCAATTATTTATTCATCTATCCACTTATCTTTTCCTCCACCCACTCACCCATCCATCCATCCACTCATCCATCCATCCACTCATCCATCCATCCATCCATCCACTCATCCATCCATCCACTCATCCACTCATCCATCCATCCATCCATCCACTCATCCATCCATCCATCCATCCATCCATCCACTCATCCACCACAGACTGTGCATGAAGTTTTTATTTTCGTGGACAGAAGTGGTCAGGAAGTACGGAAAGACCATTATCCTCTTCCTCCTGCACGTGATACGAGTGTGGAACTCTTCAGAGGTGTGTTGGTCTATATGTTTAGGTGTTTATGCGTCTGTGTGTTTATGTGTTTATGTGTATGTGTGTTTATGTGTTTGTGTGTTTATGTTTCTGTGTGTTTATTTGTCTGTGTGTTTGTGTTTTATATCTTTTTCTGAGTTTTTGCTTTTACTTTGTATTTTTTTACCCGTTTTTATATGCATTTTTCGACGCGGGTTTACATTCATTACATTTGATCATCGTAATTAAGGGTTTGGTACGAACTTCAGGTTAATTACCAAATCTTTTTTTACTTCACAATCTTTCCCACACAAGTTCAACACAAATAAAATGGCCTGTTAGAAAGACGAGAAGACCTTTGGTGGTTTAAACACCCTAAACTTAAATCTACATTTTCTAGCTTTGATAACTTGAATCTATATCAAAGAACAATCGAATGTCAAAACTGACCTACCAACTATTCAACAAAGACAATAGCATTTGCTACTCTTTACATTCTCACCTGGGAACTTTGTCACGACTTGTATTCACTCAATGGCGACTAATAGCTGAACTAAAGCATTTAGTGTTGGATGAGATTTTAAGGAATTCATGAATGACGTTGCTATGTTAACCCTTGGCTTAACGACCGAGGCTAATGTACAGTTTATCAATAGAGTTGTCAGCAGCGTAATAAAGTTAATGGATTCAATAATAAATCATTATTATCATTATTGATTTTGATCAATGGAAGAGGCACTGATATACAATGATAAAAGCACAATAACTTCAAAATACATAAATCATTAGAGGTCAGGCCTATCCATCTATCACCTACCTACCTGCCTTTCGTACTCTAATCGATGTCTCAACACAAAAAAGAAAAAATGCGTATATTGATCAGCGTCATTTATTCACTAGATCATTACAACCCATCATTCAATCAAATATTTTTCTAGAGCTTTTTTATAAATACAAAATCGATCTAAAATAAATTTATAAATCAACGCTTTTAACACTGCCATTCATCTCTAAGAAACGCATGCTGAGAGGTTTGAAGATAGAGGACAAGAAAAGCATCTCGAAACTTCTCTGTTCCATCCGCAGCACTTTTTCACCCTTCTGGGACGCCTACATGCCGTACAAGACCCTCCAGGAGAGGTTTGAGTTGTTGGAGAAGCTCCTTGAACAGCCCCCCGACCCTGACTACATTTGTGAGTTTGTCTCTTCGCATCGGTTGTGCATGGGTTAAAAAGACATTGCTCTGATACATTGTTTCGAATCTCATCGTGTTATCATTTCTACTTTATTATGCTTGTGTTTCGATAATTTATTTAATTCGATAATTGGTTACTTATCAAAGCTGGCGAAAACGGCCACCTGCTGGTGATTCAGACCATCCCTCTGGAGGAACTCCTTTCCAAGTACAAGGTTAGCAAACCTTTAAAACTAACCAGCCATTAATTACAATAAAATACAACACAATGCATTAATTCAACAAAATACTGCAACACTCACACCAAATCACGCTGTGGAACCCCCTCATGGTCTCACTTTTCAATCAATCAATCAAATAACTTTATATAGCACTTTTTACTAAATTAAATGACCGATCTTGTTGTTTCGAAACCCCTTTACGATCTCACTATTGTCGTTTGCAGGAGTTCTGGAGGGGATGGGAAGTGTACAAGGTTCTCCTGGAAACAACCCAACACCCGCAGTACCTCTTGAGCGTCGAGAACTGGAAAGAATACAAGTTCGTCGACCCTGCCCACTGGATCGAGTGAGAATTACGTTTTTAATAGAAAAATAAAATAAAATAATTCATTTAATTTTCAGAAAATTAAAGATTTTATATTAAAAGTAACATAACAAGTAAAAATAACTAGATAAAATATTGATTTGAATTACATTTCCCATTTATTTAAAATTTCTGTCATTATAGCATATTTCTTTATGTCTTTTCATCCAACTTCTCTTCGTCAGGAAATGGATGACAGAGATGTCAACTGACGAGCTTGACTACGACAGCATTGGCCGAGATTATAGTGAAGAGGAATTTCATGTGGAAAGGTGATGTGCTATTTAAATAGACGTGAAATAAAATATTAATAAGATTATTAATAATATTATTAATAATATTAATATTATTAATAATATTAATAAAATATTAATAGGAGTTTTTATGATTATTCTTTTCAATTCCAAATTATATACTCAAGCTTGTAAACGGTCGGGTTAACTTCACGTTATAATATTCGTCGCTGTATTGTATAATATTTTATCATTGTATTGTAATAATAATAATTGTATTTTATAATATTTATCATTGTATTGTATTTTATAATATTTATCGCAGTATTGTATGGTATAATATTCATATTTTTTTGTATCATATTCATATTTTTATTGTATAATATTCATATTTTTATTGTATAATACTCATATTTTTATTGTATAATATTCATATTTTTATTGTATAATATTCATATTTTTATTATATAATATTCATATTTTTATTGTATAATATTCATATTTTTATTGTATATTATTCATATTTTTATTTTATAATATTCATATTTTCATTTTATAATATTCATATTTTTATTGTATAATATTCATATTTTTATTGTATAATATTCATATTTTTATTGTATAATATTCATATTTTTATTGTATAATATTCATATTTTTATTGTATAATATTCATATTTTTATTGTATAATATTCATATTTTTATTGTATAATATTCATATTTTTATTGTATAATATTCATATTTTTATTGTATAATATTCATATTTTTATTGTATAATATTCATATTTTTATTGTATAATATTCATATTTTTATTGTATAATATTCATATTTTTATTGTATAATATTCATATTTTTATTGTATAATATTCATATTTTTATTGTATAATATTCATATTTTTATTGTATAATATTCATATTTTTATTGTATAATATTCATATTTTTATTGTATAATATTCATATTTTTATTGTATAATATTCATATTTTTATTGTATAATATTCATATTTTTATTGTATAATATTCATATTTTTATTGTATAATATTCATATTTTTATTGTATAATATTCATATTTTTATTCTATAATATTCATATTTTTATTGTATAATATTCCAAAGGCTAATGTACTTGATGATAAACAGACAGAAACAAACGGCTGAGTCCTCTCGCATCTACTCAAGCCACCAGGAAGAGAACTATACTTTCGTCATTACAGGTGGCAGGGTGGTGTTTGAAGAGATTTGGAAAGATGAGTCTGTATGGCTCTTTAGAAAATAGAGTGTTTGTTCATGATGTGGAAAAATGTTGGAATTTAAATTTTGCGACTTTTACAATCACTATTTCTACAACCTCAAGCACTTTTATAACCACTACCGCTACCACACCATCTCAACGACCCCAACCACTATCACACTACCACACAACAGCCATTTAACAACCACTACCACACTACCACACAACAGCCATTTAACAAACACTACCACACTACCACACAACAGCCATTTAACAACCACTATCACACTACCACACAACAGCCATTTAACAACCACTACCACACAGGCGTCAAGCACCCGAACAGTGGTGAGAGGATCTCACTCGACCAAGCTGTAGCCTTGGGAATCATCAACCAGAGTGAAGGTGAGATGGACTGCGTCTGTGGATTCTTTCGAACTTAAGAGTCTTAAGTCATTCCAAAATAATAACTGGATATTTGAAGTTTAACTTGAAAACGTGATGTGTGAAAACAAAATTTAAATTGTGATTCAATAAATCAGAACCATGAATAAAATATTCATATTAAATCATTTAATTATTATTAATTTCAGGAAAGTATGTCAATCCCGTAACGAAAGAAGCCGTGGCCATTCCTGTGGCGATGAATTCTGGAAACATAATGGTGAAGCGATCTATATAGAATATTTTGTATAACTAAACATTTAAAATTTATCTATTATTTTAAAGATTATATAATAATTGTCTTTAAACTTATTAGCGAAAAAATTAAACAATTGATTCTCCTTCTGCAATTAAAGTTTAATTGTAATTAAATTAATTGTTTAATTATTAAACAACAGTTTCTTCTCACCTTCTTAGGTAGAACGAGTGTCGGTGAGTAAGTCGAAAGAGCAGGTGCGAGACATAGGCCTGATGACGATCACCACCATCAAGGAGAGCAGACCCTACGTCTTGAAGGCAGTCAAGGAGCTGCACTCTGACAGGATTTACTCCGTGGAGGAAGCCACCTCCATGGGTTCTACTAACACTCCAATTGAATTATTTATGTTAAAAAACTCAACAGATTTGGAAAAAGTTTTATACTTTTAAGTTAACGTTGGACGATTGAATGAATCGATTGATTGCTTGTAAGTTATAGGTTATAACTTAATGTTGTGTCGTGTCACATTGTTCGAGATAAAGCCTATAACAATGTGCCACAACCCCACAAAGGCATGCTGAACCAGAAGGAAGGGACCTACAGTGACAAAGAGACGGGACAAACGATGAGCCTGGCAGACGCCCTGGACTGTGGTCTGCTGCTGGTCGAGTTCAAGGGAACTTCCCCGCCAAAGTGGGTTCAGTATTCACTTGCTCAAAAATTTTTTCTTCTTTTTCTTGCCTTTTTCTCAATAAATTTATCAAATGCACTAAAGAAACTATCATTTGTTCACTTATCCATCCACCGCCACAACAACAGAGAGCCAGTGGTTGAAACGAAGACCTACCAGATCAACAGCGTCCTGAACCCCGTCACACAGGAGAGAATGAGTTTCTCAGAGGCGGTTAAGGTGGGCTTGATCGACCCGAGCAGTGGTGCCTTCAGAGAAAAGACGAAAGGCATTGAGATGTACATCGGAGACGCCATCAAAGAGGGCTACGTGCGTGCAGTCGTGGTTGCCGACCCCTCTCGTATTGACGTAGCCAGCTGTAACAGGGTGTACGTGAGCGAGGAACGACTGAGACACTTCAAGAAAACCGTCTTGAACCCCCTGAAGGCACTCAGAGCGATGAAGAATTAAATCGGAATGCAATTCGAAGCATCTAGTAGCTGTGTATTCAGCTTTTAGTTTTGCATTTATAAGGTTTATAGTTTTGAATGCTTGCTGTGTGGCTGTAACGTATTGTTCCCATCATCGAGTGTCTTTATTCCAGGCAATGTAGCGTCTCCATTGTTGTATTTATCGGCTTGCATAAAAATGATCAACCATGCTTCTATTCTGAGACTCATTAAGTTTCATGCATAAGTTTGAGATTTTCTAACGCAATATTGTGTAAATAAAATAAATTATTTTCATGATACATATAAAAATTTTATCATGAAGAATTTAGAAGCAATTGTATAAATACATGTGAGAGAAAGCAATGTCCAGGTCATATCGAATATTAAAATATATTTTATAATGCTATCCAATATGTGGTTTAAATTTAACTTATATTTTTAGTTTTTCTTCTTCACCATCGGAATCGCATACAGCAGTAATCTCAAAGGGCACGCTTTGGAATGTCTTTTTAAAGCTTTTTACCGCTTTTATTTCTTTTTGAAATAATAATATATTAAAAGAATAGACTATAAGCCTATAGCAACGAGTATTTAAAGTCTGTTTTAGTATTTTGAGAGTAAGCTATTAATTCCATTTATTAATCAAATAACTAAATGATTCATGTTTAAACCACTTTACTATCTTGAAGAGAATAAACAAATTAGGAAAAGATTTTTTAAACATCATCTGCTTTCCTTTAAATAAGTAATAGTAATAAAAAATAATAATTTTAAGGCAATAACCTATTGTATTTAACCATTGACTTGACCATTTTAGGCGAAACTTTCCATATCAATAAAGTGTATTATAAACCAACTTAGATTTGAAGTTTGAGTGACTTATGAAGACAAACATAAAAATTTAAAGTAACGATATAACGACTAAATCATTAAAAATAATTTTTATAACATAAAAACTAATAGAATTTCTGGAAATTAACTATACTGATAATTAGTTCAATTTAACTTATCAAAAAAAAATCTTTATTCTGAAAACAGATATTAACAGTGCCAACGTTGGTGATATTAATTTGTATTCTTGTTGTACAAAACTCTTGCACTTTCCTATACACTTTTCCCGCCGGGTCTGCAATGGTGTACAGGTATTGTATTGAACGTGAATAATATACAGGCGACTAATTTTAAGTTAATAATAACACCGCCACACAATAACCAATACCACACAGTAACACCACACAACAACCAATACCACACAAGATAACTAACACAAACAACCCCAACACACAACAAATAATACAAAAACCAACCACACAACAACAAGACCTCCACAAAACAACACCTCATGCGAAGTACAACAACGCACAACAACACCTCCACACAACAACAACACCTCATGCGATGCAGTGGTAAGGTACAACAACGCACAACAAACAACAACAACACCTCCACATAACGACACCTCATGCGATGTAGTGGTAGAGGGTGGGCGTGTCCTTATCCCTCTCCATGTAGTCCCTGCCAATCAAACTCTCTATGCGCTTCTTCAGGTCTATCGGCTGGTGTGGTGGTGATGATGATGTGGGTGGTGGTGGTGATGTGGGTGGTGGTGGTGATGTGGGTGGTGGTGGTGATGATGATGTGGGTGGTGGTGGTGATGATGATGATAATGGTTTAAGTGAAATGGAAGCCGTGATGGTGAATAAAATTGAAAATGAATGGGTGATGATGAAAAGAAATAGGTATAACCAAAGAATGAAATGTTGAGAAAGATGAACCAAAGAATGAAAAGTTGAGAAAGATGAACCTAAGAGCACAACGGATTCGTAAACAACAACACACCATGCCACTCCAACCATCTTTCAATGCAAACACCAGCAACAAGTCAACAACCAGCCAGTAACCACCAAATAACCACCCAACAACCACCGTCAAAAACAACCACTCAGAAACCACCCTAAATCACCAGCAACGACCACCCAAAATCGCTTAAAAACCACCACCAACCAACTCCAACAACAACCAAACCACCAAGCCACCAAACAACCACTCGACCAACCTTCACAGGAAACTTGAGTTGGTTGAATAGTTCGGCGATCAGCTGAGTGTGAGCGAGTGCCTTTCGGGTCTTCATGACTCGTACGATGGCAGCGTCCACCTGGTACTGCCTGTCCTGGTGCACCCGTTCAGACGTTATGGCGTTCTCTTCTTTCTGGTGTGCGATGGGTGGTTGGGATGGTGGGATGGGTGGGTGTGAATTGGGATGGTTGGTGGGTGGGTTGGTTGGTGGATGGGTGGATGGGATGGGATAGACGATGATGATGATTTTTATAAAATATTGAAAGATGGTTGGGTATGGGTTGGGTGGGTGGGATGGTGGGTGGGTGGGTGGGTGGGATGGTGGGTGGGTGGGTGTGTGGGATGGTGGGTGGATGATAGAAAGGGATAGTGGGTGGATGATGGGAAGGGATAGTGGGTGGATGATGGGAAGGGATAGTGGATGGGTAAGTGGATAGGTGTGGGTAAGAATAAGTGTGGGAATGGGTGCATTGGCTTGGTTGGGAATGGATAAGATGGGATGGAAGGAACGCTAGCAAGACTGGAAGAGCGGGCGCATGCAAACACTAAAACACACACACAAGCAAACACACACAGACACGCACAGTTTCCTTCATTTGGATCTGGTTGATCTTCACCCTGAAGAGCTTGTGTCTGAAGTCCATCGCGACTGAGAAGCTGTCGCCATCATCCACCTCCTTGCCCTGTACTCATGTGTGTGTGTGTGTTTGTGTGTGTGTGTGTGTGTGTGAACACTTCTGTGTGTATGTGTGTGTGCATGTGATCAACAAACACCACCTTTGGCTCCTTGTTGAGGACTCTGGCCTTGCCACACGCCAAAGACTGCAACGTCCTCTTCAGCTCCTCCATTTCTGTGTGCACGTTTTGTACATCAAGTTATTCATTGTATGTGTTCTCGTGCATATTCATAAGCCTCATTAATTATGTATGCACACTGACCTATTTTGGTTGCGTCATGCACCTCTTGTAGGGAGAGTTGTGGAGATGAGTTGAAGAGGAGAAGACACATCGCCTGGAAGAGAGACACTTGTAATTCCTTCTTGCCCTGTCCTCGTGTGTGTGTGTATGTGTGTGTGTGTCTGTATATATATATATATATATATATATATATATATATATATATATATATATATATATATATATATATATATATATATATATATATATATATATATATATATATATATATATATATATATATATATATATATATATATATATATATATATATATATATATATATATATATATATATATATATATATATATATATATGTGTGTGTGTGTGTGTGTGTTTGTGTGTGTGTGTGTGCGTGCGCGTAAATACTTTATTGTGATTAACTATAACCCACCCATTAACAGCATCAGTATCAAGAACAAATTGTACACTATAAAATGTGTACAAACACATACAGCGCATACAAACATGCAAAGACATACAGCAGGGAAATGGGCCTTAATAATGCAGTGGCCTAGACTGTGTTGCCACTGCAGCTTGCGGCCACTGTACTTGGAGTGGTAGAACTTGCTGAATACATCCTGCAGCTGAAGCATCTGTGTGGTGGTGGTGGTGGTGATGATAATGCTGGTTGTGGTGGTAATGATGATGATGACGACGTAATGGTGATGATGCGATGATGGTAATGATGATAAAGATAGTAGTGATGATTATGGGGATCAAGATGACCTACCCCACAATCATCCCCCCCCTCCCCACAACAACACCTCCTCTGGCAGGTTGATCTGCATGGGCGTGTATGTAGGCCAATAGCCCATGGTCAGCACGTTCGAGTACAACTCCAAGGCGCCATTGGTCACTTGCTGACTGCCCGTCGTGTACTGATTGGGTGGTTTGTAGGTTATGTTATCGATTCTGGGGTAACCCTGGCGAATCAGAATTCATCTACAGAAAAAAACAGAAAAATTATTTTATGCTTGTTTAAATAATTATCATTTATATAATATCTATAAAATTGGATATAAATTATCAGTAACATAATCATCATCAACATCATCCTCATCATCATCACCTCCACCATCATCAACATCATCCCCTCCACCATCATCATCATCATCATCATCACCTGCTTGAAGGCGAGCATGATGTCCTTGGACAACTCCATGTCCTTAAACATTCCCTCCAACTTGCTCGTGAAGCCTCCCCCGCACTCTACATGGCGGTCGTTATGATGATTTTAATACACACACACACTCACACACACACACACACACACACACACACACACACACACACACACACACACACACACACACACACACACACACACACACACACACACACACACACACACACACAACACACACACACACACACACACACACACGCAAGCACGCACACATCCAGACAGTACCTTGTTTGAGTTTCGACAACATAGACTTTTCTGCATCATCAGACGCTGACTTTCCAACTAAAAGCCTGTGAATCATGATCATGATGATGATGACAGTGATCATGATGGTAGTGATGATGATGGTAATGATAATGATGATGATGACAGTGATGATGATGGTAATGATGATGATGATGAGAATTATGATGATGGCTCTTCTAGCGCTTAATTAGGAGTTTCCAACCTTTTGGCAAAGTCCTTTTTGTAGAACGCCTCAAAAACGTCTTTTCCGTGGATGAATCTGTTGGTGTCAAAGCGAAGGAGAATAATCAGTAATTGAGGTTAATTGATTGAAGTAATTGAATCATTGTAATCTGTAATGAAGGTAATTTAATTTAAATAATAATTAATGGAGGTTAATTGGTTAATGCAATAAATGTAGGTTAATTGGAGACCTGAAGAGCACCATGATTTTGTCGAGCAGACGTTCGAGCTCCTCTTCGGAACACTCCTTGTTGCCCACGCGCAACTTCATGTCGACGTACTTCGCTGCGGGTGGTCGTGGCGTGGTTGAGTGGTGGATCATAAAAAGTCCACTGCAACGACCGCAACAAAAATCACAACAACAACAACAACAACAAGCAACCGATGACTTCGGCGGGCTTGTTCTGGCGCTGGTTGATGAAGTTCTCGAAGGACTCCTTCATGGCGTTCACGAAGAGCATGTTGCCATGGAAACTCGAGGCGATCACGTCGTCGATCTTGTCCTTGAAGTTGAGCAGGTGTTGCACCATCTCCCTGTCCTTGTCCTGGTCGTTCTCCTGGTTCAGCACCAGCACACGACCTGTTTTCTGTAGAAAAAGGATAATCATTCTGATTTAACTTTTCACTTTCGTTTTCTGAATTTTTAAAACATCTTTCTACCATTGAAAACATGGAAGCCTTAAACACAGTGTTTTAGAGGGAGTAGTAAAGTATCAGAGGCACTCACTTTTATGTAGGTGGCGAAGGCGGCGATCATTTCCTTGACACCCTCCTTGGTGCGTGAGACGAGGTCGTAGAGGAGTTTGAGGTCGGAGGTGCGGCCCTGATCGACCAGGCCGTCAAAGCCCTTGAGCAGCATGAAACTCGTGTGGCGACTGATCAACTCCGTCTCAAGGCAGCTGATGAGGGGCTTCTTGGTGGAGTGGTCGAGATAGAGGTCGAGTCGTTGGGTCTCCTCGTTGAGGCGCTTGTCGACGTGGTGGATGTACTCGAGCACCTCGTGCGACTGCACCATGCTCTGGCCTTCGCTCGAGTAGAGTTGTTGCGAGGCGCACATGAACTGCTCCTCGAAGACTGTCGAGTACATCTGCAGGTCGGACAGCATTCGCAGGAGACTCTTGACGAGTTGTCGGTCAATCGACTGACCTTGTCTCTCCTTGTGGATGAGTGCCAAGAGATCCTCGGTGGCCTTGGTCTGGATGGAGGAGTTGTTGATGATGTGGCTGCGGAAGAGGTCGAGGCCCATGTCCCAAAGGGAGGCGATCGACGTGTTCTGCAGCACATAGCAGCGATCCAGCACCAGGAAGATGCTGCGGATGTTGCTCATCTGCCTGCAGTGCGTCTTCCACCCCTCGTCGAGGCGGCAGAGGAACAGTTCCCTGTCCATCTCGCCCTCGTATGAGGCCACTGTGCTCTTGATGTACTCGTCGCATAGTTGCCGCAGTGAGTTGTACAGCATGGGAGACATCTTGTGTGAGCACATGTTCTCCACGTCGTTGTAGAGAGACTGCTGAGTGAAGTTGAATGGCTCTTTGGAGTGAATGGCGTGCACTGCATCCTTCAGACGCGCCCATGTCACTTCCTCATAGTCGTCTGGCAATTTGGGCTTTGCTGCGGTGTTGTTTGATACGCATTTTAAAATTCTAGTGAAAATTTAATGCCTAAAAATTAGAGCTGTGCTTTAATCGACGTTAACTTTCGATTAACGCGTTAATCAATTAACGACCGTTTTGAATAAATATGTCTTCAGATTTCGACGGAAAGCCATGAGTGACTTAGTTAAAGTTGGAGAAGAGGGTAAAGAATTCCATAAAAAAGACCGCATAGTGTTTAACTGAAAAACGAAAAGAACGTTTAAAGGTCAATAATCTCAGAGCAGATTTAGGGGGTTGATTAATTAGATTTTAAAGATAAATTGGAGCAGTACAGTTATGAATTTTAAACATATTCATGCATATTTTAAAAGTCACTCTAGATCTCAAAGGTAACCAATGTAACAAAAAAAGATAAAGAAAAATATGAGAGAATTTAGGAGCACGAGCAACAAGACGAGCAGCACAATTAAAGGCTTTATTTAGAGGAGCTAAAGTAGTATCAGGGAGGCCATAGTAAAGAAAGTTGCAAGAATCAATCCTGGAGAGTACTAGAGAAGATACAAGAAGCGGCATAGTAGAATCGTCAAGAAAAGGAAGAAGCTGTTTAATACGACGAATGTGGAAATAACAAGATTTAGAGACAGATAGAATTTGAGGAGTTAAAGACAGGTTAGAATCAAAGATAAAACCAAGGCTACGTATGGAAGATGAAGGGTTTAGAGGTAATAAGGAAGGGGGAGGCAAAACTAAAGATGGAAGGAATAGTAAAGATTTTGATTTTTTATTGAAATAGAGTTCAAATTTGTCAGGGTTTAGTTTGAGAAACAAAGATGAAGCCCAAGAAATAATAGATTGAAGACAGAGAGTTATTTTATTAATAGCAAGGTCAAGAGAAGAGTCAGTGAAAGATGTATAAATAAAGGAGTCATCAGCATAAATGTAAGGAAGACGAAGAAATAATATTAGGTAGTTCAGAGGTGATGAGAATAAGGGTCCAAGGATTGAGCCCTCTGGAGCACCATAAGATAAAGAAACAGATGACAAACGAGAAGATTCTATTGATACATAAAAAGTTCGATCAGAAAGATATGATTTAAGCCAGTTAAGGGAAGATCCAGAAATAAGAGTATGATCAAAAATTTTATGATCATAAAAGAAGAGTTGATGCATTAGAATCAGAAGTTAAAATAAGGTCATTGTAGAGTTTAAGTAAAGCAGTTTCAGTGGAGTGGCCAATTCTAAAACCAGATTGAGAGGAAGGAAGAAGTGAGTATTTTTCTATATAGAAGATTAATTGTTGAGAAGTAACTTTTTCGAAGACCTTAGAAAGAAAAGAAAGGTTAAATACAGGTCTATAACTAGATAAGGATGCCGGATTAAGAAAAGGCTTCTTAATTTCAGGAATAAGAAAAGAAGATTTGAGAACAGAAGGAAATTTAGATGTAGACAAATATAGGTTACTTAAATCCAAAACAATAGGATAGAATAAAAAAGATAGTTCTTTAAATAGGGTTGTAGGAATAGTATCTAAAGAACAAGAAATGGGAGACATAGAATTTATTATATTTGTAAGATGGTCCAATGTGATAGGAGAGAAGGATGCCAAAGATTCAGAAGTAAACTTAGTAAAAGATGGTGTAGGCCTATTATTAGACGAAGATCTAATATCAGATATTTTATTATTTAGAAATTCAAGATAGTCATGAAGAGAGAAAGATGGAGGAGGAGAGTTCTTATGTAAAAGGTAGGATATGGAAGATCACCAATTTTTAGAATAGGAAAAGGAGATGAAAGAATTTCTTTAAAAAGAAGAGTGTTTATTAAAAAAGAGTGCGTTGAGGCAGAGAAACAATTTTGCCATTTATTCAAACAGGATACAGAGAGAGTAGATCGATAAATTCGTTTACATTTGCGAACTAGTCGCTTAAAAGTCGTGCACTCACAATCATACCATGGGGATTTTTTTAGAGGAGAGACGATACAGGAAAGTTTTGAATGGAGCAAAATAACTAAAAGAGGAGCATGTAAGATTGAAATTATCCATAAAACTATCCACATCAGCAAAAGATTTAGAAGCAAAGTCAGAAGAAAGAAAGCATTTAGTAAAATTTATTTTATGAAAATTAAACCAAGAGCGCTTAACAATAGAAGAGGGGAAGTTAGAAAAAGACTGAGCAAGAGATAGTTTAAAAGATATAAAGAAGTGGTCAGTAAAGTGGAGTGGAATAGATTTTTAATTATTAATTTTGTTATAATTAGAAGAAATTTCAAAGTCAAGAGTATTACCAAGTGCATGATAGGAAAATAACAGTTTTGAGATTTAAAAAAAAATCAAAAAAACTTAGCAACATAAAAGTCAGAAGGTTTATTAGAAAAGATATTAAAGTCTCCAAGAATATAAAATGGACAAGATAAAGAATAAAGGAGTTCAGAGAGGTTATGAAAATCATCTAAAAAATTGAGGTAAGGAACGAGGTCTATAGATAGCAACTAAACTAAATTTAAAAGAAGAAAGTTTTACAGTATACATCCTTCACCCAACAAAAAGACTAAAACATAGGTAACTTCAGATTCTGAAGATGAAGATATCTCAATGATTACTGTCAATCATTAAATTTTATGAAACAGAATCTGAAGTAGGCTTTGAGAGTTATCTTCTTGTTTGGTGGCAACAATGTGAAGAGGCATATCCGGCTCTTGCAAAACTGGCAAGAAAGTACTTGTCATCTCCTGCAAGTACAGTTCCATGTGAACGTCAATTAAGTTTGTCAAGAAACATAGTTAGCAAGAAACGAGTCTCTTTAGATCCAACTGTTGAAAAACTTGTTTCCCAAAAAAGTATTTGTTACAATTACATTTTTTATCATTTATGGATTCATCCTTAATAAATTTATTAGCCAGATTCTTTATTCTTTCATATGTGGATTAATTTTTTGCTTGAGTAACTGGCTCAAAAATGATGTGTGACAATTGCATTTTTATCATTTATGGATTCATTATTATTTGTAAAATTTACATTATTTTTTTATTATTTATAAAATTTTTATTACATTTGTAAGAGAAAAAAATTTAAATACTATTTTATACTAATGTCAAATATGCTAAAAATATTGCCAAAAAAGCACGATTAAAATTTTTTATCAAACGGTTAACAGCGATTACAATTTTTTATATTGGAACAGCTCTACTAAAAATGTTTTTACACTAACCTGTGAAGTTTTTAATGACAAGTTTTTTTGCATAGCCAGGTTTTACAGCATTGAGGGTCGTGCCGTTTTTTTTCAAACCGTTGCTACTGATTCTGCCGAAATTGGATTTAAGTTGGTCATATTCATCTTCGGCATTTTCAATAATTATATTCTCGTTTTTTGTATTCGGAAAGTTTTCCATGTCCATTGCAGTGTCTTCCTTTTCCGAAATAGTCTTTAGCCTCTTTTTGAGCATATCTTTTTTCGTTTCCAAAGTGGAATTCTTACGTTTTTTTGAATTCTGAGCTTGTCGAGAATTTGGTTCAATCATTCAATCAACTGTAGATTATAAATGATTCAGATAAAATATAATTCTCATAAATAAAATATTGACAAAATTATTTTGAATATGTTTTTTTTGCAAATCCGTGAAAAATCTACTTCGTTAATTCTTAAACGCATATCAACAAATGCTTGCAAACTCAAGATGTAACTAACCATAAAATCTGATAAATTAAAAAAACGTAAACTTAAACTTGAAAGAATACTTAGTTATCTGAGTCACTAAATTGAATCATAAATTTTTTATATAGTATTTTTTATTTATAGAACGTTTTTTTTCATAACACGAACGTGAAGCCACGAATTTGGATCTACTTCTTTGAAAGACTTTGTTCCACTATAAACTCAAATTCGTTGGAAAAACAAGCTCGTTTTTAAAGAGTTCTCTTACTCAAACTTTCCTATTTTTAAGCTCTTCTGGCCTTTAAGACTCATTTAATATGAAAGTACTAATAACCTACAATATCTTTATAAACCACTTGTTCTTTACGAAATAGTTAATCACTAATATTTCTGTTATCTAATACATTTTTGTCCATCATTAAAATCCAATTTTGTATGGTTTCTGAAAATAAATAAGTTTATTGGTAACTCAGCTGTTTTTTTCTGTGTTACGCCACACTAATCAATAAAGCTCTTAATTGCATTTCAGACATGTTTCTTGAACTTGAAAAGTGCACAAAAGTAATGGCATTTTAGTTCATTCGACAATTTAAAATGAACAATTTAATGTTCTAATTTAAATGACCTAGATCGATTTGCAAGATTACTGTACATATCATTCTAATTTCGAATCAACAAAGAAGAAAACATATTACATGAATTAAATGCTAAACAAATTAAGTTATTTTAATTAGAATAAATTAAAATTGTAAACAGAAAGAAGTATTAACAGTATTGAAAGTTCCATCAGGGACTTGAATCTGCATGAAATAATGAAATGTGGTTAAAGGAATTTAAAATATTATTAAATGTATGAATAAATATTGAATTGAAAAATACTTTATAAAACAAAATTTAAATTTTACATTATTTTGAAGAATAATATTAACTTTTAAAAAAGAAAAAAAAATTCGCAATCTGCACCAAAAAACAATCAAATACATATATATAAAACTCCCAATCCAATCGAACCCAAAACAAATGCCTAAAAACACCCCAATGAAAAAAACGATAAATTTTTTTTAATAGTCTTTATTGATCACGGTTTGACAGACGCAGGCCATGTTACATGTGGCATAAGACACGAGATAATAGTGGATAATTATAGGATACTGATGCTAATAAGTAATAAGAATCAGAGATGATAATACAAATATAAATGTAAATTATAAAATGAAGAATATTATTAACGTGGCGTAAACCCGGACGAGCTTCAAGGCCATTCCCCTTGTTCCACCACCACCCAGGCGTGCAGCTCACTTTTGCTCTTGGAAGCCATCTCGATCACCTGACTGAGGCACCTCCCGAACTCCTCCAGCACGAACCTCTCCTGCACCCCCTCACTGCACGTCTGGTGGTCGTCTGCTTCGGCGATCAGGCAAGCGCTAATCGCCTCGATCACGTCCAGCGTCACGAATGTGTATGGCGGTCTGTGGTGAGTGTGTGCAAAAGATTAGTTCGTGTGCCAGTGGTGAGGTTTGTGCAAGGTGTGTGTGTGTGTGTGTGTGTGTGTGTGTGTGTGTGTGTGTGTGTGTGTGTGTGTGTGTGTGTATGTGTGTGTTTTTAGTGGTCTGTGTGTGTTTAGTGTTCTAGTGATGAGATTGTTAGTGAAAATATGGGTTTTGATTAATTTAAAAGTCAAAATTTAGCACCGGACTTGGTACGCTTTCGTAACCATATAATCTTCTCGACCAACTTCAAACCATAATTTCATTCCAACATCTCTACTATCCTCCTCCAACAACACTAACCACCATCACTCCCCCCCCCCTACCTCCATCTTCCCCGCCACCATTCTCACCTCCACCGTCACCCTCACAACCACCACCACCACTATCTCGACCACCACCACTATCTCCATCACCACCACCCTCACAACCACCATCACCACTATCTCCATCACCACCATCATCACCACCACCAACAGCAACGACCACAAACCTCTGTCCATTGATGGTTTGGGCGTGTGGCTTGACAGGAGACGAGGTTCCCAAGATGTGCATGCTCAACTGCGGTGTTGCCAAAATAATTACCTACATTTTGCCATTTATAATTGTGATGAGTATCCACGCAACGATTCAGAAACCACCATACACACCATCATCCTCTTCATAACCAACACGATCATCATCATCATTAGCACCATCACCAACACCACCACGAACACACCACCATCACCACCACGAACACACCACCATAACCACCACCACCACCACGAACACGAACACACCTTATTATCAGCGGCTGTTTGCTGTTGCACCCTCGCCTCGGCGACGTCTGCCAGCTGCATGAGCTTCTGGCGGTCGCTGCTGTCCTCGTAGTTGCGACAACTGACGCAGCGACACAAGTGCGAGCATAAGATCTTCGCCTGCGTTATTATTATTAATATTATTTTTATTGGTGTTAGTGGTGGAGGTATGGTAGTAGTTGTTGTAGTGGTAGTGGTGGTGGTAGTAGAAGTTTTGGTCGTGGTAGTAGAAGTAGTAGTAGTAGTGGTAGTAGTAGTAGTAGTAGTGGTAATAGTAGTAGTAGTAGTAGTAGTAGTAGTAGTAGTAGTAGTAGTAGTAGTAGTAGTAGTAGTAGTAGTAGTAGTAGTAGTAGTAGTAGTAGTAGTAGTAGTAGTAGTAGTAGTAGTGGTGGACCTCATAGCACTCGCAGTAGTTCTTGAGGCATCCTGAGCGCTTGCAGTTGCAGCCCTTGTTGTGGTGTCTGTTGCTGCCGCCCTTGCCTGTTGTTGTTGTGTGTCGATATTGATGATGACGATGATGATGATAATGATAATGATGGTGATGATGATGATATTGATGATGACGACGATGATGATGATGATGATGATGATAATGATGGTGATGATGATGATATTGATGATGACGATGATGATGATAATGATAATGATGGTGATGATAATAATGGTGATGATAATGATGATGATAATGATGATTGTTGTCGGGACAGCTCTTTAAGATTTCGTTAAACCTCCAAACGACACAATCAATATAACAAGCACACCGATCACTCCCCCCTTTTAATCACTAATTAATATTGATAAATAACACATTATTACTTTTGCTATTATACAAAATACCACAACATCGAACACAACCACACCAAACAACAAGCCAGCCACTAGGCCACACCAACCAATCTTGGGATGGAAGGCGTGAGGGTTGCGTTCGATGCAGTTCCTGACCGCCCTTGCCCGCTCATCCTCGTGCTCGATGTTGTTGGCGCAGTTGCAGCAGTTGCAGTCCTGTTGTTGTTGCGTGTTGTTGTTGTGTGTTGCCGTGAGTTGTCTTGTGTGTTGGAAAGATGTGTTGTGTTGTGTGTTGTGGTAGGCTGGAGATAGATAGGTGGGTGGGTTTGTTGGTTGGTTGGTAGTTAGGTAGTGGAACGGTAGATACACGAATAGACAAATTGCAAATAAAAAATTAAAAAATTCACCTTGCAGAACTCTCCATTGGCGAAGCACTCACAGTAGCTGGAAGGTGGAGGAGCAATGGCTAATCATCAAAGAAGGTAAAATGTTAAAACTCGAGACAAAAGTAATACAAAAGCAAGCTTCTTAGCACACACACATAATCTCATTTAAAGAATCTTCTACATCAACTCCAAATCTGCAACCAGATACTAGAACTCGTGCAACACCCGTTCCACCACACAAAAGGCAACATAACCACCACCACAACAACCACCACCACAACCACCACCACCACACATACAGCTTCAGGCACTGTGACTTGGTGCAGTTGCATGGCTTCCGTTGCCTCAACTTCGACTCAATTGTCGTCAGCCAACTCTTCTGTTCGCTCACCTTCCTACATGTGCGTGTGTGTGTGCATGTGTGTGTGCATGTGTGTGTTTTCGTGTGTTTCTGTGTGTTTTCATTGTGTGTGCATGTGTGTGTGTGTGTGTGTATGTGTGTTTTCATTGTGTGTGCGTGTGTGTGTGTGTGTGTGTCTGTGTGAGTGTTTCTATGTGATTTTTATGTGTATCGGTGGAGTTATGTTTATATGTGCATGTGTGATTTTAGTACTGCTCTGTAACACTGTGTGTGTGTGAGTGTTGCAAGAATAAATTGAAATTAACAGAAGAATTCGTGAGTAACTCACGCTTTATATCCTGTCACATAATCCCATTCGTTGGTGTTGTCGCTGATGATGATGTTGTTGCTGTTGTTGCTATGGTTGCGAATATTATTATTGTTATTATTGTTATTGTTGTTGTAATTATTGTTGTTGTTTGGAGAGTTTGTTGAATTCAAGTCGGATTGGCTGGAGACCCGCTGTGGTGGTGATGATGATGGTGGTGGTGGTGGTGATGATGATGGTGGTGGTGGTGGTGGTGATGATGATGATGGTGGTGGTGATGAATGATTATGATGGTGATGGTGGTAGTGGATGGAGGAGAATGTAAACAGTTCCAAATAAAACAAAGAATTGCCTGAATAAAAAAAATTGAGTAGCTTATATAATTAATAAATGACTAAATTAATAATAATAATTATCATATCTCTAAACAACCAGCGTCATCATTATCATCATCATCATCATCATCATCATCATCATCATCATAACGCACAGAGACGGAGTTGGGAATGAGAGAGAATGAAAAGTTGCTGAAGTGCGACGAGGCGTCACTAACAACCACCACATCTCCTGCTGTAGCTGTTGCATCTACCAACTCTCTCTTCATAACAGCAGCAGCAGCAGCAGTGTTGTGGTGGTGGTGGTTGCTACTGAGGCTGGTGGAGGTGTGGGTGGGCGAAGGGAGGAAGGTGATGGAGGACTGCGCCACTGGAGAGATGAGGGGCGTCGTGGATTGCTTGCTGGATGAAGAGGAGGAAGCGAAAGACATCTGGAACTGGTTGGTGGCTGGTAAGATAAGGCGTTGTGTCACCATTGTTGTTGTTGTTGTCTGCTGGCTTGGCTTGTTGAGTTGCTGTGGTGGTGGTGATAGTAGTAGTAGTAGTAGTAGTAGTAGTAGTAGTAGTAGTAGTAGTAGTAGTAGTAGTAGTAGTAGTAGTAGTAGTAGTAGTAGTAGTAGTAGTAGTAGTAGTAGTATTAGTAGTAGTAGTAGTAGTAGTAGTAGTAGTAGTAGTAGTAGTAGTAGTAGTATTGATATTGATGATGATAATGATGTTGTTGATGATGATGATAGTGATGCTGATAAATGCATTGAGGGACCTGTACACTGTTGAAGATGCTGATGGAGTTGGACTTGTTGAGTTCCGAGCTGGTCGGAGGTCGAACTGCGGAGTAGGGAGAGATGTTAACACCATCATTTCATCAGTGATTCATTTCAGTGATTCAGTTCAGTGCATTTGAAGTTGGGATAGAAACATCTTCAACATGTAGAAACCTAGTACCAAATAGCTTCAAAAATGCTACATTTTTGGCTAAGTGCACAATATTGAATATTTTTTAAATATATAATTTACTAAAAAATCTCTATTACAACTCTATTTTATTAGATAAAATGTAATCTAAATAAATTTTGGCAATAAAAAACTTAAAATAGTGTTAATTTTAAATTGATATTTAGTCAATTATTTCTCCCTTCAATTTTTTCATATCCTGTTGTTGAACCAAATTTGAAGCCCTTTTTGTACATTAAAAAATCTAATTTACGAAATTAGAAAAAAAGTTGCATAATAATTGAGAATATAGCATTCAAATGGGTACGATAATGTATACATACTAATTGAAGTGGTTTTGATGTGTGATGGTTGTCCTCCCACTACTCTGTAGATTTTCGTGTTGTTGCTGATGTTGTTGTTGTTGTTACTGATTTTGTTGTTGTTGTTGCTAATGTTGTTGTTGTTACTGTTGAGATTGTTGCAGCTTTTTGTCAAGTTGATGTTGTTGTTGTTAAGCGAGGTGTTGTCGATGGCTGTGTTAGAAGTGGACCTTTTGATGAATGACTTGTTGATTCTCTGGGTTGTCGATATGGGTAATGCCTGCAAAGTTTCATATTTGTGTCAAATATAGGTTTTAAAAGTATATTTATACTTTACAAAATTATTAAAATCACCTGGTAAATAAAATTGCTAGGAGATTTAATTGACTGTGGGATGAGAATGGTTTGTGGTTGCGAATTAGTCTGAAATATTTTTTGTTGCTGTAGTTTATGTTGCAGTGATTGTTGTGGGAGTTGCTGCAGTGGTTGTTGGTTGATGAGAGACTTGGTGGACTGCATGATCAACGCGGGCTGCTGCCCCCCTGCCACCACCCTCCCTATCGTCGCGATCTTTGTGCCCCCAATAGTCCGCACTATCGTCTGATTATTTGCACTGTTCGGAACCTTGACGACTGATTGCGGACGAGGGGTGTTTTTGCTTGTTTGCATAACGTTTGAAGAAGTCCCTAAGTCGAAAGTGGGGACAAGGCTACTGTCTGACCGGTTTATCAGCACTTTGCAATTCTGTAGTCTGTTGTTTGATTGGTAAACCATGTTGATTGGAATTATTTCCTGCTTTTTATCACTCATGATACCAAAGACTTCAGTGATGTTTAGAAGGTATGGCTTGTTTGATCTTTCGTTGGCAATGTTCAAGTTTTCAGAAACATTTGGAAAATATAATGAGTTGTCAAATTGCAGTTTATTTATTTATTCCGAAGTATACATCGGAAAAAAGATGTAGGATTAAGAACGACTAAGTTAGTTGTTTTCTTTTAAATTTCAACTTATAAATCGATCTAATATATCGTGGAGTACAATTTCTTAGATTAAATTTAAAATGATTTGTTTATACTTTTCTTTAAAAAATTAGAGTGTTAAACATTAAATAACAAGACATTTATTTACGTTTGTTTAAAATCTGGCGGCGCCATTGCTTAAAGAAATAACATGTACCCCCCACCAAATCATTCGAATAATTTAACAGCGCTAAAGATTTGAAAAAGTTATTTTATAAATGAAGCTGAAGCACGTTTTTATATTTAAATACTCAAGAAAATAATTGAGTAGATTAACACAAAGACCAGCTTATTATTACTGCCATTCTTTTCTTTAGCTTGCTTTAAATTAATGTTATAAACTCATCGTTCATAGAATGGCTTCAATTGAAGCCGAAAAAGTAAATTTCTTTGTATTCGTTTTTGTATCGGACGGGTTCTTTTTATATATTTTTTATTGTTAGGGTTAGGGCTAGGGTTATGGTTAGGGGTTCACAGCCACTCTCGTTATTGACTCTTTCAAGCTCAACAAAATGAATATCACGCATCTATTTTTAACTTGAAAGTAGCTTTAAATGTACAAAACAGATGAAAATGAAGCACTAAGAACAACTAAGTAATCAGACAAATAATGTCCAATCTTTCATATTGGAAGATCAATTCATCCATTCCATTTTAAGTTTTCCATAACCAAATTGGCCATCTTAGCCCCTTAATTTAGGAATTTAAGAGATTTCATGCCTTCTTTTAAAAGGTTGAATTATTTTCTTGCTGGTGTACATTTCAACTGAAGAAATAAAATTCTCGGGTCAACGTCGAGCGGTTGAAAACTTAGACAACCCATCGCCCATGTTGATGCTTTTGTGACAAATAAATGCATTGAAATGATATACAAAGTATTAAATGTAAAATGGCCCACTTTTCAGATTGTAAGATAGACCCATGAAACTGAATTTTTAATGAAATCACTTTTAATTATTAAAAAGATTAATTTAATATGCAGAAAATTCAATGAAGTGTTTCTAAACTCCATTCACTTTCCTAGTTGATCTTGTGATTTGAAAAAAGAGCATGATATAATCATTTTGTTACATTTTTTTATTCCATGTTTTCAAATATTTTAGCATATAATATGCTAAATTATTTTTTACAAAAACCAAATATTACAACCTATTACATCTTAGTCTGCAACTAAGATCTTCGACGAATCGTATTGCTGAGGCAGGTTTTAGTGGACGAAATAAGCTTCTAGTCAAATCGATTTCGTTTCATTGTCTTTTAATGAGTGTACATTTTTCAACAGTTTTCATTTGTTCCAGTTAACATTAAATTCGCATAAAATTAATTATATTATTCGGTGCATTTACGGTTGGAAATTAGACTATTGTAAAAAATTCATGTGATTCGCTTGATGTAACATTAAAACATAAGTTATGTTTCATTGTTTAATTTTTCTCCTTTTTATTGTCGAGTTTAAGTGAACAATTTACTTACAAAATTAATGAAACTTAGTTTTTGTAATTTTAGAATTAAAATTATAAAATATATCTCTAAAGACTTTATTTTATCTGAAGAAGATGTCAATAAGAATATAAAGAACGTTTTTGTGTAATTCTTTTTGCTTTTTTTTGAAGAGATTGAAAATTTGCAATAAAGTAACTAAGTAAAACAGCAAAACCTCATGAAAGCATGGCGACAAAAAAGTTTAAGAAGGCTTGTTGAATACAGAATTATTGGTCTGAGTTGGGAAGTGAGTCTTCAATGCAAGCAAGAGCAAAAGAATTGGACACTTTTAGATTTTTCTTTCAGTAATTTTTCTTAAAAAATTTCTAAGAAAGATTTTTTAAATAAGTTTTAGTCTTAGTTCTTGAAATACCTAAAAGGAACATTCAACAAGTTGTCGAAATAATTTTAACTTTAAGAAACATTTTCTATGTACTTAATTTGTAAAATATAAATGGAAAAAGAAAAAAATGGTAAAATTAAAATTTTGAACAATCGTTGTATTTTATTCGAATAATTTGAAAAATGAATTAAGTTATATAACTTATATTCAAAAATAAAATAATGGAGTGAACTCGATTTAGGTTCAAGTTAATTTGATTCAGAAAGCAACAACATTCAAGTTTAGTTTATCAATGTTTTACATTTATATATTTTTGCTTTTTGGAATTTCTATTATACTTATTTTTACAATTTAAGGATGGTAACGGGCCAAAATTCAAAACAAATGTAGCAGAAAAATAATATTTAAAAGGAAAAATAACTTGTATAGCAAAACCTTGTCAAAAGCGTATTTGAATTAATACTTTTTTTAAATTCCAAAACACCGAAAATAATTTTATTTTTTAAAATTTATTCTTTTTACTAAATTCTAGAATTTTTTTATATTAAAAAAAAGACGTGGGTCCTGGATCTGAAAGATTTATCGGGTCCCCTTATATATTTCTACTTCTTACTACTACATTGACTTGAATTGCCTTTTCAAGTCCCATCAGCTGAATTATTTGTTATATTCCAGTCTACTAATATAAAAGTCTAATTACAATATATAACTATGAGCTATATAAACAATGTGAGGGGCGAAGAGAAGTCATTAAATTCAGATTATCGAATTATTTAAAGTTGATTAAATGCTATCGAAAGAATCATTGCTCGTTCTAGTGGTCTTTTTTCATAGCAATGTCTCTTCTGATCACGTGGTAGGTCTTTTTATTCATTATATTGAAATTTACTTTGAATTATTAATCATTTGAGAAATTTTAACATCGAAATCGCAAAAGGATTTACAAAATAGATTTTTACATTTGAAAAAACAAGAACTAACAAAACTAATTTAAAATACATTATCAAAAACTATTATTTTCCAAAAGTATTCTTTCACTCTAAAACTTTTTCATTTAAACCACTTATAAATGTATTAACGCAAATTCTGCCCCCTTTTCTTTACCACAGAGTTCTCTCTACCGAGACTTAAATGGCATACCTAGGTGCACATACGACCAGCAAAACACAGTGCACAGGAAGGTCCGCTCTCTGCTGGAGTGCAGTTCTATGTGCCGTGACCGACTCACTTGCCGCAGTTACTCCTTCAAAATGAATTTGTGTCGCATTTCTCCTAATCTACCTACTTGGGGACCATATAGCGTTGGCTGTGTTACCTACATTGTGAGTTTCGGTTTTGAGATATTTAAGAGATATGAATTTTGTTCGAAGTATTGCTATAACGATAGAGAAAAAAAAGAGGTTGACGGAAAGACCTGACGATGACTTGCTAGCTTAACCAATAGTTTTTCTGTGTTGCTAAAAGCAAAAAAAAACGGTAAAAATTTATTTTAAAAGCTCAAAAAAATATTTCAGTAATTCTTATGAATTTTTTTTACGCAGAGACAATGTGACTCATCCATTGAAGGCAGTTTTATTTTATTTCTAATTTAAAAACATACATATTTTTGAAGTAACTTTAATTTTTTATTAGTCTATTACTCAGACACTTCTCTAAAAGCATCCCACAATCTCACTTTCAATCCAACTATTCACATTTGTCCAAGGAGCCGATTCTAGAGTAGACTGTGCAATTCCCTTCACTTATGGGGGCAAGCTCTACTACAAGTGCTCAAACCTGGAAGGGGGGGAATGCAACTCTCAATGCATCACTCACAAGTGGACCATGGCCTCGTGCCGCAAACCCGATTGTTAATGTTTTTTCTCTCCAAATAATTTGTTTTCTTTTCCATGCAATTCTTTATTTTTATATAGTTATCTTAATCTTCAGAGCGCTTCAATTGCGTGCCCGGCGCTATAAAAAAACGACATTTATGATTATTATTAATCATTAATCATTCACGTTTTCATTTTTATTCCATCCTCCAGCCTTCATATCGATTGACACCGATGAATTCATCCCAAGCCTTGCCAGCCACCCTCTCATAGTGAACAACGGATGGATAGTCATCCAAGCCAAGACCTCCTTAACAAGTTTCAATTATCTCTTTGCCTCTTACGAAAGTGGATTTTGGATAAATGGTTAGAAGGGGTTACGGATGTTTAGACTTTTAAATGGTGATCTGGGCTTGCTTGGAAATATGTTCTGTGCAAGGTTTTTTGGGTTTTTTATTAGTCGTTGCCGACCACAGAACATCGACCCGTCAATTAAAAAAATAATTTAAAACAAAGAACAAATAACATTTAATTATATTTTTATTCAAGGAAGTTAAATAAAAAGGATCTTTTTTACATTTCCGCCACAAGCAAAGGTTTTCGTTGAACTCGGTAATTGTAAACATAAGCAACAACAGCTGATGGCACTTTTAATTTAATTGTTTGAATCAGCTTTTTTTGGTCTTTAACAATTACAAAAAGCGACAATTTTTTATTGAAATTTCGGCATACTATTTGAAATTACGCCTGCGAAATAAATAAGAAGTGTCATCAGCTGTTTTTGTTTATGTTTACAATTACCGAGTTCAACGTAAATCTTTGTAGCGGAAATGTGAAACAGATCCTAAAAAAATGGTGTCAAAGATTTTTAAATTACTTTTTTTGCATTCTCGGCAACGACTTATAGGAATTCAATTTTTACTAGAGGATTATACCTGATAAATGTGTATTCAACAATTTTTGGGGGTCATAATAACAGTTTTTTGAGCTAAAATTTAGGTGACAGGAAATAATTTAAAATAATTAATTTTCACTCACACACATCCTAACATAGATAAGGCCTATTGGGTGGGTTTGTCGCAGCTGAACAATTTTACTAATGCCAACAACTGCCGACTCAGGTAACCACCATCATAACCATTATTTCCTCATTTCTTTCATGATCCGCCATCAACAACACCATCATTACCCTCATTATCATCTCAACTTAACCATCACACGTTAATGATACTAAGTTCGGGATTACTAAAACTACTCGCAACAAATGTTTAAAAAATTTCATTTTTAAAGAAAACGATTAAGATAACACCCGACCCAGATGAATACATAAATAAAAACGAATTCATCAGAAAAAATAAATTATTTTTTAAAAAACACACAACAGAGTCGAACTGCAATCCGCTTCTACTCTGTGGTATTCAGCCGAGTACGATAACTTCAAAATTGGATCAGCAGCCGATGGATATCCCATAGACTTGGGGAATTACTACGGGGATGCTGGGGATGCATTCAGATCAAAACATCTTCCATACAAACATCTGGGAGTAAGGTTCCATACTAGAGATCAGTTCAAGCCTGGATATGAATACTACACGTGGACTGGAGGTTTGTAGAACTTTAAAAAAAATTTTTTAGAGTTTTTAAAAAGGTAAAAAAATATTTTTTGCTTTTTTCGAATAGCAATTAAAAAGTTCTTTGAGAGTTGTTTCAGGCGGGTTTTATTTACAAAAACATATCTTGCTGCGGGTCTGATTTTACCATACATTTCCATCATTCTTCACCATCCCATTTGCAGGTTGGTGGATTGATAGCGCCGTTAGTCTTCATCTGAATGCAGACATTTCACTGTGGTACTTCATGCCTGATGGACATGTGGTTATTTCCTCCAGGATGATGATGAAAGTCGTCTAAGAAGTTTTAGTGAATAACGATGAATAGATAATAGAAATAAAAATATTTTTTAGAATAACGAAAGTTTTGAATGGATTGTTATTAAAATTTAATTGTTATTTTAATAGAGATGGCAACGAAGACACGGGTACTAGATTAACGATCGAGTTTTCGGGAATTATTTTGGACTCGTGTACCTGAATTTTTAAAAAACATATATATACATATATATAAAGTTTAAATGTAAAAAAATGCATTAAAGATCGATTAAATTTGAACTATATTAAATTCTTTATTGCTTTAGTTTTAATTTTACAAAATGTTATCGAGTGAAAAAAAGTCTTGACGAAATTTTCCAAGAAAACTTATTTTATATATATTCATATATAAATATAAATAAATAAACTGAATTTCGATATAAAGTAAATTATAAGAATAAAACCTGATAAAACAGGCATAGCGAATTTGAAGATAATATGGCGGCTTATCCTAAAACGCAAACAAAACGATTTTTCGGTTATCCAAACTCGGAAACAGTTGCTATCCCTAGTTATTAAAATAAATTAATTTATAATACTTAAATTTGTGAATGAGTGAAAGATCGAACTTAATTTTTTAAAGATTTTAAGCTTTGTTACGCTGTTTTGCTTTATACTAGAACCTGGGGTGGAAAAAACCCGGATTTTGAAATAACAAATTCAATAGTTAGACATTTTTGGAGCATTCAAAGCTACATTTTCATTAAATTAGATGCTTATAATTGAAATCCAAGTATAACAAAATTAATATAATATTTTATTTTTAATTACTTGAAGCTCGTCCGGGTTAACGCCACGCTATAATATTCGTCGTTGTAGTACCAAATCAAACCATTCTAAAATCAGGAAACATTTTACTAAATTAAATTCATTCTTGAACCTCATAATAAAATTTTAATGTTAAAAGCTTTCTTAAATCTATAAGCCTTTGGATTTGTTCCACCAGAACACTAAAGTTCTTTTCATGATCATATATGTTTTTGACATTTTTTAAAGAAAAATTATCATTGCTTGTGTTACTAGGCGTGTTTTTGATAGTTTTTCAAATTATTATATACAATGAAATTAGACGAAAGCTTTTAGTTAATAAACTCAACCCCCATGACATTTTTTCTCCCTGGATCTATTTCTGACTACTTCTGCCTAATAATATTTTAGTTGGAATACTAATAGTTTTAAAAAGGTTTTGAAATATTAACTGTGGATGCGAAACCATTTGATAACATTTTGGGAAATTTAGGGAAATCATAACTTCTTGCATTTTAGCCTGCAGCATCGACCGAGAAACCATATAATTCAAGTTTTTTAGGTCAGTCCGCAAACCACGACTTCAAGTTTTGGGTCCTAGTTTGTGCAACAGAACCCAGGTCTCGTCTGAATCATCATCGAAATAAATCATATGGAAACTAATCCATTACAAAAGTAAAACCTTAGTTTCAGTCCATTCAAAAGTTTAATGAATATAATTTTGCTTAATCAAATTTTTTTTCAATTTTGAAAAGAATAATAGGTCTAATTAATTTTGAAAAAAACAATTTTTAAACTTTTTTAGATAAATTTTTTTAAATTATTATCGGAATTATATGAAAATCAAAATTATAAATACATTAATTAAATCTTAAATTGTAAAAATATTATTTTTCGCTTAGCTGTGAAAAGAAAAATAGATTCTAGTCATAACTCTTTACTTAACTTTTCTTTAAATTTTAGAGGTTTTAAAGTTTAAAACCTATTTAAAAAGTTAAAAAATCTAACTTCTAGTTTTTAATTTTTTATCGTACTTGAATTATTATTTTTACAAAAATTATTGTCTGTTATTTGTTTTTTTATTGTCATTAACAATTCAATTTTGTAAAAATGAGTCTAAGCAAACAGTTAGAAACTTTTAAAAAGAGGTTATCGGCAAACTCTTCAATGGGAATCATCGAGTCAGCCACACAGCGTAAAAGAACTAATGAAAATGATACAGAAAAACCCAAGTCTAAAAAGTCTAAAACTGATTTTAGCAAGGGTGAGAAATATATATCCACTATAGATTTTTAATCATGAATATATGATCACAGAATTTTTCAATTATTCATCATGAATGTTAAGATTTTAAATGTCTTCAAAGCAGATACAAACAGGTCTTTTGGCGGTGGCTCAAACGCCAACTTTTTGCTACTATCCAAGATTGTAAAACACATGAAGGTTTATTTAAAATAATAATACATTATTTTAACATGATATTTCATTCATATTAGCAAAAAATTAGTTAAAAAAATAAAAACATAATTTTCTCATTCAAAAAACTTCCAACCCATTTTTTTTCTCTCCTACACATCTCTTTCTCCTCACTCCTCCAATCTTCCACCTTCCTCCAGGTACGTCATCAGGAGAGAGAGACGCAAGCACTGACATTGGACGAGATCCTCGATGAGATGAAACAAACCGACCTCGAACCTCGCACTAAAGCCTGGCTCGAGTCCTTTGTCCGTTTAAAATATCATTTTTTATTTATTTATATTTTAAATATTTTTATATAATTTTTATTTAAATAATTGTCAAAAGTTCTAATTACTCTCAATAATAATCATCAACCACATCAACCAATCACTCAGTTGTTTGAGTACTCACTTGAGTAATCATTCATTCTGCCATCAAAATCCACAATTAAACCACTCCATGATCACCACCATCATCATCACTACCATCATCATTATTATCACCATCATCATCATCACCAAGGCTCTCAAGTCGAACCTTAAAATCGAAAGTCTCAAAGATGGTCGCTACATCTACAAGCCTGAGTACAACATCAGGTAGTCTCGATATTAGTTTCATCATCATCATCACTATCATCGCATCATCTTAACACCAACACCATCACCACCAACACTACCTTCATCACTAATACCACCACCACTACAACCATCATCACCGTCATCACCACCAACACTACCTTCATCACTACCACCATCACCACCATCATCATCATCACCACCACAGGGGCAAGAAGAGTCTGGAGGCGCTGTTACTGGAGCACAAAAGGTTCGGCCTTGGTGGAATTCTGGTGGAGGACATTGAAGAGTCACTAGCCAACTATGAGAAGATCCTCGAGGTGGTTGCTTTGGTGCATGCATGGATGCTTTGGTGCATGCATGGTTGCTTTGGTGCATGCATGGATGGTTTGCTGCATGGTTTAGGTTTATGGTTGAATGCATAGCTGGGTGCATGATTTGGTGCTTCAGGGATTGCATGAGTGCGTAGGTGCATGGATCATCATCATCATTCTCACCATCATTTTCACCATCACCACCACCATCATCATCATCACTCCAGATCATGAAGGACAAGGTGACTCGCATACAGGGTGCTGACAAGAAGGAAGTCGTCTTTGCCAAACTGCCTGGCCTCGGCTACCAGATACGAGAAAGTAATGTTCTAGTTTTGTTGTTGTTGTTGCCCTTGTTCTTGTTGTGTCATGTTGCCCTTTTTGCTGTTGTTTTTGTTGCCGTTGTTGTTGTGTCATGTTGCTAGCTTTCCTATCGCTTTTTCAATAAAAACCACTGCAACAATCTCCTCCGAAGAAACCACCACTACAACAAATGCTACTACTAAAAAACTACACCTACAACTATTAAAACAACCGCTTCCAAAATTTCTAATATCACGACAACAACTACTCCAACAACAATTACCACAACAACAACTACTCCAACATCAACTACTCCAACAACAACTACCACTACAACAACTACCACAACAACAACTACTCCAACATCAACTACTCCAACAACAACTACCACTACAACAACTACTCCAACAACAACTACCACAACAACAACTACTCCAACATCAACTACTCCAACAACAACTACCACTACAACAACTACTCCAACAACAACTACTCCAACAACAACTACCACAACGACAACTACTCCAACATCAACTACCACAACAACAACTACTCCAACATCAACTACTCCAACAACAACTACCACAACAACAACTACTCCAACATCAACTACTCCAACAACAACTACCACAACAACAACTACTCCAACATCAACTACTCCAACAACAACTACCACAACAACAACTACTCCAACAACAACTACCACAACAACAACTACTCCAACAACAACTACTCCAACATCTACTCCAACAACTACTACTACAACAACAACTACTCCAACATCAACTACTCCAACAACAACTACCACTACAACAACTACTCCAACATCAACTACCACAACAACAACTACTCCAACATCAACTACTCCAACAACAACTACCACAACAACAACTACTCCAACATCAACTACTCCAACAACAACTACTCCAACATCTACTCCAACAACTACTACTACAACAACAACTCCTCTAACATCAACTACTCCAACAACAATTACCACTACAACAACTACTCCAACATCAACTACCACAACAACTACTCCAACATCTACTCCAACAACAACTACCACAACAACAACTACTCCAACATCTACTCCAACAACAACTACCACAACGACAACTACTCCAACAACAACTACTCCAACATCAACTACCACAACAACTACTCCAACATCTACTCCAACAACAACTACCACAACAACAATTACCACAACAACCTCAAAAACTTGAAAAAACCACAACCACGACAACAACAACGAGCGCTCTTGAATTTGAAGAAAGAGCGCTATAGAAATCTATTTGATTGATTGATTGATTGAACAACAGACCTGCAACAGATCTGGCGCACCACTCCGGTGGACGGCTTGGATGAGAACAGGATCAGAGACTACCTCCACAAGAAGAATCTCTCATCCGCCAAGAACAACAAGCCAGCCGTCGCCAAGGTTTCTTGTTCAGTTACTTTTTTTATAGTTTTAGTCGCTAATTAAAGAATGTATTTTAAATATTATTTTTTGAATGGTTCTTGATTAGGATTTAAATTAACCATCTTTTTTATGAATCTATATCTAATTGATAAAATTAATTTTAATCGTCATCATCATTAATAATAAAGTCATGATTTTAGTTACAACAGCCTCATGTTGCAAACGCCAACACACACACACACACACACACACACACACACACACACACACACACACACACACACACACACACACACACACACACACACACACACACACACACACACACACACACACACACACACACACACACACACACACACACACACACAGCCTCATGTTGCAAACGCCAACACACACACACACACACACACACACACACACACACACACACACAAAGGAACAGCAGGAGAAGAAGAAGTCTTCACGTAAGATGAAGGTCAAGACAGACAACCTGCATCTCAGTGGCGTCCTTGACAACTATGACTAAGCAACAACTGAGAACAACTTCATTGCCCTACTTTTCATGCATTTATATTTTTATCATTTGATTTGTTGTTTATTGATAGTTTTAAGAATTAAAGTTTGTCAGTTTGAATTTTCATGCATGTTTTAGTCTGTGTGTGCGCACACTGACAGTTTTTGGCTCGCTTGGCCAGTAGTGCCCTGTGTCTTTCCTTCCAGGTCTGATAGTAGTATATATAAAAAACTATACTACTGAATAAAGCTTTCTTTTTTTAATTAAAAATTTATATTTTTAGAATTGTATTTCTCACAAATTTTTCCAGATGGATAAATGTAATTTTGGTGATATTGTGGATGTCTAAAAGAGTTTTTAGAATTGTTTTATAATTTGCTGATTAATAAAAAAAATTTGAGTTATAATGATTCTGGATTTTGAAGATGGTTTGTTACTATCTTTTTACTTTTTATATTTTTAATTAGGCGCTATACAATTAGGAATATATCGAGCGCCATAGTTCAAATCAAATTTTAATTTGTTCCTTTCAAATAAATAGGATCTCTAATTACAATCGTTTTTCTATTATTTATTGTAGTCAAATCGAATTCAAAGAAGTGATGGAAGTAAGTAAAAAGGAAAAAAATCAAAATATTCAAGTGGTCGTTCGCTGTCGGTTAGTGTAATGAATTTAACTTCTCAACTATAATAATTGATAATTATTTTATTTATTCATAAAAAATTGTTTTACATTAATTTTATGGAATCATATTTTTGTTAATTATTTTTTATATTATTAATAAATATTTTAAAATCGTTGAAAATATAATAATTAAGAAACAGTCATATAAGATTCATTCATGTTCAATCATTACAAAAAATTTCTCTTCTCTACAGACCATTGAATAGCAGTGAGAAGAAGAATGGATCATTAAGTTTGGTGAATGTCAACACAGACAGGAAGGAAATAACAGTGCGAAGCAAGCCTATAGCCACTGCAAGCACCAAGAGTTACACCTTCGACAAGGTCTCCTAATTGAGAACCATGCATGCATTTGATCCGCAATTAATACCAATGTTGCTCATGAATTTAATTTAATGATCAAACATCTAAAAATAAGGTAGAAACACAGCTTTGAAAACTGCTACAATCAGTCATCCTAACACTACATCACCACTCTTTTCTGCAGGTGTTCTCACCGCAGTCGACACAGATCGAGGTGTACAAGAATGTGGTTGTTCCAATCCTCAACGAAGTGCTCCTCGGCTACAACTGCACCATCTTTGCGTCTGCTACTGCACTCTTCTAAACAATTACTCTACTTGCATATACATCAATATGTTTCTATCAAGCTTTGAAAACTAATGGATAATACTTCCCCACAATTCAATGCACGGCTCTTCCACACCACCCTAACCTTAAACTTCTTCACACCACCCACCACAACCTCAACACCACCACCCAGCTATGGACAGACTGGCACGGGCAAAACCTTCACAATGGAGGGAGAGAGAAGTGGTTAGTAACTCAACTCACCTATTTAATCATTTGTAGCCTTAGCTTAAAGTATACTGACTCTAATCAAATGTGTTATTTAATTTCTTCATGTTTGTTTGCAATGAAGACGAAAACAAATATACAATCATGTATATACATGTACACTTATGAATAAATATATATACAAATTCCAAACAAACATCAGTGGATGACAACGTCTCGTGGGAGGACGATCCCCTCTCTGGCATCATCCCTCGCGCCATGAACCAACTCTTCCACCGCCTCAACAAAAATGTTACTACCTTCCTTCATTCCTTTCTTCCTTCATTCCTTTCTTCCTTCATTTTTTTCTTCCTTTCTTCCTTCATCCCTACTCCATCACTCATTCATCCATCATTCTTTTATTCATCTTCTCTTTATCCATCACTTCATTATCTAATCAAATGCTTTAACACCAATTTCCCTATCTGTCCCACTAAACCATCACCACCTCCTCCATCAACACTTCACTATCTATTTCACTTCACCTCACCACCATCTTCCCCACACACCCATACACAAACACACACACACACACACACACAACAACAACGCCACATAAGGGACTCGAGTACACGGTGCGTGTTTCCTTCCTGGAGATCTACAACGAGGAACTCATCGACCTGCTCGCCTCCGACTCCATGGAAAATCCCCGCCTCAAGATCTACGATGACGTCAAGAAGGTGCTGCAGCATCATCATCATCATGACCATTATTGTCATCATCATCATCACCATCATTTTCATTATCATCATCATTATCATGACTGTCATCATCATCATTATCATGACTGTCATCATCATCATTGTAACGCTATCATCATCATTATAACTTCATCATCATCATGATCACATGCAGAAAGGGAACTGTATTAAGGTGTTACATCATCATCATCATCATCATCATCAATATAACATTATGATCGTCATAAATTAATTATCATTATCATTCCCATCATAAACATCATCATCATCATTATAACTCCATCATAATCACCACCAGCACTACCATTACCACACTCCACCACACACACACACACACTCCACCACAGCAAGGCAGCTGCATAATCCAGAACCTCGAGGACGTCGTGGTGGCGAACAAGGACGAGGTGTACAGCATCCTGCAGCAGGGAGCCGCAAAGAGACAGACCGCCGCCACGCACATGAACGCGCACTCGAGGTGGGCCGCGTGCTTTGGGTGGGCTCGGATGCTTTGGGTGGGCCGTGTGCTTTGGGTGGGCTCGGATGCTTTGGGTGGGCCGCGTGCTTTTGGTGGGCCGCGTGCTTTGGGTGGGCCGGGTGCTTTTGGTGGGCCGCGTGCTTTGGGTGGGCCGCGTGCTTTGGGTGGGCCGCGTGCTTTGGGTGGGCTGGGTGCTTTGGGTGGGCCGCGTGCTTTTGGTGGGCCGCGTGCTTTGGGTGGGCCCAGTGCTTTGGGTGGGCCGCGTGCTTTGGGTGGGCCGGGTGCTTTGGGTGGGCCGCGTGCTTTGGGTGGGCCGTGTTCTTTGGGTGTGTTTGGATGAATGGCTTTGGGGTTTTTTGGTGGGCTTGGGCTAGTAGTAGTGGTTGTTGTGTATGGTATTTGTTTTTTTTTGTTGTGGTGTTGGTTGTTGTGTGTGATGTCGAGATGGATGTTATGCGGTGATGATGCAACGAATACAACTACCACAAAAAGTATAAGCACCAAGGCTAATACTGCAACCACCACCCCCACCACCACCACAGTCGCTCTCACACCCTCTTCATGGTCACCATACACACGAAAGAAAACACTGTCGAAGGCGAAGAGTTGGTCAAGATCGGGAAATTCAACTTGGTGTGTGTGTGCGCGTGTGTGTGTGTGTGTGTGTGTGGCTTTTTTCTTTTAGTTGAACTCCATTTCTGTCTCTTCTGCTGCCACTGCTTGTCTTTGTCGTGTGTTGGTGTTATTGGTGGCTGTGTCGAAAGAAGTGCTTGAGTCCAGGCTTAGGGTGTTAACAACCCGCCTAACCCCCTTCTAACGACCCCCTTGCAACCCCACCCTCCCCCCCCCCCTCCTCCCCGTCCAATAGGTGGACTTGGCGGGCAGTGAGTGCATCGGCAAGTCAGGCGCGATAGACAAGAGGGCGCAGGAGGCGGGCAAGATCAACCAGTCCCTCCTCACCCTCGGGAGGGTCATCGCCGCCCTGGTTGACCACAAGCCGCACGTGCCTTACAGGTGTGTGTTTGAGAGTGTGTGCGTGTGTTTGTGTGTGTGTGCGTGTGTGTGTGTGTGGCGGGTTTTTTGCATTTTTTTGCGGTATTTCTTTTGTATCCATGTGGTGTTATCACAACACAGCACCCTCTGACCACATTCCTTGCGCATTTAATTATCAGTACTTTTCTATGAATACACACACACCCACACACTGAGACACACACAAACACACACACACACTGAGACGCACACACACACACACACACACTGACACACACGCACACAGGGAGAGTAAACTGACGCGGCTGTTGCAGGACTCGCTCGGTGGTCGAACGAAGACCTCCATCATCGCCACCATCTCGCCCGCCTCAGCTAACTTCGACGTGTGTATTCGTGCTCGCTGTGGTGTGGGTGTCCGGGTGTAGTTGTTTTTTTTTTGGGGGGGTGTTGTGGTTTTTTGAGAGTATGTTGTGGTTGTGGTTGTTGCCGTGTATTGCTTTTGGTTGTTGTGTGGTTGTCAGGTGGTTATTTAATAACAACTAAACCATCAAAAACACCACCACTAAAACAACACCACCACCACTAAAACAACACCACCACTACAAAAACAACACCACCACTGAAACAACAACACCACTGAAACAACAACACCACCACTAAAACAACAACACCACCACTGAAACAACACCACCACTGAAACAACAACACCACTGCTGAAACAACAACACCACCACTGAAACAACAACAACACCATTACTGAAACAACAACACCACCACTGAAACAACAACACCACCACTGAAACAACAACACCACCACTGAAACAACAACACCACCACTGAAACAACAACACCACCACTGAAACAACAACACCACCACTGAAACAACAACACCACCACTGAAACAACAACACCACCACTGAAACAAAAACACCACCACTGAAACAACAACACCACCACTGAAACAACAACACCACTGCTGAAACAACAACACCACCACTGAAACAACAACACCACCACTGAAACAACAACACCACCACTGAAACAACAACACCACCACTGAAACAACAACACCGCCACTGAAACAACAACACCACCACTGAAACAACAACACCACCACTGAAACAACAACACCACCACTGAAACAACAACACCACCACTGAAACAACAACACCGCCACTGAAACAACAACACCACCACTGAAACAACAACACCACCACTGAAACAACAACACCACCACTGAAACAACAACACCACTGCTGAAACAACAACACCACCACTGAAACAACAACACCACCACTGAAACAACAACACCGCCACTGAAACAACAACACCACCACTGAAACAACAACACCACCACTGAAACAACAACACCACCACTGAAACAACAACACTACCACTGAAACAACAACACCGCCACTGAAACAACAACACCACCACTGAAACAACAACACCACTGCTGAAACAACAACACCACCACTGAAACAACAACACCACCACTGAAACAACAACACCGCCACTGAAACAACAACACCACCACTGAAACAACAACACCACCACTGAAACAACAACACCACCACTGAAACAACAACACCACCACTGAAACAACAACACCGCCACTGAAACAACAACACCACCACTGAAACAACAACACCACCACTGAAACAACAACACCGCCACTGAAACAACAACACCACCACTGAAACAACAACACCACCACTGAAACAACAACACTACTACTGAAACAACAACACCACCACTGAAACAACAACACCACCACTGAAACAACACCACCACTGAAACAACAACAACACCGCAGGAGACGATCAGCACTCTGGACTACGCCTTCAGGGCGAAGAACATCACCAACAAACCCGAGATCAACCAGAAGCTCTCGAAGAAGGTCCTCATCAAGGTGCGACGCTGTAGTTGTTGTGGTGTTTTTTATTTTTGTTCTGGCTGTATTTGTTGTTTTGGTAGTAGTTTTGAAATTGGGGTAGATATACTTTTGCCACACACACACACACACACAAACATACACACATACACACACACGCACACACACACATGCACACGCACACACACACACACACACATACACACACACACACACAAAGGAGTACACAGAAGAGATAGAGCGCATGCGAAAGGACTTGCAGGCGGCACGTGAAAAGAACGGATTCTTCATCGCACATGACAACTACATGTGAGTACACCATTGTCGTCATCACCATTGTCGTTATCACCATTGTCGTTATCACCATTGTCGTCATCACCATTGTCGTCATCACCATTGTCGTTATCACCATTGTCGTCATCACCATTGTCGTCATCACCATTGTCAACATCACCATTGTCGTCATCACCATTGTCGTCATCACCATTGTCGTCATCACCATTGTCGTCATCACCATTGTCAACATCACCATTGTCGTCATCACCATTGTCGTTATCACCATTGTCGTCATCACCATTGTCGTCATCACCATTGTCGTCATCACCATTGTCGTCATCACCATTGTCGTCATCACCATTGTCAACATCACCATTGTCGTCATCACCATTGTCGTCATCACCATTGTCGTCATCACCATTGTCGTCATCACCATTGTCGTCATCACCATTGTCGTCATCACCATTGTCAACATCACCATTGTCGTCATCACCATTGTCGTCATCACCATTGTCGTCATCACCATTGTCGTCATCACCATTATCGTCATCACCATTGTCGTCATCACCATTATCGTCATCACCATTGTCGTCACAACCATTGCAATCATCATCATAAACATCATCATAGGCAAGGATTAAACATTTGCAATCTACGCCACCATCACCCTTTCGACACCCCCACAACAACAACATCACAACAACAACGCCACCTTTTCAACACCACCACAACTTTTCTCTTAAAACCACTTTCCACACCCTCAAACTAACACCACCTCACCACAACACCACCTCACCACAACACCACCTCACTACAACACCACCTCACCACAACACCACCTCACCACAACACCACCTCACTACAACACCACCTCACTACAACACCACCTCACCACAACATCATCTCACTACAACACCACCTCACCACAACACCATCTCACCACAACAACGTCACTACCTCACCACAACACCATCTCACCACAACAACGTCACCACCTCACCACAACACCACCTCACCACAACAACACCACTTCACTACACCACCACAACAACAACACCCTACAACAACAACCCCACCTCACTACACCATCACAACAACAACACCACCACCACCCCACAACAACACCACCGCAACAACATTACCACAACAACACCACCCCAACCACAACACCACCCCAACACCACAACACCACCCCAACACCACAACAACCCCAACACCACAACACCACCACACCACCACCACAATACCATCTCACCACCACAACAACAACACCACAACAACAACACCCCAACAACACCACCACAACAACACCCCAACACCACATTACCACCTCACCGCCACAACACCACAACAACCCCAACCACTACAACACCACCTCACCACAACAACACCACCCCAACCACAACACCACCCCAACACCACAACACCACCCCAACACCAAAACAACCCCAACACCACAACACCACCACACCACCACCACAATACCATCTCAACACTACAACAACAACACCACCACAACAACAACACCACCACAACCACCCCAACAACAACACCACAACAACAACACCACCACAACAACACAACAACACCACAACAACAACAACACCACAACAACACCACAACAACACCACAACAACAGAACAACACCACCTCACCAGGAGCATGACGACGCAGATAGAGCAGCAGAAGGAGTTGATCAGGGAACTCGAGGAGCACATCCCTGTCCTCATGAAGGAAGTCCATAAGGTAACTATCATCATCACCATCACATGCTCCACCACCACCATCATCATCAGCATTATCACGGAAATACTTAAATTATCATCACTACCACCATCAAAATTACCACTGCACTATCACATCATCATCATCATCATCATCATCATCAGCATTATCACGGAAATACTTAAATTACCACTGCACTATCACATCATCATCATCATCATCATCATCATCATCATCATCATCATCATCATGAGCATCATCATCGTTACCATAGCTCAAATTCATCATAATCATCATCATCATGAAAATCATCATCATCACCACGACAGCTCATCAACGTCTCCTACCAATGCCACTCTGACGTTGAAGGCCTTCATATGAAGCTAGATCGCAAAAACAAGGTGATGATGATCATCATCACCATTATCGAAATCATCATCATTATCACCACCACCATCGTCATCATTATCCTCACCATCATTTTCATCGATATCCTCATCACTGTCATCATCCCATAATCATTGTCATCATCCCATCACCACCTTCATCACAACCATCATAGCCACGCACCATTCACTCCCACCCCACTCTACCATCCTACCACACACACACATACACACCCACACACACCCACACACACACCCACAAACACACATACACACACACACCCACAAACACACATACACCCACACACACACACACCCACACACACACACACACCCACAAACACACACACACACACACAGGTGGAGATGGACAACAGACGAGTGCACAACTCCTTCCGCGAGGACTTCCACACGTGGTGTGCACAGAGCAACCTCGTCTGCCAACAACTTGCCGCCGAGCAGAACCGCTTCTCTGACTCTCTAGATGCCTTCATTGGTTTGTGCGGGTTGCTGTGTTTGTTTGTGTGCGTTTGTGGAAGGTTGAGTGTGTGTGTGTGTGTTCATTTGTATGTTAATTCAAAAGGTTTTATTTCAAAACTAGCTACAATACACTTAGTATATGCAACCCCATCTACACACACACAAACACACACAGCAGCAAACAAGCAAACACACACACAAACACAGCAACAAACAAGCAAACACACACACACAAACACAGCAACAAACAAGCAAACACACACACACAAACAAAGAAACAAACACACACACACACACAGAAAAGAGCACGCAGGCAAGGAGGCAGGAGGTGCAGGGCACGGAGGAGCATCTGCAGACCGAAGTGGTCTCCGCCATCAAGTCCAGCATCACCGCCTCCCTCCGCGCTCAGGAGAGACAGGTGTGTGTGCTTGTGTGTGTGCTTGGTTGGTTGGGTATGTGTTTGGTTGTATGTGTGTGTGCTTTTGTGTTTGTGTGTGCTTGGTTGGTTGGGTATGTGTTTGCTTGGTTGGATGTGTGTTTGGTTGTGTGTTTGCATGTTCGCTTATCATCATCATAACTTGTCTACATCACATACGCACGCAGGTGCATGGCATGAAGAAGTCATTCGCCCTTACGAAAGAGGCGACCTCCAAACTGGCTGTACGTTGGTGCACATCTTCATCATCGCCATCATCATCATCATCGCCATCATCATCGCCATCGTCATCATCATCGCCATCGTCATCATCATCGCCATCATCATCATCGCCATCATCATCATCGCCATCATCATCATCATTTAGTCATGGTTTCTGTATTCATCTTCTGTGTTTTTCATGTACACTTCAGTGACGTATAACAATTTGTGTTGATTACAAGTGCTTTATTGTTGGATGACGATGATGGTGATGGCGATGATGATGATGACGATTATCATGACGTCAGGAAGAAGAGGGTAGGAGCGTAGTGGAGGTGAAGGGAGGAGTGGAGGGTTTGCTGGCTGGCACGGATGCCAAGGTGACTCAGGTGGTGTCTGCCATGCAAGAAGCCTGCGCCTTACTACACAAGCAGGTGCTGATGATGATGGCGTTGCTGGTGCTGATGATGATGGCGCTGGTGGTGCTGATGATGATGGGGGTGGTGGTGCTGATGATGATAGGGTGGTTATGATGATGATAGGGTGGTTATGATGATGATAGAGTGGTTATGATGATGAGGGTGATGATGATGATATCCTTACTTGGACATACTCAGATAAGTAAAGATTCAAACACATACACATATACACACACATACACACACACACACATACACACACACACACATACACACACACGCGTACAGTTGTTAGAGAAGAATCAGTTGTTGGATGAGTTTGTGAAGGAGAATAAAGGAAGAGTGGTGGAGGAGAAGAGGAGAGTGGATGAGTTACACAAGGAGTACGAACTGAAGACGACTCAGGTGCGCTTTCTGATCATTAATTAATTGCTTCATTATTAATTCTATTGATTTAAATAATTTTATTTTTAATTATGATGAGGATGATGATGATGATGATAATGTCTTAACAGGCGCTGAAGGAAAGGGATGAGAGGGCTGAAGAAAGGAGCAAGAAGAATAAGGTGTGTGCTCGTTTGTATGTTGTACAATGTGTTTATGTATGTGATGTTGTACAATGTGTTTATGTATGTGATGTTGTGCATTTCGTCTCTACAACAAACACACACCTATGCACCAAACAGGCGATGATGGAACGAATGATGGAGACGATGATGGAGACGATGAAGGAGACGATGAAGGAGATGAAGAAGGAGGAAGAGAAGGAGGAGGAGAAGGAGGCAAGACAACTCTCCACGACACTCACACATCTTAAGGAGCAGTTCAACACCGCCATAGATCAACAAATAAGGTATATTCTTCGTTTTACGTTGTTCGATTGATTTTTTCCACTTTTAATACTTTTTTTTACGTATTAAGACTCTATATTCTATTTAAAATATATTATACAGGATAATATTGTACATTTTCTAATTATAATGAGGCAACTAATTGATAATATATGAAATTAAATAAGTTTAAATTCATTGAATCTAATCGTCCAATCACCAAACAGCTCCTTAGACGACGCAGCAACTCGTGGTGACGCTCATGCAGAAAGGCTTAAAGACCACTTCGAAGCGACCACGCGAGCTGCTAGTGACCACATCACTGCCACACAGGAAGCCACACTGGAACTGCTGCCGCCACACAAAGAGTGTGTGGTGCAGACGATTGCCTATTGCGAACAGGCTGCTAAGGTGCGTCTTTCTGTTAATTGCAGAACTTTCTTGCAAGTGTCAATGTTTGTTCTTTCGTTCTGCCAACCATTGATGCGTTTTTACATATCCTATGTGGTACTTTTCTATTCACAAGCCACCATGCTTACATAGCCCACCAAATACACACACACACACACACACACACACACACACACACACGACAGCACTGGCAGGAAGTGAAGGAGATGGTGGACACTTCATTGGAGACGGAGGCCTTCGACCAGATGCTCGCCTACCACTCCAACAAGCTGCAGGTCCCCATCATTGCTCGAGCATTTTATTCACAAACATATTTTGCATGTAAATCATATTCATTAACAACACTCCAGCACATACACATGCACACACGCACAAAAACACTCTTCCACATACACACACACACACACACCCCTCCCTCCACCAAACACACAAACACACACTACAGAGTCTCTTGAGCAGCATCGACACAAGCACACAAGCACTAGGGCAACGACACACACAGCAGTTGGATGCGTTTGTGGCTACGCTGCAGCAGCTGCAGCAGCAGGTGGCAGGAGTGAGGAGGGAGGTGAAGGAGTGGCAGGAGAGGGAGGTGGAGAGGGTGAGCGAACAAGTGGCAAGGGTGGATGCATATGTCGACCAGGAGCTGCTTATTGACCAGCCCACGGGTGTGTTTCTGAGCATTCGTTCATGCGTAATCTTGTGTTGTATTGCCTTTCAGACGTTTGTGCTTTAGTAGGTTTTTTTGGCGAAAACATGATTTATAAGTTAAACAGGTGCGTCTTGTACACGGTGTCTTCTTTCTTATGAATCCTAAGTACTTTCGATTGGCATCCACATTTTATAAACACTTTCCTCCACTCTTCTCCCACTTCACCCACCTAGTTCCTCCCACCCACAAACCTTCCAGGCAAGACACCACGGAGGCGGGAACTGCCAGTGAAGATGCTCTCCGAGAAGGTCCTGCAGGTGGATCAGCTGCTCGACTTCCGCAAGAAGCAGGTGGCGATGGAGGCGAAGGACGACGACGACGACGACGACAACGTGAACCTCTACTCCACCACCACCTCCTCTTCCAACTGTAGTGACTTGCACGTTGGCTCGATGAACGGTGACCATGGGGAGGGGCCCGCCCACCCCCACCTCGAAAGCACTGGGAGTCTTTCTAATTTGACCGAGGCTGATAGGCAGTCGCTCGCTTGCAGCAAGGAGAGCCTTGAAGACTCACTCGAGAAAGCCATGCCCGTGTGTTTAACGCTTTGTTCAGTTAGTTCATGTATGCATCTAGTGATGATTTATCATATATACACACGTACAAACACATACCAACACACACACACACACACACACACACACACACATACACACACACACACACACACACACAGCTAAACGCAAAGGAGAATCTGACAGGAGTGCCTAGCCAGGAGGCCTCATGCACGACCAAGAAGAGCAACCTGCGATCCAAGTCAAAGATTATTGCCACAGTCAGGCACAAATAACTTTATTACTTTTCTTTACTTATATTACTAATACTTCGATTACTATTACTATTACTTATATTACTATTACTTATATTACTATTACTTATATTACTATTACTTATATTACTATTACTTCGATTACTATTACTTCGATTACTATCACTATTACTTATATTACTAATACTTCGATTACTATTACTTATATTACTATTACTATTACTTCGATTACTATTACTATTACTTATATTACTAATACTTCGATTACTATTACTATTACCTATATTACTAATACTTCGATTACTATTACTATTACTTTGATTACTATTACTATTACTTATATTACTATTACTATTACTTATATTACTATTACTATTACTTATATTACTATTACTTCGATTACTATTACTATTACTTCGATTACTATTACTATTACTTCGATTACTATTACTTTTCTTTACTATTACTATTACTTATATTACTAATACTTCGATTACTATTACTATTACTTATATTACTAATACTTCGATTACTATTACTATTACTTATATTACTATTACTTTGATTACTATTACTATTACTTATATTACTATTACTATTACTTATATTACTATTACTTCGATTACTATTACTTCGATTACTATTACTATTACTTATATTACTATTACTTCGATTACTATTACTATTACTTATATTACTATTACTTCGATTACTATTACTATTACTTCGATTACTATTACTATTACTTATATTACTATTACTTCGATTACTATTACTTTTCTTTACTATTACTATTACTTCGATTACTATTACTATTACTTATATTACTAATACTTCGATTACTATTACTATTACTTATATTACTATTACTTCGATTACTATTACTATTACTTATATTACTATTACTTCGATTACTATTACTATTACTTCGATTACTATTACTATTACTTATATTACTATTACTTCGATTACTATTACTATTACTTATATTACTATTACTTCGATTACTATTACTATTACTTATATTACTAATACTTCGATTACTATTACTTATATTACTATTTCTTCGATTACTATTACTATTACTTATATTACTATTACTTCGATTACTATTACTTCGATTACTATTACTTCGATTACTATTACTATTACTTATATTACTAATACTTCGATTACTATTACTTATATTACTATTACTTCGATTACTATTACTATTACTTATATTACTATTACTTCGATTATTATTACTATTACTTTTCTTTACTATTACTATTACTTCGATTACTATTACTATTACTTATATTACTATTACTTCGATTACTATTACTATTACTTATATTACTATTAATATTACTAACACTTCGAATAATATTAATATTAATTCTATTATTATTACCATTACTTCAATTAATTACTGAAGGACCAATACATTTTTTCTCGATATATTATTCATCATTTAAATCTTTTTTGTTTATTTAAAATAAATTTTTATTTATGATTCCTATTTTTATCAGTTTGTCGTTTTTGTATATAAGTTATTAGTAATAACTTATTACATATGGTTTTCTCATCAACCAATAAAATTTTAATTACTGACTGCGTGATTAAAACTACAATTGTCCATTTAATTAATTATTTATCAGTTTTGAAAGTGTTTGAGTATGATTGCTGATGATGACCATGATGATGATGATGACCATGATGAATGATGATGACCATGATGATGATAATGATGATGATGATGATGAATGATGATGATGATGATGATGATGATGAAGATGATGATGGCTAAGAAGTAAGTTAGACACATTTGGCTGTTTTCAATTTTACAGTTCAAACTACCATTCTTTGTTTGGTAGTTTTGTTTTAAAGATCGTTGATTTCTGTCTATAAATGTAAATGACGACGATGACCACTCACGCTTTTATTTGACATTATTCACATTAAGCCTTTCAACACATTATTCTTCCATAATTTTTGTATTATTAAATATTGAAAATTAAAATGTTTGTTTCCCTTTGAATTATTTCTACTTATTTTAACGCCTTGGGCCTAGACTCTAGGGCCAGCATGGCCTATCGCCCAAGGTTTTTTGGTTAACAGCTGCCATATTGGCAAAGTTTAAAAAATTAATCTTATTAAGTCCAAGGCTGATTTATTTAATTTTGCATCAAGTGTCGTGAATGCAACAAAAGAAAATTTTTTATTATGATTTCTAAATGTGAAAGTTTGATGATATATTTTTGAGAATAATTCTCAATGAAAACATTTGCCGCTTTGCAGCTGGCTACAGAACAGTTTGGAAATATGAACCTGGTATGGGCCAAATTTACAAATAGTTAAGTATGTGAAACTAAAAACAATAATTGAAATCAACTTGAAAAATCAAAAAAAAATTTGAAAGCACTTCATTCTTGCACTGAGACACCACTGGTTGTTCTAACTCAAGGCTATACATTTTATTTTCCTTCATGGTAGGGCAGGGTTGCTCTCCTGGCAAAGGCAGCAGCGATGATCTCGTTGGCGCAGTCCAAGGTGCTCTTCCGTTGATCCTCTGTGCCCAGGGAAGGATTCACTTCCGCCAGGGAAATCACTTGTAGAAATCCTGCGTGGTATATAACTGACTTGAGTATAACATCTTTATTTGAACGCATATCACGTAACCATTATTCGTAACGCTCTCAACGCATCTATTTGACTGGATGAGAACAGTAACTAATTTCCCGAATTAGTGCCGAACAGTGAATTTGATCGAATCTTGTAATCACATAACGCTACAAAAATGAATTTACCGGTAGCGGCCACTGTTTCCACCACACTCATTCCTTCGCGCAGACTCAAACCACCTATGACTGCAAGAGATTTAGTTACTAACTGATTAATGCCATTTGAAAGACCAGTTCTGCTATACTTATCAAAACAATCAACGGTGTTTTGAAGTTTTAGTTTGATGCTGTCAACACTGGTAACCTGGAGTGCCAGTGCTGGCGGAGTGGATCGGGTCTAATGCATCGATGTCAACGCTCAGGTGGATGGGATGTTCGCTGACAAAGCACGGAGGAGTGGTTTGAAGGATGAGCCATGGGATTGTAGATATAACATGTTAGTCATAGGGTGTTTTTATTGAAATGAAAAAAGACGACTTAGAAATGACTTTAACCTGATATATGGCCATAATTAATGAAATATAAAATTAAATAAAAATAATAAGTTAATGCCATGAGTAAAATAAAGTGTTACTGTGAGGGCTTGAGGTAGTCAAGTGTCTGTCGCAGAACCTGGTGTTTGTGTTGTCATCTAGATTTAAAATAACTGATCAATATAAAATGAATTGATAATAATAATTTGAATCAAATAAATGAAATGTAAATGTAAAATAAATGAATTAATCGACGATTGCTTAAATCTTCTCAGTGGCTGTAGTTCACAAAGCGCCAGATTACAATAAGTAAAGTATACGCAAATTAAAATTAAATATTTAAATTGACGATTCAATGAGTCACCTACCTCACTGATGCCCAGCATGCTGACATCAAGGGCACTGAAACACTTGATCTGGTGCTCTTTCAACAACTTCCTGTGTTGTAATTGTTGTTTTTGGTTTTAATAAATTGATATTGAGGTTTGAGTTTGTTGCTTTGAAGAACTTGATGTCGTTTTTGGAGTTTTTGAATATCCAAAGAGTTAACGATGTATGGCATGTTTGAAAGGCTTTGAAGATGAATTTGTTTATTTATTTATTTGTTAAAAGTTTTTTGTTATTATTGGAGTATAGATGAATACAATTTCTTCTAGCGAAGGCAATATGTTAAAGAAGAATGCAAAGACCTTTCCGCCTGGTCGACATCTCGCAATCCGATGTAGACTATGTCCTTGACGCTGATGCTGTTCAAGAGAAGATGATAATTACACACATCCTCCCACACACACACACACACACACACACACACACACACACACACACACACACACACACACACACACACACACACACACACACACACACACACACACACACACACACACACACACACACACACACACACACACACACACACACACACACACACACACACACACACACACACACACACACACACACACACACACACACACACACACACACACACACACACACACACACACACACACACACACACACACACACACACACACACACACACACACACACACACACACACACACACACACACACACACACACACACACACACACACACACACACACACACACACACACACACACACACACACACACACACACACACACACACACACACACACACACACACACACACACACACACACACACACACACACACACACACACACACACACACACACACACACACACACACACACACACACACACACACACACACACACACACACACACACACACACACACACACACACACACACACACACACACACACACACACACACACACACACACACACACACACACACACACACACACACACACACACACACACACACACACACACACACACACACACACACACACACACACACACACACACACACACACACACACACACACACTCATCCCCACACCCACACACACATCCCCACACCCACACACACCAGGGTTTGAACCATTCGAAACCAGGTAGGTTTTCAGGTATAAAGCCCCTCAACTCTCGCGCAAGAAAGCACACTGGCATGCCATGCGCGTTGGCGGTGAGGGAGGCGTGGGGAGGGTTCAGGTCGGCATGCGCGTCCACCCAGATCAGCTTCAAGCCTGGAGACGCCTGAGGGGTTGTTTGTGAGGGGTTGATGCTTTAGTGGTGTATGATGCAGTGGTGATAGTGATAGTAGATGGAAATGTAATAGTAGTGGTAGTAAATGATGGAATCGAGGTTAATAAGGTAGTAGGGACAGTGTATAGCGTACATACTAATGCTAATATGAAAAATAGATTAAAAAAAACTATAAAAAAAAAGATTATTAAAAGTGAACTCACTGAATCGTGATGGTGCACAAACACACACAGACCTGACTCTGCCCGTGAACAGCTCCAATGCCAATGCAGTGATCCCCTCCAAGTGCCACGCACATGTGACCGCCTTGCACCACCCCCTTCACTGCATCTGACAACTGCGTAGTAGTAGTAGTAGTAGTAGTAGTAGTAGTAGTAGTTGTTGTAGTAGTAGTAGCAGTAGTAGTAGTAGCAGTAGTAGTAGTAGTAGTAGTAGTAGTAGTAGTAGTAGTAGTAGTAGTAGTAGTAGTAGTAGTAGTAGTAGTAGTAGTAGTAGTAGTAGTAGTAGTAGTAGTAGTAGTAGTAGTAGTAGCAGTAGTAGTAGTAGTAGTAGTAGTAGTAGTAGTAGTAGTAGTAGTAGTAGTAGTAGTAGTAGTAGTAGTAGTAGTAGTAGTAGTAGTAGTAGTAGTAGTAGTAGTAGTAGTAGTAGTAGTAGTAGTAGTAGTAGTAGTAGTAGTGGTAGTAGTAGTAGTAGTAGTAGTAGTAGTAGTAGTAGTAGTAGTAGTAGTAGTAGTAGTAGTAGTAGTAGTAGTGGTAGTAGTAGTAGTAGTAGTAGTAGTAGTAGTAGTAGTAGTAGTAGTAGTAGTAGTAGTGGTAGTAGTAGTAGTAGTAGTAGTAGTAGTAGTAGTAGTAGTAGTAGTAGTAGTAGTAGTAGTAGTAGTAGTAGTAGTAGTAGTGGTAGTAGTAGTAGTAGTAGTAGTAGTAGTAGTAGTAGTAGTAGTAGTAGTAGTAGTAGTAGTAGTAGTAGTAGTAGTAGTAGTAGTAGTAGTAGTAGTAGTAGTAACCTTCTGGTTGGCAGCTCCGACACTCTTGCATTTTCTGACATTGTTCACATTCTCAGTCTCGCCATAGTCGACAACCTCCACATCGCCAAGATCCCTTGCTGGAACGTCTGTTCCAATGGGGGTGGCAACGGTGGTAGTAGCGATGATGATGGTAAAGGTTTTGATAAGAAATAATCTAAAGATGACGTATTAACAGTCGAAAAAGTTTTGCTAGTTTATACAAGGTAACATTTAAACAAGTAAACTAAAAAAAGAAATTCGCTTATAAAAAATTAGTAAAAAATTTTTTAGGAAACAAAATATGAAAAGATGGTGATGACGAAAATAATGATGATGAGGATTCGAGTGGACAAGCGACTTTTGAACCCACTCATTTCTTGCAGTTGAGAGATGATTCCATGGGCCCTCATCACCGCAGGCCCCTTCTCCACACCCGCCTTGCCCTGTTGCGGTGTTCGTTTTGTGGAAAAGTTTAGTGAAATAACAGTTTCATTGCGATTGGTTTAAAGATAAAATAACAGTAGATCGACTAAAAGATGACATAAAAATTTAAAATAAAGCAACGCTACAATTTTTACTCACATTTACCATTATAATTTATCATCTACAACCACAATAATACTAAAACAATTAATAGTATCCAACTTATATCATGCATACTAATGCTGATAATAAAATTAATAGTACTACTACTTCAACTAGCAACTTCAAGAGTACTCATATATATACGCACCTGACCAAAGCTGCAAGGGAAGCCGACGAAATGCACTTGCGACTGATGCACCTGTCTCAGCCAGGCCTCCATGCTGGCGGAATGTCCGTTCGCGCATCAAAATACTAATTATTACTTGACTTATCTTACTTTTTATTTTGAGAAAAAATAAACTAATTTTAAAAATTCAAAAAGATCATGAGTTAATCATCCATATGAATTATTACATTTGAATTAACATTCCAAAGGCGAGAAAGTCTTTGGTAAACTTAACAAGCCTCCAGCTCCCAAATTATACTCTTTTACCAAATTTATTTAACACCCTGGTCAGCGAATTGTTAGAGAAAAAAAATTTATATATAAAACGCACTAGAAATTTGTAAATTTTTTAAATAAGAATTTTTTTCAATGACTTTTTTAAATATATAATAGTGATTTTATATATGAGCGTCGCTTTTTTCAGTTTTCAAATGAAAAAACGCTTTTGAACCTGAGGCCAATGAAACAGAACGTGGAAAAAGGATTCGAGGGAGTTGAAAGCCCTCTACGTGAAAGAATTAGTGTATTTAATAAATTCTTTTCAAAAACATAAAATGATACTTCATGAAAAATATTTGTAGCTTCTAGAAATTAAAGTTTACGTTTTATTTTTGTAATTTGCAAAAAAAATTCCGTTTGTATTATTATTTTTGCATTTAAAAAAACTTCTAGTTGCTTTAAAATGAGATTTTATTACTCTTAAACTACACCTGGAGTATTTTTGACATCTTACTCTAAAATAAAATAAGTTAGACAGAAATTTGACCGAGTAATTCGCTTGCCATGGTCTATATTTAATTATATAAAAAACAAAAAAATATTTTTTTCTAAAATTCAAACATTCTGTAAACTATATTTCAGTATTCAAAATAGTTGAAAGTATCACTCACCTTTTTTTTTTCTTTTCTAGACAATTTTATAGTTCTGCGTTCAACCTTAAGTTTTTCTACAAATGCCTAGTTGAATCTGAAAAATTAATTTTATCCTTTATAAAAAGAAACTCAATTTTGAAACTAAAAGAATTATTTTACAACAGTACTTTTTTATTTTGATTTTTAAAAGGCGAATAAAAAAGAAATTCATTGAATAACACTTTTTAAACTAGTTCGAGTTATATTTATATGAAAATAAGTTACAATGTAACAAAATAAAATACTCTGAGCTCTAAAAAGGTATATTTCCAACGAGCCAACATCTCATAAATGTAGACTCTTAAAACAATATTCAAACCTAAAATCACATCAAAAAAGCTATTCAAGCCAACTTTACAATTTAGAAAAAAACAAAAAAGGGAACTTCTCTTTTTAGGGAGAGCGAAGGTTCAAAGGTCAGTTCAGCAAGTACAAAGGTCAGTTGGGCTGCAATCGATGATGGTTTGAGCAGTATATTCTTTCTTATTTATATTTCATTATAATAAATTGTAATTAACTTAATTGATTATAAATGACTTATTTTATAATAAACCTTAGGTAGTGTCTTGATGTCATTAGAGTTACTGTTGTGTTAAATTTAGATATTAAAATGAGATGAATGACAGTTTAAAAAATGTCACTATATTTTTGGTAACCTTCTCCAAAAAAAATAAGTGAAAAAGTTTTTGTAACTCTAAAAGAAACGTAAACTTAAAAGAAATAACCAAGCTCTTCAAAAATTTTCTTCTTGTAGAGCACTAGAGATTATCTCAGACAGGTATCTCGGTATTTATAACCAACTCTAGAGTCTCTACACCACACATCTCGCTTCAATAACGACGTCTTCTCAGAAGCGCATGTTGTCTAACTACAAACGTTTACTTTGTCTCGAGCTTTGTGTCTTTCGCCATCCCTTCGTAGACGAAAAACATGTCTGAGACCATGCAGGTTTTGAAAGAAAAGTTGCGAGGTGGAGCTTTAAACTATCGGTAGATTTTCAGAAACAATATAAAATGAGATAAGAGAATTGAGATGTTTATGATCAAAAGCAACTTGTAAAAAGAATATGAATTTAAAAATGCAAGTTTCTCGGTTTTTGTTTAAACCCCGAATGTAATTTTCAAGCTTTAATTAAATAAAACATTGTTTTTTATAATTTTTCTCAAATTAAAAATATTATCCATATTTTGTTAGCTATTTATATTGTATTTATAATGTTGTTGATGTTTAGTAACACAGAAAAAAGGTAACATTAAATCAACATTTTGATTTAATGTTTTGCTTTCACACCTTTGATGCGACCCTTTTATATTTTACGGTAAGAATGATAATTTGTTAGCTTAAACTTGTAAACATAACATCAGATGGTTATATAATCAAGGTAGAAGTCGCATCTAAATGTATTTTTAATTATTAAAATAAATAATATTTCAAGGAATACTAAATAATAATAATATAATTTCATCATAGGCTTAGCCTATAACTTACAGGTTTCAGATCGCAGAATCTCTCTGGACTATCAATCGAATTTAAGAAGTTATTCATACATACATTTTTGTTGAAAAAGTCCAAGTCTTTATTTTCCTCTAAATAGCAAAAAATGGAAAACTAAAAATTTTAAAACTTTACTTTAAACTTTTTAAACACTTTGTTGTTGTCTTATAAAATGAATTGTATCGATAGACCTAATTACATTTTTTCGAAGAGTTTTGAATACTCTAAAAATTGCTAATCTTGCTTCCAAATAATTCTCTTCGCCTCCCATTTTATTTCTGCATGCTTATCGCTTACTTAGAGTGCATCTAGGGCGCCTAAATAAATTATTCAGATTATCATCTTTAAATTCTATTTAAAAGTATCATTATACATATTATTATAAGAATGGTTGACTGGCACTGATGATTTTATAGGCTTATAAACTTGACATGAATACGCAAGGTCTAGTTTAATTACTTTTTAATGACTTTGTTTTTCCCATACTTTTCAAAAACGTTAATTACCAAAATATTCGTTTAAAAAATTTATTTACAAGAATATTCGAAATCAATTGATATTTAAATAAATTAAATATGAATAAATCAAGTAGCGAGTCTGAAAGGTGTTGGGGACGTCGTGCAAACCTACCTACAGACGACGATCTACGTCTTTGGATGGCATGCTCCATACAAATTCGGTCTCTTAGTTTGCTCTGATTTATGCTTTGAGTGTTCGTCTACTGATTTAATATCCTTCACTTTTTGACGCTGAAGGAACTTTGCTCAAATAAACATTACATTCGAAGCTCAATAAAGGAGAGATGTTTTTGAGTCGTTTAATGGATTTTTTTATAGTTTATATATTTTAAACGTGTTTTTTTAAATATAAAAATTCAAACCTCTATTGAAGCCACAGTAACTCCTATAAACCGTTTCTTAGACTACATAATCAACTTTAATTGTTTAAATTTTATGTTATCTATAGTAAATTTTCATTCTTCAAAAATTGATAAAATACTTTCAAAACTATTCAGTAAATGAAATTTTATCCATACATTCATACCTTCAAGTTTCCCATGCAATCCTTCTTTTACAAACCTAATTGAACCCCTAATTACAGGTACATATGAGAAAATTTCGATAAAGTGGTCTTTAAATAATAATGAATGTATTTTATTCAATAGTTAGAATATGCACTGATATCTTTTTGTACGATATTCCTAATTGTATGCGATACCTGTACTGGACTGGAGAACACACGCTTTTTAACGGGTTATCGTTTTTCTGTATAAATCTATTAGTTTTCTACCATACGATAATGAATAAATATTTTACTTTTTATTTTTACATAATGAAACAAGAACGAATAAAATTATTATACAACCGCTTTTATTAATTTATACTTCTAAAGTATAAGCAATTTCTCGAATGTATAAACGAGTTTCTGAGCACATTCTCTTGGAAATTAATTATGCAATTTTTAAAGAAAATCACACCATTCCATTATAGGAACAAATGCTATGAAATCTAGAAAGGTCTCTTTTATAAACGATATTCTGTCATTTATTAAATAAAGCAATGATAATAGCGTGTAATGAAAAAAAATGTGATAAGCAAAACTGTAAAATACAAATATTATTTAAACAAATTTTGATGAATATAAAATCATCGTTTAGTAGATGATACTTATTATTAAGAGAAGCAAATTTTCTGTTTAATAAATATTTAAAAGCGTTTAAGGATTTTTATTGATTTTATATAATCATTGTGGCATCTTATTGCCGTCACCTTAATTAATAAGTTCTTCCCACCCAACTCTTTCTTCTACTTCGACCGTCTCGTAAGCTCCTATGCACGAGAACTACAGTTCACTCAAAATGGACGATCACCGAGCTGGTGTTTGCTTCGAATCTCGAAGTGATCAAGTGTTTCTTGTTGAGGAGATGCCAGAGCTGGTTGTCTTCGTGGTCCCTCATCACCTCCTTGAAGCCGCCATAGTACTCTGACTCGATGAAGATCAAGGGCACCTTGTGTGATGATTATGATGTTTATATGATGTTTATTCAATATAACGCCAAAGTAAACAACTGTAATTAATGCAAAATTATCATTAATTTGTGGTTTTAAATTGTTTAATAAATAAATTCGATTTCGATAATCTCCCTTCTCTCATCCACTTGAAAAGCAGATGTGCCACACAGCTTGCGCAAGTAAGCCTCCATCAGATCACAGTCTTGTCTCTTTTCTATGTTGCAAACCTTCAAGAACGGTGTTAAATGAATGGCATTTATATCTATTATTCTTATACATTTCATTTTGTGTTTTCCAAGTCAGTGGTTCTTAAACTCTTTAAACATTTAATTCACGCCTAACATTCGAATTAACAAAAGGAAAAAACTTCGAAGTTTTTGATGAGGTTGTGTTCCTTGAGGATGCTGATGACGATCTTGCACTCTGGGGAGTAGGACTTGGCAAACACCATGATGCTTCTCTGTTTTATCTTAGCGTCAATGAAGTCCAAGGTGCTGTTCAGGTTCAGAGAGTTCACCTTGAAGTTTAATGGGTGGCTTTTTAAACATTCCTTCTTGGTTCTTAATGAATTTATTGCGTTTTCTTCATTCATTTTGAAAGTTATGGAATGATTCTATTCTGTGAAAAATATTAATGAATTTTGTGAAATATAAAACATAAAAAACTACAATGGATTAGAATATGTATTTTTAAAGTGGCGTTAATCTAAATAATCTTCAAAATTACTTTGAAACCTTTATATTAAGTTTATTTTTTAAATACAACTATTGAGTTTCCATGGAAATTAATGAAAACATATTTAGATAATTACAAATTTTATATATAAAATGATTTATGACCTAGCTTACCTTTTCCATTTAAATGGTAACTTAAAATAAAAAATGTTATTAATTAAATCTCATATTTTAGAATGCAACATTAGCAAATTATTGAAGAATATTTGTTTTATTTTTTATAGTAAAAAAGTACAACTGATAAAAAAAGTAAAATTGCAGTCTGAAAAAGCACTGGTTGGTTTGGTTTTCTTGATGTAATAATTACATTGTAAGTATTCTAGAAATATATAACGGGATTAATTAATTCATGGAAAATGAAAGTTTACTTTATATTAAAATATTAAGAAAATATTTTTTTGTGTATATTGTTATACTTGTCTTGAAAAATATATTTATATAAACTGAATAAATTTAATTTTAAGTTATACTTTTATCCACATTATAAATGATTATTTTAATTCCAGGCGAAGCACTTTGTTGACTTCAAGCGGGTGAGAGTGACAGGGGGCAGTGGTGGTGATGGCTGCTCGTCTCTCTTGAGCGTCTGGTGCAAGGAGTTTGCAGGTCCCGATGGAGGAGATGGAGGCAATGGAGGACACGTCATTTTCCAGGGTAATATTTCTTTGGCTTTTTAAAATTCTACTTATATATACCTCAATATTTAATTAATAATCTATAAATAATTAATGATTAATTAGTTTGATTCTATTTAACATAATATCTAACCTTCATTAGAGTTCTTTCTTCAATCAAACACAAATCCATTCATTTTCCTTTGACCAATTCAGCGGACGAGAAAGTCACCTCACTGGGCAAAGTCTACCCGATCTACCAGGGCAGGAGTGGAGATCGAGGTATGGGCAACCATCGGGCAGGCGCCAATGCTGAACACACTGTCGTCAAGGTGCTTTCTCTATTTTTTAATAACCATTTAAAAAAATTATAAAAAATGTTTAGTCATTTCATTCTTATATTTCATTCTTTTTTACTGTTTTTATTTTGAATATATAAAAAATTTAAATTTTCAATTAAAGGTTTAAAAACTATAAATACTCAAACCAACACTAAAACTACTACCACTACTACAACATATCAACACCCCCCATAAACCAGGTTCCAGTGGGTACATTCTTCAGAGATGAGGGGGGAGGCATCGTAGCAGATCTTCAAAAGTAGGCACACAATCACCATCACTATGTCTTCAAATTGTCTTTTTCTGTAATAAATTTCTTGGTGGTGAGATAGGCTTATGCAGTATTTTTTAATGATGATGACGATGATAATGGTGGTGGTGATGATGGTTGAGAGGATGGTGATGATGATGATGATGACGATGATAATGACGATGATGACGATGATAATGACGATGATGACGATGATAATGACGATGATGATGATGCAGGCAGAACGAACTCTTCCTGGGGGCGAGGGGAGGGGCAGGGGGCAAGGGTAACTACTTTTTCCTCAGCAATGAAAACAGGTGCTTTGTGGCATTGCTAGCAATATTGGATGATAACTTTTTTTAATAAAAATGAATATCTTGATTTTTGATTGATTATCTTCTTATATACTTTTATTTCCATTATGCGTATTGACTACTTAATCAAGTCTTACGCAAATAGTCTGATTCTTCGTTTTAACTGCAGACTTCATAAATGCTAACAATACTGTAGTATTACTGTAATAGCGTAAAATGGTATGCCCGGCGCTATATAAAAAGGGAATTTAGTATAATTATTATAATGAAATGTAACACGACAGAGCACCGTCCACATACGAGAAGGGAGGGGTGGGTGAGGTGAGGCTTTACTATGCGGAATTGAGAATACGTTCTGATGTTGGCCTGGTGAGGAGATGCCATTTGATGGGTGCATCGAGATTTCACTTTTTGAGTATTTTTAATTTAATTTTTTGAGTATGTCAAAGTTAAATTTGTGTGTGTTTTATTTTATAGGCGACATTTTTTAGCTTATACTGGAATCTTACATTATTAGATTGGTGTACAAGTTACTCCCACAATTGAATAATTTCTGCAATATAAACTAGTAGCTGAATAATCATCATTTAATCAGCCGTTAAAAACTATAAACCAAACTGAATAACTTTCAGATCGGCTTTCCAAATGCAGGCAAGTCTTCTCTCTTGAGGTGTTTGACCAGAGCCAAGCCACAAATCGGTACATAAAATAAATAAATAAATAAAATAATAAATAAAAGGAAATAAAATACAATAATGAACAGGCACCTATCCTTTCACTACTCTCTTCCCACACATCGGAGTTATGGAGTTTGACGATTATGAACAAGTCTCAGGTCTTTCTCTATTGCATGAACTTGCCATCATCATACAGTTCATGAAACATATAAATATAAATATAAATAAATATAATATAAACTTATAAATGTATACGCTCAACTATTCGATACATTCCGTTCTGTACGATAACTTAGAGTTGCTCTAGCTCGAATTTGCATGCTCAATTTGTGTGGAATTTGTAAACAAATAGCGATTTAAATGACTGGTCAAAGTACCCACATACGAACAACACCTTGAAGCACGCACACACGAACACGAACACCAATGCAGTGGCGGACATTCCAGGCCTGATCGAAGGAGCCTCACGCAACAGGGGTCTCGGCTTTTCGTTCCTTCGGCACGTGGAACAGTGCAAGAGCCTCGTTTTTGTGCTGGACACCTCCTACTCAGACACCGTACGACAATACGAAGCCCTCAAGAACGAATTGAACTCCTACCAGAGCGACATGGCTTCAAAACCGCATGTGGTGGTCGCCAATAAGATGGACCTTGCCATGAGTTCTGACAACTATGAGCGTTTGTTGCGAGAACTGGAGGGCACTGGTGTGAAGGTGCTTCCGTTGAGTGCCAAGAAACACATGCATGTCGAACCGTTGATCGAGTGTATCAGAACTATGTACGACTCTGTTATTTAGTCGATTTTTTGGTCTTTTCTTTTTATTATTATCATTACATTATCTTTTTGAATAGAAAATCTTTTGTTCTTAATTACTAAGTAATATAGTTTTGTTTCTGTATTGGCGAATCGGGTTTGAAAGCAATTAAAACTCAAGAGGTGTTCTATATACGGTTATTAAATTTGGGGAGTTGTTTAATTCTTATTCATTTCCACTAGCATGCCTCCAATCCTTGGGAAATGACCGATCTTCATATGCATCCAGCTCTTGGTTCTTCCTGATGATCATTTCAACTCTCATGTTTTCCGGATCCACTAGAAAAGTCGTACCTGGAAAAGATAATTGTAAATTAAATGTTTTAATTGAGAACTGATGATAATTGGGATAGCGTATTTTTAACTATTCAAGTATTTTATGAGTTGATTTTTTTTATAATTTGGTTTTATAGGGATTTAATTTTCATTCCTATTTCACGAAACTAACCGGTAGTGTTGTCAGTAGCGGAGACTAAAGAGTTTTTACTCAAAGTTCGTTTAGGAGAGTGAGTTTTGAATGATTTTTTTCGTGGTATATTTCTTTGCTCCTGACGCCCATCAAAACCCAAGTTGTTGCTTTGGTTACCTGGGTACCTTGGCATGCTCCTAGTTCGATCGAGGGATGCATGGTTGGACATGAGATCCAGCGACTGCGCCATCACCTGGGTCACGTGTCGAGTCACATGACGCTTGACTTGTTGTCTGATGACACTGTTGAGACACCTAACGAAGTCTGAAGAGGGCTCGAACAAATCTCGAAGCTGAGTGTTTTCTAGAAAGGATTTGCAACCGGTTTTAATTCCGTGGCCCAAGTTTTGAAATTTTTCCCTTAGTGGTCGAGGTGCGTATCGCTGTGGTGGTTTTGGAGGTGGTTGGAGGGATTTAGCATAGGATGGATGGTAGAGTGCTTGATCGGAGGTTTGAAACAGGGATTGGCTGGATGACTGATTCAGTTGTTGTGGTGGGTATAGAGGGGGAGGGTTTGGATGTTGTAATTGTAGTTGCTGTGGTTGTTGTTGTAGTTGTGGTTGTAGTTGTTGTTGTAGTTGTGGTTGTTGATATAGTGGTTGATAAGATGAATGCTGTGTTGTATGGTGTGGTGGCTGGTATAGTTGTTGTTGTGGCGCATGTTGTGGTTGTTGTGATTGTTGATACACATCTGGATGTTGTTGTGGTGGATGGTTCTGTGATTGTATAAAGCTGCTATTGAAACAATTGGTTGAGATTTGTTGTCGAGTTGGAGTAAACGGCTGTTGAAAACATTGCTTTTGCATAGTGGAGGTTTGTGGGAAAGAGAATTGGTCGTGGTTGATGAAAGGTAAGGGAAATCTAGAATCATTTGTCTGGATGTAGGGCAGGCTCTGAGGAGAAGGCGTTTCAAAGCTTGGCGAGTAATGAATGGAAACGTTTCCCATGGGGGAAGACGGACAAGAGGACAGAGTGCAAGGGCTGTAGGAGGGCATCGAGGGTAGTGAAGGCGTGTTACAAATGCTGTTGCCGCAGCCGTTCGACATCCTACGGCAACCGCAACTGCACTGAGAACAAGGTCTCTTGATGCAAAATGGTCTCGCTATTTTTTGTGAGCAACAAAAGTCATCATCGTCGTCACTTTCTTCATCACATTCTGCTCCACAATTGCATAGACTGAAGGTGACAGGGGGCTTGGCGTTGATACAGGCTTTCGAAAGCATCCTCTGACACAAGCGGGAACAGCTGCAGCGTCGTGGACTGTTCTTGGAACGAGAAGAAGATAAACGTAACGGAACATTTTGTTGGCAGTGGTTAGCGTTGAAGTTAGGTGATCTGCGGTAGCATGGTCGAGAGAAAACCTTTCTGGAACTGCACGAGTGGTTGTTTCTTTGAGAAATCTTTCCATTTTGCGCCATTTGAGATCGCTGACTGTTTCGTTTGCTACCATGATGCAGGTTTTTCGCTTGGTTGCTGTTGCAGTAGAAGTTTCGAAAGGGTTTCGGGCTGCTATTCTCTCTCATGATACTTCATTGTCTTCCGTCAGTAGTTTAATCGTTGCCTTAAGTTGCACCGAAAATGGTTTTTTAGTTATGCTTTCATGATCTTGTTATTTTAGTTATTGTCATTAAAGTATATAAATTCTTATAAATATATAATATATATTATATATTTTTTAAAGGTTCTTGTTGTTTTGTTGATGTTTATAATCGACGCCTTTGTGTTTTAAATGTGAAACAATAAAAATATGGGAAGAAAAATTCAATTATTGACTCAATAACCTTTAGGCATCTCTTATAGCGTATGCTTTTTCCGTGCTGAATGGAATTCGGTCAGCTGCTAGGGAAATTTGTTTTTTCCTTTTGCGATGGGTCGACAGTTGACAAGGGCGAATAGCGAACGTTGATTAATTGCCCTAGAACCTCCCTAGGGACAGGAATGAAAAACGTTTTATTCATACGCCAACTCGTCATCGCTACTTTTTAGAAAAAAAGATATTCATAAAAATAATTAAGAATGCTTGAAATTGTTAAAAAAAATCTTGTAATCGAGTTTTCATTAACTATAACCATTGCTGGACACAGTTAATACACGTTTAGCTTCGTTAATTGATAATCCGTTAACAGGGGAGCGGGGATGGCTTAGATGGTAGACGTCGGACGTGCAACTTAAAGGTCGCCAGTTCGAAACCCTGACAAGCAACCGTGAACTATCATATACCTAGTGTATATGATGCAGTGTTTGCGAAGTATGCATTGAGAGATGTGTACGTCGTGTGGAGTGGCGCCCTGGCGCATAAGAACCATGGTTCTCTGAACCATTGTAACATGGTCTGCGTCTATCAGGCTGTGAATAATACAGACCATGAAAAAAGTACCATTTTGCGGATGCGCACTTGTCTGACTCATTTTTAGAAAGTTTTGTTGGTCTGTTGGATTGCAAGCATAATTCGTTAGAATGTCCTTGCGAAACCTTCAGGCTTCTTTCATAATGAAATAAAAATACTATCAAAATAAATTGATCTTTGATTTTTTAAAGTAAATAATTTGCTCATTTGAAAATTATCCATAAAAAATAATGAAATGTTTTTTTAATTTAGATAAAGAGACCATTATAACTTTTTTCACTTTTAAATTAAGACTACTTCTCTAAAAGTTCATTCGACTCAAATATAGTTCGTCTAAATTACGTTAATTGCAGTTAAAAAAAATTCTTTACATATTTATATTTTATCTAAAAAGTAAGTAATCTTTTGAATTTTAAAAACGAATATTTTAGATTTTTAATTATTCAATGAATAAACTGTTTATTAACTTGGTTTATTTTTATTAAAATTAGCAAAACTCATAATCACAGCAAAGCATGTCTTTAGCCGATGAACTGTTTGCTGCGTTGGAGCATGACGGAGCCGACGAGGATCTGGTGAAGATGGAGGAGACCGAGGTGGATGAGGTGGAACTCAAGCATGCATCCACTGACCGCTCCATCAACAGCATTGCTAAGCTCTTGAACAGTGAAAAGGTCGGTTGCTGAGTAATAGTTTTGTTAAAAATAATTTTATTTATAATTTATCCTATGCTTATCGATACATTAAAATATCAAATAATTTGCAAACTTTTCATTCAAAAAATTTACTCCATTTATTTTTCACCCAGTTGAAAAAGATAATTGAGGGAGTGGAACACTTTTCCAAAGCTAAAAAGACTGAAAGTAACTGTGACTTCCAAAATAAAACAATCTAGTCATATTAGCTTTAAAATTCTTTAAAAAAAATTTCACTATACAAAATCATATAACTTTAATAATTCATTATAAAAGACAGAATGATCTCTGAAGACTATAAAATATAATACTTTTAAAAATCCATTAATCTCCCATAACTAAATTCCATTTTAAAAGGAGAAATATTACACAACAATCACCTATTCTCCCCATAAGTATGTGGTCCACTGGAATCAAATGTGGAATATAAACTGATCGTTGAGTCGAATAATGTCATAGTCGAGATCTCGAATGAAATCAGTGAGAGGGTGGTTGGGCTTGTGTTGTGGGTTCAGATGGTGCTTCTACTTTGGTAAGGTATTGTGGGATGAAATGGTGTGTTTTTGTTTTTTGGGGAAACCTAAATGTTGATTTGTTGTGTGCTGAGATTGTGGTTGTGAATCATTTTCAAAACATATTTTACTCACACAACCACCATCACACACATACAACCACACATTAACACAACCACACACTAACACACTCAATCCCCAACACACTCACACAACCACACACTAACACACTCAATCCCCAACACACTCACACAACCACCAACTCACACAACCACACACACCAACACCCACATGCACAATCAGACCTTGTGCACAACTACGTGCGTGAGATATACAACAAGCGATTTCCTGAACTGGAGTCTCTGGTTCAAACTCCCATCGAGTACATCAGCACTGTCAAGGTTTCTTCATCACTCACTCATTTCCGATTTTGCATTGTCATTGTGTTTGCATCCGGTATGTATTTTCATATTTTCATTGTAATAATAGTTTTTTAAGTCCTTATAAACACACACAAACACACACACACACACACACACACACACACACACACACACACACACACACACACACACACACACACACACACACACACACACACACACACACACACACACACACTTTTTAGGAGTTGGGCAACGATCTTGAAGGGCTGAAGAATAATGAGGTGGGTCATTTGTTGGTGTATTTGCTGTTTGATAAGTGGTAATTTTGTAATGGTAATTGTGCATTTTGCATGGTAATTGTATTTCCAGTAATTAAAATTTTAATTTTTAATAGTAATTGTAATTTATGAATGCCAATTTTAAAAAAATTCTAGTAATTTTAACTATGATTTGGTAAAGTTGTTTCCATTGTAATTGTAGTTTATGAATGATTGACTGACTGTTCACTCCAGGTGTTTGGAGACTTCCTTTCACCTGCCACTGTGATGGTCGTCAACATCACAGCTTCAACCACTCAAGGGTGTGTTATACATATGATTTCTCATAATTTAAAAAAGATTTTTTTCAATTCCTTCAACTCCATCCTTACTTTTCTATCTCTTCCTTTCTATTTTTTCGTTTATTCTGTATACTTTCATCTTAAAAGTCACCACACGGCATATTTATTTGTCATGCCACTACACCCTGCCACTACACACTACAACCACCAAACACATACTTAAACCACACACTACCACCATACATTACTACCAGACACTACCACCAGACACTTCCACCACCACCACAGCAAAGAGTTAAGCAGTGAAGATGCTGGCATGCTGGCTGAAGCTTGCGACATGGTAATCTGCACTTCTTTTATGCCCTATTTAATTCTTACTCCCCAGTCTTTGACCTATTTAAACTTCTCAAACATTTCAAAACGCATCTCTTAAATGTTCAAAGTTTTTTATACAAATTGTTAGCAATTTCTTGATCGTTGAAGAATCCCTTAAACACTTTTAAAAAGTAATCTCAGTCATTTTCCATCCAGCATTACACCGTTGATTACAGGCTTTGGAACTGTGTCGGGTTCGACAGATGGTTCTTGCGTACATTGAGTCACGCATGTCCTTCATAGCTCCCAACCTCTCTGCCATTGTGGGAGCCTCTACTGCCGCCAAGCTTATGGGTGGGTTGTGGGTTGTTGTGGTGGTGGGTTGTGGCTGGTTGTGATGGTGGGTTGTAGCTGGTTGTGGTAGTGGGTTGTAGCTGGTTGTGGCTGGTTGCGGTGGTGGGTTGTGGCTGGTTGTGGTGGTGGGTTGATGGGTAGGGGTGGATGTTCCATGCTGACTTTGTTAGATTCTTTTATCGATTCGTTTTCTCATATAACCACCATTCCACTTTTCTCAACAACAAAAACAATAACACCTCCAAGACACACTTCCTCACAAACTCTTCACAAAATTTTACAAACCCCCCTTTCACACCACACCCGCAGCCACAAACGACCACAACATTTCTTCTAACCACTTCTTCACCCAAAACCCACCACAACCATAAACGACAGGCGTGGCAGGGGGCCTCTCCTCGTTGAGCATGATGCCAGCGTGCAATGTCATGCTGTTGGGCGCCCAGAAGAGAACCCTCTCTGGCTTCTCCACCAAGGCCATCACGCCCCACACCGGCTTCATCCACTTTTGCGACATTGTTCAGCACACACCCCCGGTCGGTGTTCCATGACTGGTGCTCGGCCATTGTCGGGGAGGAGGAGATTAATATTCGGTTTCGAAGCCTGTTTGGGAACCAATATTTGAAAAAAAATCTGAAAAACTATCATCATAATCATCATCATCATCATTATCATCATCATCATCATCATCATCATCATCATCATCATCATCATCATCATCATCATCATCATCAACATCATCATCATCATCATTATCAGGAACTGCGTAAGAAGGCGGCTAGGCTGGTGGCTGGTAAGTGCAGTTTGGCTTCGAGAGTCGACAGCTTCCACGAGGCTACCGATGGAGAAGTGGGAGATAGGATGAGATCAGAGGTGAGGGGGGGATGGCTGGTTGTTGGGATGAGTGGTTGTGGTTGTTGGGATGGGTGGTTGCTGGGGTGGGTGGTTGGGCTTTTGGGATGGGTGGATGTTGTAAAAAGCATTTGAAAAGGAGCCATTTTTAATCCGAGCACACAGAAAATAACACTGCCACCACAACAAGCTTCACAATTATTGCAACAACATTTGTGGATAATAACAACAACAACATCAACCCCCCCGCAGGTGATAGGCAAGCTGGAGAAACTGCAGGAGCCTGCGCCCGTCAAGCCGATCAAAAGACTGCCCGCCCCCATTGACGTGCCAAGGAAGAGGAGGGGTGGAAGGAGGTGGGTGGTGTGGGTGGAGGGGGTGGTGTGGGAGGAAGGTGGGGTGGTAGAAGGTGGGTGCTGTGGGTGGAGGAAGGGTGGAATGGTGTGGGTGGAGGTGGGTGGTGTGGAAGGAGGTGGGTGGTGTGGAAGGAGGTGGGTGGTGTGGGTGGAGGTGGATGGTGGGGGAGGAGGAGGGGTGGAAGGAGGTGGGTGGTGTGGGAGGAGGTGGGTGGTGTGGGAAGAGGAGGGGTGGTGTGGGAGGAGAGTGGGGTGAGGTGAGTGGTGTGTAGGAAGAAGGGGGATGTGGGGAGTGGGTTGGGAAAAGGGGGTGATGTGGGAAGAAGGTGGTGTTGGGAGGAGAATTTTTTCATTCTTTTTCGTTTAAATTGTCAAGCAAATGCATTTAATTTAGTAAACCGTTGAATAATCACGTATTTACTTGAATAAATAGCTAATAAATAATAAATAAATTGAATTATTTTGACATCATAGCCGATCATCCAAACAAACACAAACTTGACACACGCCACACACAACAGACACCGCAAAATGAAGGAACGTCTAGGCTTGACTGAGATGAGAAAAGCCGCTAATCGAATGAGCTTCGGCGAAGTGCGTTCATGCTTGTGTGTATTTTCAACGAGATAGCAGCGTCTATCTCCCGCTCATGCACCACCACATCACCAACCCACTGCACCAGATCGAAGAGGACGTCTACCAAGCGGACATGAGTCTGACACTCGGCGGAATGCGGTCCAAGTCCGGACATTTGCGGGAACTCATCACCGACACCAAGACCAAGGCCCGCATCTCGAAGACGCTGCAGGTTTCAGTGCTTTTATACTGCCTTTATGAGGCGTTTTTTAACCACTATCATCATCATCATCGCTATCACCATCATCTTCAGGATCATCATCATCGTTATCACCATCATCGTCAGGATCATCATCATCATCATAATCCTTATCATCATCACCATCACCACCATGCAGCAAAAGATACAGAAGCAGCAGCAGTGGGGAGGCAGCACGAGTGTCAAGAAGCAGATCTCCGGAACCGCATCCAGTGTCGCCTTCACTCCTCAGCAGGTTTGTCCGTGTCTTTGTGTGTGTGTTTGTCCGTGTGTGCGTGTGTTGCTGTGTGTGTGTTTGTGTGTGTGTTGCTGTGTGTGCGTGTGTGTGTGTTGCTGTGTGTGTGTGTGTGTGTGTGTGTGTGTGTGTGTGTGTGTGTGTGTGTGTGTGTGTGTGTGTGTGTGTGTGTGTGTGTGTGTGTGTGTGTGTGTGTGTGTGTGTGTGTGTGTGTGTGTGTGTGTGTGTGTGTGTGTGTGTGTGTGTGTGTGTGTGTGTGTGTGTGTGGAGCTGTAGAGAGATGATGCAAGGAGGTGTGGTGGAGGATCAACGTTGGGAGGGGGCACTTGATAACGAATGTCTTTGCATAAAGCCTCTACAGGGCTCCGAAATAATTGCGCCGTGCAAGCAGCTAAATGACTAAAAACACGCACACGAACCGCTGGCATACTCTTTGATTTATTTGGCTATTTTTCTCCAATTGAGATTTATTAACGGGTGTTTATATTCATTAAAATAAGAAAAGTTCAGCATCATCATCACGCTCACGTTTCACTAAGTAAACCACAATTTACTAAAAAAATGTTTTTTTTTACTTAGCAACACAAAATCATCTGATGCTTCATCATTACATGCATGAAAGCATATAACACAAGCTGCGTGTGTTTATGTGTTCTTGATCTGAAAATAAAATTATTGAAGTATAATATAATTAATTTAATAATATTATATTATACTATATAAAAGAAAATATTATATTATACTATATAAAATGAAATATTATATTATACTATATAAAATAAAATATTATGTTATACTATATAAAATAAAATATTATGTTATACTATATAAAATAAAATATTATATTATACTATATAAAATAAAATATTATATTATACTATACAACATAAAATAATATATTATACTAATAATATTCGTTGTATTGTATTGTATTATAAGGAAAAAATACAATGAGATAAAAGTGACACAATCAAGCATTGGACGGATGTGTCATGGAGCAGTAGGATTCCGCTCCCAATCTCAAAGTAATTGCAACGTCTTGGACGTTTTGATGCTGTGATGCTTGAGGTTGGCTGCAGAGATAATGTCTTGGAAGTTCCAAAAAAATCTCAGGAAATGCAAACAAGTATTCACATTTGGTATTCTATTTTCTTTTATGTATTTGTTACGAATCACTGTTTTTATAAATTAATTTTTTATATATTAAATTTTTATATATTTTTTATTTACTTCTTACGCTACTTTTCGCTTACTCACGCCCTACACACATTCACTGGTAGCCAGGCAGAGTTATGTCTCTTCTCGTAATGTGGAGTGCTTTGTTAGAGATGACAAATGGGCACACAAGGGTGTTCCATTTCGTTTGTTTGTGTTGTTGCTCCTGCAGTAGTTATCTTCCTGTCGTGCCATACAACACCGCATCTGCCATACATTCTTGCTGCAAAAAGGAGACAGCAATTAGCGTGGTGTATGGTTACACCTTGCTGAATAGAATGCCGGACACTGTAATACAATATGCACTTCATTACAACAACGACGACGGCGTATATTGCCGTTGGATTGATTGCATGCATGGCGAGGGTTCCTAGGTTACCGCAATGAATGTCCACACAATAACTCTTCTATTCAATAACTTATCCGGGAAACCAACGAATGCCGATGCTTTCTATGGCGACAGATTAGAATGGTCGACATTTTGTCTCTATTATCCACCGAAGCGCTTGCTTCATAAACTTTTAAGTTCTTTTAACCGCGATCATCTACAATACTACTACTACTACTACTACTACTACGACTACTACTACTACTACTACTACTACTACTACTACTACTACTACTACTACTACTACTACTACTACTACTACTACTACTACTACTACTACTACTACTACTACTACTACTACTACTACTACTACTACTACTACGAATAATAAGCATAATAATAATAACAACAAAAATCATTCTCATCTTTCAATCGTTTACAACGCCCAGCCACAAGCACACCACCACCTCTCGACCATCCAACAAACAGGGCTTGGAAATCATCAATCCGAACTCTGGAGAGGCGAAGGCTGCCGCAGTGGTCGACAAGTACTTCTCTTCGTCCTCCACTTTCCTCAAGGTCAAACCCAATTGACCTTCAGAAAGACTGACAAACCTTTCCAGAATCGCTTTTTCAATGATCACCACCCACGAGCTTTTCACCTAAATCATTTCATTAAGCCACAAATCATTTCATTAAGCCAAATTATTCATTAATAAACAAATGAACTTTTTAAAAACAGTTTTTGACAGTAAAATACAAACTGGGATTGGAAAACTACTAGATCGTTTGCGTTTAGAAAATAATAAAATCCAAAGTAGTTTTGTTAATAAATAAACGTTTCACTCTCAATATTGTATAAATTTATTATTATTTATATCCAAATTTAATCATTTAAATTAAATTCTTTTAAAAACACGTGGACGCAGAAATTATGCTCGTAAGAAAAAATGCTAATGTTTAAAGTTCTCAAACTTGTATTTTGGAATGTGTCAATTATTTAGATGAGTTACTAAATGACCACCTGAATAGTTTGTCACACCGAAACACTTTTCTCATCCAAGCGAGGTAGGTCTTGTTGTAGGTGGAGTTGTTGTGGCTGTTGTTGGTTGTCTTTGTTGAACTGGAGTGGGTTGTTGTAAGGAAGCATTTGGTAGGCCATGTATGCTTGCATGGGTGGCTGCATGGATGGGTGCATGGGTGGCTGCATTGATGGGTGCATGGGTGGCTGCATGGATGGGTGCATGGGTGGCTGCATGGATGGGTGCATGGGTTGTTGCATGGGCAAGATTCCTTGGATCTCTCTCTTTATCGAAGCAACCTCATCGACAGAGGCGTAAACATTTTCCTCGTGTTTGTAGGCCATGTCCGCATGATGGGGACTCTTGGCGGCATCTTCGACCGCTTTGTCGGCGCCGATTTGCTGGTAGTTCGACTCAGCGTTGGTGTTTGCTCTGCTCAGTGGCTTTCTGAAAGAAATGGAACATATCAAAGTGACATGATAGTTGATTCTTATAGCTGAATAAAATTATTCATTCTTATATTTTAGAAATAGAATCATATTTATATTTAAAAACGCTAATGAATGACTTTTATAAAATTGATGTAAATATTTCGGGATAATAATACATCGGTGTAATTCTGAAATGTAATTCTAAAATAATGTATGTGATGAAGAGGCGTAAATAATAGAGGCAATCTCACTTTCTAATGACGCAGTAGCCGCATATGAAGATGACGACGCCCACCAGAGCTGCTATCAGTATCACCAATACGAATGCAATGACTGTGTGTATGTGTGTGTTTGTGTGTGTTTGTGTGTGTGTGTGTGTGTGTGTGTGTGTGTGTGTGTGTGTGTGTGTGTGTGTGTGTGTGTGTTGGTGAGTGGTATGAATATATACGTGGGATTTCCAAGCAAACTCGAACAAAATTGATTATGGCTGTTTGTAAGCGCCTTTCAGCTATCAAAAAAAGAATAACGAGAAAGAATTGCGGACAGTGGAAGGTTAAATTGAAAAACTTGTCAATTTCTTTTCAGAAATTTTGAGATTTTGTATAAAAATCTAAACGCGAAAGATGCTACAAAATTAAATAAAAAAAATATAAATCTTAGATTATGATAAACTTTAAAATTCTCCTACACCCAATACATTTTTTCAAAAGAATACGCATGCTAAATATTTTAACCCATCACCTATTTATATTTAAAAGACTGATTTTTAAAATAATCCTGATGGAATGGCCATGTTAAGTCAAATGTCTTTTTTGTTTTTAAGTGGTTTCTATTGTAATGACCCCATTTATTTACTTACCTAAACTTTATGTTAGTATAATACGTTTAGTTTTTCCCCATTTATTTCTTTTTTAAAGAAAAAAAAGCGTAAATGTTTTTTTGTGTGCAAAATAGCTGACAGGAAATTATGTCTTTTTTATGTCTTCTCTGACTTACTTTTCATTTTTGAATTTTTGTATGTTTTTAATATAAAATGAAGTTGTAGTTTTTCCCTCTCTGGGGTATTTTTGTGCTTTAAAAAAAATCAATTTCCCATCTTTGATAGCTTTTTCGATCAAAATAACTATTGCAAGTTTTTTAGCCATGCCAAAAACAAGTAGCTCATTGGAGAATCTTATCAGCATTTGCAAAATAGTCAATCCAATATTATTCTCATGACATCCCTCTTGGGCCTATTTAATCGCATTTGAAGTTCGCCTATTACATGCATTTATAAAGTCGTTCCCAATCCGTTACAGGTCTTCAGGGGCAGTTTAAGGAGAATAAACAAGATAATACTTTCGTTGTAACTTTCAAATTTCAATGAATCGTCATTCGTCTTTGCATGAGGTTAAAATTAATGATTGAGTCTATTATAAGAATAAAAGTTTACTTTAAAATAAAGTCACTCTGTACTAAAGTACTTCGGTGCTTCGAGGTACTCAAAATAACTATTTTATTATTTATTTACTTTATCCTTTCCAGCTTCCACAATATTAAAACACCAATTCCAACGGTGATGGAAGCACTGCTCGAAGCTTTCCTATTATACGAAATTGCAGTGATAGTTTCATTGTACAATGCATGATGATTCCTTTTGCTCACCGTGGGATCGCTGGAGATATGGCATCGAGGAGAAGTGGCCTGGGAGGTTTTGTGGAGTTTCTATTAGGAAACTTGCTTACCCCTTTATCAAACTAAAATAGACGAAAAGATTTATTTACAGCTCTTTTTATTCATAGAAATTTTTTCAAAGACATAAATCATGCAAATTCCAATATATTCTTTTCACGTCATTTCAAGATAATTTTAAATCCAAAGTTTTCAAGTGTCAAGTAATTACCCTATAAAAGGTAATACATTTATATAAAAAAACACACATTTAATTTAAAAATCACCCTCAAAAAAGGTAGTGGAGCAGAGTAGTTGTATGCGTTGCATGGGCACTTCCCCATGCCATTTCCTGTCCTGACAGACGAAGTGGAAGACTCGGTGGCTGTTGAGGCACGTGAAGGTTCCGTTTAACTGCTTCCTGCTCCACATGGCGCCCTGCACGTACGAAGGATCCGAGCAGATGACTGGAGAGGGTTTGAAGGGTCTATGGAAGAATGATAAGATTTGAAGCGGGAAATATAATTTTTTTGAATGATATTTGTTATATTATATAAACTAGATTTTTGAAAGACAAAACACATATAAGCAAAGTAATTAAGTTTTTATATTTCATAAATATTTTAAAATATAGTTTTAAAATCCAAATCACGTTTTTTTTAATTTCAAAAAAATATTCTTTGTAATGTTGTGAAAGGAGCGAATTTCATGTCACTGATGCGGAATTTGTCGGCATCATAAAAAAGCCGTTAAAAGACACAAAACTGCAGACATAAACACGACGAGTCGTAAATGTAATTTCAAAGTAAAATAGAAAAACTATTTTAAAATAAAACCGGAGTAATATAAAATGCGAATAATCGAATTTTCAACAATTTAAAAATTCCAATATTGAATTACAAGACATCGCAATCACAGTCATCGGCAATTAAACACAGCTCACCACTCACATTCGATCTTTACGATATACTTTCCCATATTCTCCGGAGCTGACATTGTGATCTCCAGAGAGTCAGCTTCTGAAACGGTGACAGGACGTTCGGAGGAGGCCTGATGATTGCTCAAGTGCGAGTAGTCTCCCGCGCATGTGCGGACGGGGTGGCCTGAGGGCATTTCCTTGATCTCAACAATTATGTCACATATTCCGGATGAGAAGTTTCTTGGAATTCCTGTGAAATCGAGAACCGAAAGAACCATCTGTTCACCCTCACTTCGCCATACTTGCCAGGGCCGTTTCCTGCCACAGCTGCTGCTTTGAGAACCGCTTAGAAGAAGCACTTCTGCATTTGGTTGGTGTTGTTGTTGCTGCTGTTGTTGGTGTTGTTGTTGTTGATGTTGTTGTTGATGTTGGTGTTGTATCTGTTGTTGTGGTTCTTTGTTGGAAGCCAGTTTGGAAGTGACGTTGCAGTTGTCAAGCGGTTGAGGTACGAATACTGGATAAGGGTTGATGGGTTGGTGAGACATAGTGTTTATTTTAGGGAGTTCAATCAAATAGAAAATAGAAAATAAATGCTTCAAATTTATTCGAATCAATCAATCAATCAATCATATAGATTTCTATATTAATTTCTATAGAATCTGAATTAAATTATAAAATAAATATTGAGAAAAAATTATTCTTTTATTATTATTTTTCAATACTTCATCAAAGTTTCATTAGTTTTAAAGCTCGCGTGGATTAACTCTACTTCAACAATTCTCATCGTCGTGTAATTCATCGCCATTGTATTGTAATTTTTTCCAAAATGTGTATAAACAATGAATAATTGAATACAGAAAGCTGTTAGGATTATTTTATTTTAATGAAGAAAGTTAACAAGAAAAAAATATTTTAGAAATACAAATACTTAGTAAATTATTTTTGTGATTTTCTATTTTAAAATAATTATTTCGTTAAAAATAAGAATTGAGAAGGTTGTTTAGACTCAACTTTGAGTTTCTTTATAGCTAAATCTTTCTTGAAAATCGCAAAACATAAAATGTTTATTGGTATTGAATGAGACAAAACAATATAATATAAAATAAATAAAACAAAAACCAAAAAATGAAATAAAATATTTATTTTATGTTGAAAATGTATAAAATATTTTAGAATCTCTGAAAATTCGTGAAAAACGTGTTCATTTGCACTTTTAAAGGAAGGACGAAGTGCTTTTGAGATAAGATGAAAAGAGGTATGAACGTGGGGTTATAAAATGACACAGATGAAAATTATCAAAACACAAGTTGCTTTTAGAGGAAAAAAATACTTTTGACTTTAAAGTCGTCATGAAAATCTTACAAGCGTCTTCGCTTTTATAAACAATTACTTTTCCTGCTACAGAACCCGGAAGCTTTTTAAAGAATTGTTTGCCTGAAATCTGTCATTGTTAGTAGAGGTCGGACATGGACGATTTTTCATTCCCGGTCCCGTCCCGTTCCCGTAATTTGTTTTCCCGTCCCGTCCCGTTCCCGATGGGACATCAGAATTTTGATTCCCGTCCCGTCCCGTTCCCGAAATTTTTTTTCCCGTCCCGTCCCGTTCCCGATGGGACATCAGAATTTTGATTCCCGTCCCGTCCCGTTCCCGAAATTTTTTTTCCCGTCCCGACCCGTTCCCGAAAGCTTTTTGTTTTTTTATTCATTTTCTCTGGTCACAAACTTACTAGTTCTAACATTTCTTAAAATTTATTATTTGAAAGTCAGAGAATATTTCTTTTAATAAAATTTAAAAAAAACGATTTAAATTTCAAATATTTATTGAAATGAAAATATTGAAGTTAGTCCTTGTTTATGAGTAATTCAATCAAGTCTTTATTGCTTTTCACACGGGTTAAACCGTTAAGAGTTTCAGCTTTCAAATGAGAGGATTTTGGGTCTGAAGTTAAACGACCACATAATGAAAAATTCCGTTCACAGGGAATATAACTTGCAGATATACTAAACAAAATTTTGGCTACTTCTTGTAGTATTTTAAAATTGCTCATTTTACTCCAATGAAATAAAACTTCTTTATAATCTTCTATTTTTTTGGGATGTAATTGTGAATATTTGTACTCTTCTGAATTTTCTTCTTCGTTCATTATTATTAATTCTTCAATAATGTTAGAAATATGTTTTTTGACAACATTCTTATTCTCCACAACTGCAAATATAAAATCATTCGTATAATTTGATAGTATAATAATTTTATTATAATTTTTACGTTATAAAAACAAACATAATAGGTCTAAGTAACCATCATTTGTTTTTTTTCTCAACGGCACTGCAGCTTGGTCTGGCTGTACAAAATAGAATTAAATTTTCTCTAATGAAAGTCTTGGTATTTATTTCTTTTCTATTCCAAACTTTTTTCCTATTATTCTTTCATACTGGGGATGCAACAGACATGCTGTCATATGAATAAGATCAATGGCATCACTTCTTTTGTCGAAATGATCAACCGAGCAATCATTTGGAAATTAATCATTCAAATTCAAAGTATTAATTTATAAAATTAAAATAATATAACTGACCATTTTGATTTCATCTGAAAAGTTTTCATCATCACCCATTTGTTCTAATCTCCCTAATCTTTGGACTCATCATAACAACTTCAAATGTAGTGTTGGAGATTTTGACATTGGCAATGGTGGCTTCGTTATACATTTCTATTGCATTTAATACTTATTTTAAGTACGGAGTATCGATGAAATAAAGATTTCCATACTTAGAAGTTTGCTGAAAAATCATTGTTAAAGAATCCAATCCCAATAACTGTTATTCCCGTTTTTCCCGTTCCCGATTTAAAAGTTGATTCCCGTTCCCGTCTTTTCCCGTTCCCGATTTGAATGTTGATTCCCGTTCCCGTTCCCGTCCCGAAAACCTATTCCCGGTTCCCGACTTTTCCCGTCCCGAAATTAATTTTTATTCCCGTTCCCGCGGGAGTCCCGCGGGTACCCGCAGGTACCCGGTCAGATCGGGTACCCGGTCCGACCTCTAATTGTTAGTAGTTGAAAACATATGAATTCCAAAATTTGAAATGATTCTAAAAATAAAGATTTAAATTTATTTGATTTTTATTTTAATTTTGAGTTGTAATGGCAAGAAGAAAGCAAAAAAACAATAAAGTCATTCAAATGATTAACAGATTGTGGTTTCGAAAAATGTATTTAAATTTAACCAAATAGCTTTAAAAAACCATGAAAGAAATGCGATAAGACTTTTAAAACTTTGAAAATATTTGTTTGAATCCCAAACTGCTTTAAATAGAAACGAAGACTAGAAAAATTAGATAGGACTCATTTTAAAAAGTATAAAACAAAGCAGAATAGCAGTTACTACCATTTATACGTTTTCAGCTCATTTTTTTAGAAAGCCTAGAATATATAAAAAATTAAATTCAATACATTTTTACAAAAATCTTTAAAAAAAGAGAATAATTTAATTATTCATAACTCTGTCCAATTATCGCCCTGTCGTTTTAGGTCGTGAACCAGTCTAATGAAGAGTGCGAAAACAAGTTGCTTTGGAACACGTTCGCCTAAAATCATTAAAACTTGTTTATGTCCATATATTTCTATAGAACTTGAAAATTCAGGAAATGTGTGCAATGAAAATATTTCCACCAAAACTTATATATTATTTGGAATTTTGTGTTTTTTAGTTTGTTTAAAGTATTTTATAGGGTCTGGATGCCTCTACATTTGTGAGGTTACTCCATTACTGCATTTGATCTCATTAAGCCATTGTTAATCCGATTACGTCTTCTGTGTCTAAATATCAAAAAGCACCCACGCTGACTGGTTACTCATTGATACTATCAAACAATATACAAAGCATATTTTACTTGTTACAAATAAAAATCATTGTTTTTGTATGTAGACATAAATAATTAGAAGAATAAAATATTATAAGAGAAACAAGCAGATTATTAATTATTGTTTAAAATATATGAAAGTATGAATAATAATAATAATAATAATAATAATAATAATAATAATAATACCTACATAACAACAATAATAAAAAAAAGACAATCTCTCCTGAGATTGCACTTTACTTATCTTTAAAATATTCCATTTTAAGGAAAGGCTGTTTTGAAGAAACTGAAGGCAACTTAATGAGTTGAAAGTGATGATAGCAATATTGAGAGGGTCGTCATGATGATAGTGATCCTGGAGAGGATGGCATGGCTTTTAGGGGAAAGATGATGCTACAATTAAAGATGGAACAGCTAGGAGCATTGCAGAGAACAAATAACATCGATTCTCGTAAAAGAAAGATGTTAATAACGAAAATTGTATAGTGAAAAATATTTAAGTGATGATGATGGTGAGATGAGGATGCAATTGATCATGATGGTCAGTTGAGAATGCATGTGATGATGATAGTAAGATGAGGATGTCAGCAAATAATGACGAGGTTTTGGCGTAGTGATTTTAAAATGCAGAAAATATATTGAAGGCGACGAGCTGCAAAGCCTTTGTGAGCACGAATGGATTACCACGGGAAACGTGCTGTGTACGTTCTCGCGTGATTTCTTATAAATTCCTGCTTCTATTTTAAATGTACACTTTGTCTGTTTGCATTGCGAAATGGAAGCTTTTGAAGACTTTTATGTGCGCGCTTATCGCGCTAAGGTTTACTGCATTGGAAAAAAACCCCAGTTTTAAAAGTTAGAAGAAATTATTTAAAAGCTGAATTTAGCTTCATTTAGATATAAATACAAAAAAGTCAATAATGGAATGGATCTAAGCGGAGTGAGAAGAGTGGTGGGTAGGACTAAGGCCCTAGGGAAGCAGAACTTCGATTAATTTGTATTTTCTCCATCTTCATCGATTCTTACTTGCTAATTTATCTTATAAAGAATGACTAGTGAAAAGTAGTATAAAAACATTTAGGCTCCAAATGGCTTTCCTGCAATACCTTATTGATTATAACGTTATTTCACGAGCGACTAATATGATTTGCAGCGAGCATGTTTGCATGGCTAGCTTGTCTAGGATTTTGTTGAACGGATTAAAACCATGAGACTAGGAAAAATAAGAAAATAACGATAAACAAACTGTTATACTAAATAATCTTTTTATAGAAATATAGAAAAATTAATATAATATTTCGTTTTTATTTATTTACTTTATTTAAAAGAGAAAAAAATTAAAATATTAATAATTTTTATTTTTATATATAAATTATTTTTTTACAGTGAAAAAAATAGAAAAATAATATTTTTATTAAATTATAGAAAATTCACATGAAAGGTAAAGTATTTACCATAAATTAGCTTCTGAGTCAGCGTGCGACGACGTGAACAAAAAAGATCAATAATTTTTATATTAAAAGACAAAAAACTTTAGAATTTGTTTTAAATTATTTAAATATTTATAAATAATAACCTTCCCATCATTTTTCTTCCAAATCTTTTGATGCAAAAGTAAGATGACCATAATAACTAGTCATTCAAAAACGGTCTTAAATCTTGTTCTGGCTTAAGTTTGAATTGTTAAAATAATTATTTATAATGCAAAGAAAAATTCCAAAAATATAATTTTAAAAATTGATGTTTGAATACATTTATTTAAAATAATACTCATTCGGTAAATAATAATATTAAAAAAATATTCTTCTTTGATGCTCGCAAAATATCTTTTGCACTTATATATGTTCTAATAAAAACACTTAAGCTAGTAAACCTGTGTCGAAACTGGGTGGTCGGCGACTGAATTGGCTTTCCATCCTCAAAAAGTTAGAAATCGTCGAAAGCTTCGAATACTTAGGGGCAGTTGCCACTGATGCAGGATCAAAGTCAGATGTATTAGCCAAAGTCGCAAAAAAACCCCAATATTCAATTTAAAAAAGATTAAGCCATCCATTTATTATAAGGGAAACACTCATGACGGGTAGTCTTGAAAATCCTGCAATAATATATTTTCAGTCGAGTCCACTGAGAATTCTAATGCTTTTTAGCTTTAAAAACCATTGTTTTCTCTCAACATTAATTTATCACATTTTCAAAAATCAGTGTTTATACATTTGTTTAAGTTTCGTAACGTTAATTTTTTTTTTAAATTTATAGTATTGTTTTTTCTTTATTTCAGAGTAATGTTATTAAATGTTTTTCATTGTAAGTCACACTCTCGTATGACATTCACAGCATTAATACAAACTAGTTTATGTAGGTGTGAAGAGAAGATCATGCAAATCTCCAGAGCACCAAAGCATGTCGAAACTACCAACGTGATTTACAAAGATACGAATTTTTATCTTTCTTTTTGGAAAAAAATCACCAGTGAAGTATCATTTCAATTACACGTTTTCTCCATTACTCTAGCAATATATTTATATTCTTTGTGTTTTATTCATGCAATGAATTGAAAAAGGCTTGTAATTTAGAGAGCATTGTGAGTGCTTATAAAAAGTAAGAACAGAAAAAAGGATTTAAAAAACACTATTATTCATGCAGACACACTTAACAAGACACTCACAAACAAAAGTAGAAATATTACAAAATAAGAAAAAAAATCTGAAAAATTAAGTATAAAGATGAAAAATTCATAAAAGCTTACAACAAACAGTATGAAAAAACCTTATAAAATGCAAAAAAGTACAAATAGTACAACAAACCGTAGAAGACAACAGTAAAAAATATAAAAAAGCACATGACTACACATAACACAGCCCATATAAATCGCGGGCACGTCGCTAGGAAATTAGTTTAGTGGAAGGGTGTGGCAGGATGGATGCTCAAATGCTGTTGCTTACCAAGCTTTTTTTTCCATTTCCCGTGTCTTCGACTTAAATCTATTTAATGACCAATAATCTTATCTTTAAATTTTATAGCGCTAATTAGTGACATCTTAAGAGGGTTTTTAGTTGATTTATAATCTTTAAAAAATATTTTCAAATTTTGAACAAATACTTTAAACCATTAATTGAAAAAAAATTGTTTTTTAAAATTATTGCTGCTGCTAATTCCTTTAGCGCAGACGTAACGACATACTAAGGCAGGCGGCAGACAAGAAGCCAACAGAAGGCTGCATAAGATGTACCATCGTCGCTTTAGTTATTCTTCTTTTGAACATATTTTTTATTCTTCATATAATAATCTTTTAAATAAAAAAAGAACATTTAAACCGTCGTTCTTCTTGAAACTTCCACAATCATTTTTGTCACAATCATCTTCATTATCAGCATTTCATCCTCATCCGTAACCCGATTGAACCATATAACCGGTAAAAATCTTTTCAACTTGTTTGAAGCGCTTCTGATGTATTTTTTAGGAATTGAGCGTTCGCAAATGGGACTGGCTCTCTACACTCCAGGCCAGCCTCCAGTTGCAATGAGAGCGTGCAGACAAGAATTTCGAAGCTTTAATCATGCTTGCGTTTACTATTTATGTCATTTTAATCATCATTGCGACTTGAAAGCATTGAAAACAAATACCTAAGCATATTAATTAAGCCCGTCGTGATAGGTGGTGCTTGGTGCTTGGATATTGACGTTAATTTTAGAAATTTGTTTTTTATTATTCAATATTACTTTTTGTGAATGATTTTTGATTTTTAAAAGTATAAATAGGCTATTTATTATTTATTTTAAAGCATTTTCTTTAGAATTTTTTTGTGTGTTTTAAGAATGGTTGGTTTTCAATCGCCATCAAACAAGATATAAAGATAAACTCTTTAAGGAAATCAAAAACTTTTTCAAACGATCAATTTATTATTTAATCATTAAATGAAATTCAAATGCTTGAAGAAAAATATATTTCAACTTTTTAAAACGAAAATTACAGAAAAGTTAGAAATAACTTTTTCTTTAAGACGCTTTTGCGGGTAAACAAGTTTTGAAGTGCAAACGCCGTGAAAACCTCACATGAAAGTCCCGCCACATATTCTACATTTTCAAAGATATTATCAGTATTGCTATAAAAAACATAAAATGAAAACTAAATAGTTTTTATTTATGTAGTTATAATAACTTTTTAGTGATATTTAAAACAATATTTTGGTTGTGATTTTGGAATATCAGATCATTTAATGAACTGATAGGAATAAAAGAAATTTCAAAAAAATAAAACTTGAAATTTTTTTCATTTTGAATGAAGCGTTGTCAAAAAATTCAGTGACTGATTTTGAGATTTGTCCACCAGGAACGAAAAAAAGAATGAAGCACAAGCCGCAAAAATCAGCAAGCACCCGGGAAGGCACAGCAATCGAATCAGCCTGTTTTATTTGCTTTTTTCGTTTATTTACTTTAGTACATTTGGTTTTTCTCCCATAAATTATTTCATTTATTACAAACTATGCTTTGAGTACAAATAAGCAAAGAAAATAATTATTTTTTGAATTATAGATTAGTATATTCATAATTAAAATTACCTTATTATCCTGAAAACTATTAACACGATATTAAAAAGAGTAATGAAACCACTGAATAGTCATTCCGACAATGCTAAAAAGAATGTTTTTGTGTGTTTTTCGAAACTGCCGATCCCTAAACGGGCGCATCAAAATGGCAGACGACTTCTAATTGTGGGCTTATCTGCACGGAACAGAACATTGAAGCAATGAATCAAGCCTTCCTTATCTCCAGCATCTGCTCATGATTGATCGTTTCATCCTCCCTCTTTTTTCTCGCCTCTCTACTCTTTCCTGTTCCCTTTTCCTCTTGTCATTTTTACATTTTATATGATTTACTTTATAGATCTATATATTTTTTTCTTTTTAATTATTTCAAGTTCGGCTCAAAAATAATTTTATATAGTTAAACTAATACACTTCTTTTATAAGATTGCGATTTAATATTTGAATTTCTTAAAACCTCTTTTGCTTTATTTGTCATAATGTATTTGAAAGTATTCTATTGTATTTTCATAAAAAATATTTCTTTTCAGCTTTTCTTTTCTTTTTTGAATGTTTTATTTATAATTTTTATTTTTAATTTGCTTGAGATTCAAGCTATTTCATCTCTCTTAAGTTTAAATGCGAGTTTATGCAAACGAAAAAATATGATTCATCGGAATCTTTAAATTATATGGAAAATTAAAAAAACGTTTTGTCAAATGATCTGAACTTGCCAGATAATCCTTGAATAGTATACATCTTTGGTAGGAAAAAAGTAAGATAAAAATTAAGAAATAAAATATATAATACAATAAATAAAAATCTAAATCCAATAACAAAATTTCAAAAAAAAATTATTTTTAAATATTATACAGAATTGCAAAAGAGCTTTTTTATAAGATTGTCGTGTTTACTGGTCGTGTGAGTGGAGCTTCGCTCTTATCTAAAAGTCGTGGATTCCAATTTTGTTCATTGTTTTGTAAAAATTTCTTTAGAAACACAATAGGAAAAGATTTTCAAGAAGAATTTTAAAACATTTTTTCAAATGATAGTTCTCAAAAACGCTTTACAAAGACTTGCATACTGTCTACAATCTTCACTAAAACATTTTATAAAGACTACAATTTTGCCAAGATAATTGTTCCGCTGTAATTCTATATGAAATTACTTTAGAAATTGCATTGCCATAATCATATTTATGTCCGTATATGTTTACTGTACTTTATGTTTACAGAGCCTTTCTTAATTATTCCTGCTCCTCTGTTTGCTCATGTTTTTGAGTCGTAGCTTGCAAATTCTTTGTAGTTTTTTTCAAAAATAGTAGTAAATGCATATGAATGAAAGAAAAAACATGTTTTTGAAAATAAAAAAGTTGAAAAGTATTAAATGAAATAAATGAATTTTCATGTTAGACCAAACATAATTTTAAAATATATAATTTCATCACGACGTTGTGATAAAAATGTCATTCATCGGTATTTCGTTATAAAATCCACGTTATTTATTCAAATGAGAAGAGTTATAATCCCGTTTTAAAGCATCAAACTGTATTGATTTTATTTCACAGCATTAAACTTTTATTAAAAAGCTTCATACCCTGTATTTTTCATCACACCACAGAGCCGTTGAAGCAATTCTAAAAAGTTATTAAATAGCTTTGCGTTATATATTTCAACATTTCCTATTCTTTTCCTTTTAATCCACTTTTTAGACTTCTTCATTGGAAATTTCAAGTCGTCTGAATAATTTGTTTTTTACGCTCTTTATTTACTGTATCATAAAATCTTTTGCTGTCACTTTAATTTTCTTACATGATGAAAAAAAGGATTCTATTTATTAATTCAAAGCCAAAACAATTTTAAATGGTTCACACAAAAACTTTGAGAAATTTGAATATGTTTTTTATTCAGGCATTTGTGAATTATTCATTTTTTTAACACAAAGATTTTTATGTTTGTAAGTTTTAAAGTTAAACACGTCTATTTTGCAAGTTGTGAATACGCCTTCTAGACCACAAACTTGTTGTACTCTATCATACATTTAAAGCTAAATTAGATTAGATGATATTTTAAAAATCTTTTTTAATACCATCGTTTTGTGCTTTTCAATTAAATTTACTGCTAAATGGGAAGGTCCGTCATTCTTAAATTTTCTGCACTAATTGTGACTTTATCTTAGCCCTCACGTGTCAAAAACCTATTAAAAATTATTAGTATACTTTCAAAATTATATTTTTTACAAATACATAGCAATTTTAATGCCATATGGAACAATGATAAAATGCCTATTTATATTCAAAAGGGTGAAAACACTCGAACACCATACGTGTACATTAGGTTTATGACTTGAAAAAAATTGTAAAATGAAAATTTGCATGTCAAAGTTTGTCGAACTTTTATATAATTAATAAATAACACAAAAATCCATCAGTATTGTTAAAAAAGTTCACTCACAAACACAATTCCAGTTGATTAACTTTTTTTATGTAAAAACATGTTTTTAAAGTTATATGGATATTATGAAATCTGAAAGATTGTTTGTAACTAAACTTTTTTTTTAATGAAAAATTTTAGCTACAAACATTTAAAAATAAATGCTTTTGTGTTTTTGCAATAAAACCTCATCTAGAGGTCGTATGCCTTAAAAATCTTTTTATGAAACCATATAATCATGTACATGAGACTGACTAAAGAATATGCGCTCATTGTTTTGTTAAGAACGAAAGAGCGATTGTATCTTTTGTTTTTATTACTCTATTTATTTCGATAAAAGTCCTTAAAACTGTAAAAATAAAATATAAAAATAAAAATATTGTTTAAATAATTTCTAGTTCTTTTAAACGTGATATAACTACCAAGTAATTGAATAAAAGTAATAAGAAAATAAAAACAAACTACAAACCTTTGATACACGTGTAAGAGATCATGAGGAACGTCTTGAGGTCGTCTCTGCAAGATGACGCTGCCTCCATCGAACGATCAGGAACTGGAATTTCACAAGATCTTTTGCCAGAGCACCTCGCCTCAGCTATATTAGTCACATCACCGTGGCAACCAACCAAGTCATAGTCGGCTTTGATGCATTTGCCATGTCTCATCCTGCCATAGAGCGCCTTTGTGATCTTGATTACTTGGTTGTTCGAAGGACAATAGGCTCGAAAGGTTTCGTAGTGGCAGTATTCCTGCATGCTTGGTTCTGTGTGTGTGTATCGTTCAGATTTTTTTCTTTTACATTTTTATTTAATTTCTATTTTTCGATGCAAAATTTTTTTTCTCTCAAAATTACAATTCGTACTACTTTTTATTTTGTATGTACTTAAGAGTCTTTGGAACGTAATAGACTGTAATTCAGACCGATCGAGATCAAACTTAGTTATAATTCTGTAATTGGAAATATATATAAGTGAAATTCAATTTAATGTTTTTTGCTGCCTATTCTAAACGTGTTTTGTCGCATAAGTTAATTAATTAAAGTTTATTTTAGTGAATTTATTACATTATATTCTTTTCCTTATTTTTTTAGAATTTAGGTTGTAAGAAAATTTATATACATTATTTATGACAAATTCTTTGAATTTTAGTTATGAAAATAGTTTTTTAAAACTAAAAAGTCTCATTATTATTATTATTATTATTATTATTGCTTATCTATGAGTATTTTATTTTGGTTATATATAAAAACTTTGTGAAATTCAAGAGTTTTCAGTGTAAATCAATAAAAAAATACAATGACGAATATTCTTTCAAATCTTTTAGGTCCGAACATGTTTAAAACTATTAAAAAAAAAATAATTTTGTAGTCACTTGATTTGAATGAAATATGTTTCGTTTTATTTGAAAAAATGGGGTTTGGAAAAAAATAGTGAATTTGAACTATTTCTAATGAAATCTAAATTCTTATTTTTCAGTTTGTTAAAAGATAGTCAAATTTGTATTAGTTAATAATTCTATTTGATTTAAAAAGAGATAAAGTTCAAAAACCTGCAGTCTTTTCAAAGGTAGCCAACGACCCATGAGCCAACGATACCAGCAAGAAAAACACGGTTATCATCTTTTTAACTCGATTAATGCGATAACAAATGGAAGACGAACAATTAAAATTTAAACTGTTTACAAATTGATTGAAATTGTTCAATGTTATAAATAAAAGTTTATTTTTAATTTAATGATATTTTGAATAACCTAACTAGGAACACTCAGAGATCATTAAGTACTTGGGAGCTTAGCCAGCGTTTTGAATGATGCAAGAATGATAGGCGGATGACACTCCAGTGCTTATATACATCTGTCTCCAGAACTCCCGTCCACTCATGCTTCCTCTACGCAGTTGCTGTTATTTTAGTTTTTTTCAACCGTGTATAATACATATTGTATATGTTAACTATAAATAATTGTCAATATTTATGTTTTTATGGGTCTTTTTGTTGGAATAACTTTCAAATACCAAAAGAAAATTTTTTACGTAACACTTACACTACAAACATTTATTATAAAATTAGTTAATTTTTTTATTATTAGTTAATATGTTTGCATAAAATTGTCTATTTCATTTTTTTAATTATATATTTTTATATTTAGATTTTTATTTCATATTTAGAATTGTTTATATAGTTAACCAAAATTTTTATATTTTCTATTTGTATAAACCTACTAAAAATAATTTAAAAACTATTATAAACCCCAAGCTGTTTGTTTAGTACGTATAAATACCTCATTTCATTAAACTAGAGCTGTTTTAAACAGACTAAACACATATAAGCCTCTGCAAAGAATATTTAATTGTTTGAAAATGAAAAATAAAAATTTCTTTTGACGTTCTACCAAGATGAATGGCCTTTTGTCCATTGTAAATAATTTTGTATACGTTCTATATTGCAAGTTAATTAATAGTTTTGTTCTATACTGTCAAAACGTACAATTGTTTTGGGGTCAAAATGTTCACGCAAATTAACTGCCTTTTTCATATCTTTATTGTCTTTTAATTAATTTTACTCTTTTTAATATATTATATTTTTCCTTTAAAAAATAATATTATAGTTCTTTATGAAACCACATCATCATGGCTAACCCTTTTAACGCTAACTGTTATTATTAAGTCTTAATAATGCATATTTTATCATTATGAACATTCTTATTTGCAAAACACGGAATAAAAAGTATGGAAAAAACAATTAACGTGACTACTTGAATGGTCTCCTAATGATCCCTAAATAACTTAACAGCAAAACAATGATAATGCAACAAACTAGTATACAATAGTCTAAAACACGTCAAAACATTCAAGTGTCTCAAGTAAAAAAACTTCCAGGACAAACCACTTTGGAGAACCATGAGTGTTGAAAGAAGCGAATTAAGAGATGTCTGTCGTTATTTCTAATGTTCTGAACACCAACAGTCGCCCAGGTCTTGCATTGTGAAGACATTGTGAAGACACAATGCAAGTGATCGGAGAAGCCCCGTGAATGCTGTTCTGTCATTAGGAACAGCATTAGCGTAATATTCTATGCGCGGTCATTAGTTATTTATTTTATAAATATCTATTTTTTTCGTTTTTATAGCTTCCAATTTTATTCATTATTATTTTTGTGCTATCTTTTCATTTCATTTCCATGCATCGCATATTTGAAATAAAATAAATCATTTACTGCGGTATCGTCGGATGCATTAATTGAACAATGGCGAGGTTTCGAAGGTATTTTTTGGCTAATTGAGCTTTTATGTTTTTTCAAGTCTAGTTTAAAAGAATGTATAATGAAATATTTGCATAACTAATAAAATGTAAAAAATAAAACTAATTTTTAACTATTGCAAAATTCAAATTCTAAACGAGTAATATGTTTTAAAGCGAGGATTTATGCGCTATACGAGAAATACGAATGATGGCGATATGTTTTATGCTCCTGCGACTTTGATGAGGGCTATTATTGTAGGAATCTTTGAAGATAAAAAAGATTGGTGAAAAATTTCAATAGACACACAAAAAAATAAATGATTAAATAATCTTCAAAAAATTGTTAATTACTTAAACAACTGCAAAAAAGCAAAAACAAAAAATCATTAATTTAAATCTTTTTTAAAACATAGGTATATCAACAGTAGTTACTACTTTACAGTGTGGACTGAGGCGACGCTTGTCTATAGTTGTGCCGGGAAGAAGTAAAGTTGAAAAGTTTAGTTCTAAGCCATTCATCATAATCAGTCTAATTACATTTAGAAGATAATTGAGCTATTTCAGCATTCGACTAATTAGAAACTTCACAAAATTTTATTACAAATAGAGCTCATATCAATAATATGAATTCAAGATTTTTGGCCTATTCAGCAATTCTTGCAAGTGATCCCTGTGAAAGGGAATCTCATTCAGAGTATCAAATTCATCCAAATAATCATGATAACAAAATTTTTTCACAACTTCAGAGGGCTTCAAGCCACCCTCTTTTGATTATGTCTCATAAATGTGAACTTTCATACCATGGACATCGTGCCTAGTATATTACCATTATAACTTTATTAATAATGATATTGTACATAAATGAAAAAGTTTTCATAAAACATGTATTATGTCGCCCTATATGCCAAAGTGATCTTTCAAAGATAATTGATGTTGCTTTATTTGTATTCCACTTGATAGGCTTTGTTCAAATTATCGTTTAATGGTTCATGTCGGATGCATCTTTGCGTCTATAGTTTATTATTGTGTCTTTATCAAATATTCTTTTGTCTCTAGTTAGCCTTTTAGGTTGAATGTTTAATAGGTTGTTTTATAAAATTTTCATCTAATGCTTTAAAAGTTTTAAGTTAAAACTCAATTGCCATCCCAAAATATGTTTGAATTATTATTATTTTACGTCATGAATATCAAAAGTTAAAATATTTCCAGATTTCAGTTTAAATATATAAAAAGTTTTTAGAAAGTAGTTAAGTTAAAATATTTCATTTTAGTTTTGGATCTTTTAGTGTGTTTTTAAGTTATCAAAATAAAAACAGTGTTGACCATATGGACTATTTTAATTTGGGTTTTCTTAGTTTTGCGCTCAGCCACCAATGGAAATAAGTGAATGCGTGAAATATAATGACAGAAATATGAGTTAATTATATAAAAAAAGATTCATTTTAACTGAACTGCAAACAAGTCTTAAAAAAATATATAAATAAAAAAATTATTCAAGCTAAAAGCTTTAGATGACTTTTATTTTGTATGAATACAGGGCCTTATAATTAAACAAAGCTTCCTGCTTGTAATAGCAATTATTTTTCTTTTTGTTTAAAGACAATGAATGTTCGCTCTGATAATTTTTAGAATAAATATGTAGAATAAATCATGAGTATTGAGTAAAAATCGGCAAACAACCTTGTAGAGTTAAATTTTAATAAGAAAAAACGAATTGGTAAAAAAATATAATTTTAAATAATTATAATTGACCTAATTCGATTGGATTATTTATATAGGTTGAAATATCATACTCAGCTCTTCACCCCCTAGCGAGTACTTAAAAATAATTGTTTATAACATTATCGTTAAGTCATAACAAAAGTTTTTTAAACTCCAATTAAACACAAAACTCATTACCAAAACTATTCATGATCTTCATAAACAAGAAATCATAATTTTTAACTGTATGATTATTTTTCATTGACTTGAATACCCATAAATTCTCACCATTTACTAATGAAAAAAAATATGTATGATTCTTTATAGAAGTTGCGTACTGGTTTGTAACACGTGTAACACAAAGAGAAAGACACACGTGTAACAGATGAAACGTGTTAATGATGCAACCGGCATACGGCGCAGTTGATAGTGATTGGATTATTTACAGGTGATTTTATATAAGAATAAAAAAGCGTTTTTTATTAGTTTTTTTATGATAAAAATAGGTTTAAAAATACATTCAATTTAACTTATCGTACTAGGAAACAATTAAGTGATGGTGAATGTAAAATAAATACTAATGATAATTCTAATCATAATAGTTTTAACTATTGAGACTTTTATAAAAATAAATTTTCCCATTAAAAATACAAAATAGGCCTCTGGAACACGAGCAGTTAAGCTTCATCGTGAATGTTAGAACGCTTGTCAGTGGAGTTTGGAAAGATAGAAAGGTATCTGCTCTTGATAGCGTCAAAGTTGATCTTGATAGAATCACTGATGTAACTGAAACCACTCATCCAGTTTTTCTTTCCCACGTTTCGGTTTTTCTTCCACTCTTGATAGTCGATGAAGTCTTCTTTTGTAATCGAGCCAACATTTCCATCGACGTTGCTCGGGCTGAACTGAAGGTTTCTAGATTTTCTTTCGTCCTCGTCATATTCTTCTTCTTCTTCTGCCTTATCTCCGTGTGCTCCTTCCTTTCCATGAAGAAGATGGTCTGGGTCAGTTGCAATGAAAACTTTCCCGTCACCGACCTGTGAAGTTTTATTTTCATCTACATAGAAATTTTATTTCATCGAAATCATACTTTAAACATATATTCCCCATACATCTTTCAAATTAATTGTAGACTGTTTTTTTGAATTTACAATATTTTGAAGGGTTTCTTTTAATAGTTTAAACTAATAATTTGTCTAGATTCAAGTAGGTATTTACCTCTTCAGCTGCAGCCTTTTCATGAGCATGCCCATCATCGCCATGCAAGAGAGCCTCAAGCTCAGTGGAAGGATCCAGATTTTCCAACGTTTCATGAGAGTCTTCTTGGTGCTTTTCGTCTTCTTCCTCGTGTCCTTTGCCTCCATGCAAGGTCATCTCAGGGTCGGCTGATCCTATCACTTGTTCGGTTGCTTCAACTCCTTCTTTGTGGCTTATTGAAATTATACTCATTTTTTATATCGATTTTATTTTACTTTATGGTATTTTATATGAAAAAAACACAACAGTGAATAAACGACACAATACCCTATAAAATCACAAACATGTTTTTGGCATGGACGTCATGATCTTCGCCATGTAGGAGGTTCTCTTGGTCTGCTGTTCCGTATTGTGAAGTAGAGTTTTCAGGAATGAATGAACGATGTTTGCCCGAGTGAACATGTCTTTCTCCACCGTGCAGCATCGTCTCTAACTCTTCTTCCATATTCAAAAATCCATTTTGGTCTTCGTCTTTTTTCTCTGTCTCCTTGCCTCCTTTGGCGTGAACGTTATGAGCTCCATCGTGCAATAAAGCTTCTAATTCCTCGCCCATGTTGAATTCATCTCCCATAGTTTTTTCGTGTTCATCTACTTTTTTATTATTTTCAATCTTTTTTTCTGTCGTTTGTTTTTCTTTGGCGTTTGACTTGCCTTCATTCTTAGACCCATCGACATTTTCTTTTATGGTTTTAGTAAATGTTTCTTTATTTGTAATTACTTCATTTTCCAAGTTTTCATGACCTGAAGCTGATTTTGTTTCTTTATATTTTAAGTCAATAGTGTTTGGGTCTTTATTTTCAGGCACTTCGTCCACTGTCAAGTTTCTATCTAAAAAAATATTTGAACGATTACATTTCAAAGCATATTGAACCAATAAGAGAATGTCTTTATTCATAATAATTGGATGTATTCAGATAAAAAATATCTAAACGTGAAAAAACATAAAATTAAAAAGATTTATCAAATAATCGTAAGCCTCTTTATTTGTAATTTGGTTATTATAAAAGAATGGTCAATTTTTTGGTCATTCATTCATTCACACGACTTTCTATAATCGATTTTTTGTGTGTAAGGAATGACTTTAAAAAAAAACAATTTTTTAAAAAATATAAGTATTCAAAGTATTCAAAATATATTTAAAAAATTCATAGAGGTTTGGGTCATGAAATGCACTAAACAAATTTTTGTCTTTGATGGGCTTAAATTGAAATATCCAATTACATTTATGAGAAAATGCTTTCGCTTTTTCTATAGAATTTTCTTTTTAAACAAGATTTTAACGTAAAAATGTATTTGAAATATTTTTAAAACAGTTTAAGCTTTTTCAGTCTTTAAATTTTATTTAAAATTTTACGCTAGTATTCTTTCCGAGATCTCTTTCAAGTTTTAATGAAAAGTAGATTTATAATTTTTAAAACAATAAGTATAAAAAAGTTTTTAAATTATTTTTTCGCCTATTTCCGACGTATCCGTTCTCAACGCAAAAACTCGTCAACAGTAATTTTAAAAAGTTTCGTCTTACAACAAAGAAGACATGCTGAAAATATTTTTATTCTTTAGAAATATAAAAGTGATTTATAAAAATATAAACGTATTTTTTAATATGGAAAAAACACAAAAAAATTCATTAGTTTTCATAGATAATCTCACGAATAGATTACAATAACTTTCGGTGGTTTCCGACGGTATGAAAAAAATTACTTTGTAGATATCCATGAGGAAGTTCAAAATTGAAAAACAGGAAACTTAGAAAAATAATTCTAAACATGTTTATAGTTAGTCTAAACCAAGAAAAGATTATTGCAATCGCTATTTAAAGATGTTACACATTGATTAGCAACACGTTTTAACACCAAACATACTCACGTACCAAAAGCAACATCTCTACACACACATACGAACACATACTCGTAAAAAATTTTAAATGATATAATGTAGAATAACTCTAATTCAGCCTGATGAAAATTTATTTGCTTCGTTGCGATAGCCTTCTTGGAAGCATTACGGTAGCTTATCATTTGCTTTCAAGGCTCGGCAAATAGGGAATAACTGAATGAACTATTTATCTTGAAAAATGTGACACACACACACACACACACACACAGACACACACACACACACGCACACACACACACACACACACACACACACACACACACACACACACACACACACACACACACACACACACACACACACACACACACACACACACACACACACACACACACACACACACACACACACACACACACACACACACACACACACACACACACACACACACACACACACACACACACACACACACACACACACACACACACACACACACACACACACACACACACACACACACACACACACACACACACACACACACACACACACACACACACACACACACACACACACACACACACACACACACACACACACACACACACACACACACACACACACACACACACACACACACACACACACACACACACACACACACACACACACACACACACACACACACACACACATACACACACACACACACACACACACACAAACTGGTCATATACATTGGGAGAGTGTACGCCTTTGACTGCTGTTGTGGAATCATGTGCATCCATCATTCACCCATCTTTCAACTTTTGCATAAATAATTAACGATTTAGATTCCACAAACGATTTTTCATGAGTCATAAAAAGTTTTATACAATTTAAAAAACTTTAAAAATGGTATGCGCAGAAAGTTTATATATATTTCAAACGGATAAACTCTTTTACATTTCGATTTGATCAATGAACTATTTTCTTTTCACCATTTTATCGGTTTCATTTTCCCATTCACGCAAAATTTTTTTCTATCTGGTCTATCATATTGATTTTCATCCCAAGCCTACAAGCGAAAAATCTTATCTAGTAAAACAAAAAGGAAAATAAGACAAAGACCACTTCAAAATAAAGGCAATAAAAGATAGTTAACGATCGATTTTGAATTCTTGAGAGCATACGAAGCTATGATGGAGTGATTGTTGAACAAGCGAGGACATTATTGATAGAGTTTCCTTGTAGCACACCTGATCTTTTCAGAATTATTCAGAACTAAAAACTGAGAAGAGTTTCTTTAGATGGAAATTTGCTGCCATATAAAAGCATTTCCTAGATAATGGGAGTCGTGATGTGGATGCTTAAGGTACTGCCAGAATTAAGATATTTGAGAATGTGTGTGTGTGTACAAGTTTGTATGTGTACGTATTTGTACGTGTGTGTGCAAGTTTGTTCGTTTTTGTGTGTGTGTTCTCAATATCTCATGGGCTTGCACACCATGGCGGCTCTAAATAAACATGTAGAAGAGTTGTAGCGACCACAAAACTCTTTAAGTTAGTTATCAAAATACCTTAAGTTATTTGTAAAATTCCGTTAAAATTCATCTTTTGAGAATTCTCCTTGATCAAACCGCGTATTTTTACAGAAATTCTAATGGATGACATGACGGAGTAAGCATTGCTTTCTAAAGTAAGTTTTTCTAAATTAAAGTTAATATAAAAATCTATATCAAGTTTTATAAACTTAAATTCTTTCATTAAAGTTCATTTATGAAAAATATAATTGTATGCAATTACATTGTAAAAAATTATTTATTTACAATTAATTTTATAATATTGAACCATTAGAAATGAACAATAGTTTTAACAAACTTACAATATTTTCATTAATTCATCGATAGATAAAAAGATGAGATGAAAATTTTCTGAATAAAGTTCGTTCTTCCCTATTTAAACAATGATCATATTGCTTTTCAAAGTAATAGTTATTTATGAATAGTTTATTTTTAGCACACCGTTTCATTAATAAAAATTGTCACCAATATTACAACTTCTTAAATTAAAAATATATTCAAAACTAAAAAAATGAAACCAAATAAAAAATCAAGATAAAAACTAAAAAGAGTTGTACCTTGTGGTATGATAAACTAAATTAATTATATGTAAAATAATAAAAAATGTTTTATAAAGTGACTTCAAAATCAATTTTAAATATTTTGCATATATGTAAATATATGCGTTATTAAAAGGTAACTAACTGAATAATATTAATAATAATACATTAAATTTTTTGGAACTTAATTAACATTTTATCAACCGGTTTTCATACTTGAAACCGATTTATGTATTGTTTAGTACGATTTTGTGTTTCTAGAAATTTTGAACAAATATAAAATTCAGACAAAGAAACGCAAACCAGTTTTTCAAATGTGTGAAAACTTGTAATAACTACAGTAGTTTAGTTTCAATACTGTCACTATTCTCCGTCTGGTTACCGAATCCTTAGTATATCTTAGTAATTTCTGATTTTTTATTGATTTTGGAAAATATGAATTGATTTTTAATAGTTTTAGTTTGTTCTTAAAAAGTTCGTTTTATTTACTTTAACGTCTTCTACTTCCGAAAGAAATTAAAAAAACGTAGTTTTATCGAATTTTGAGACCGAACGCTTCGAAGCCAAAAAAAATTGATTTATATAACACTTGAAAAGTTTAAAAAAGTTCATAGATAGCATTTATACAAATTATAATTGATATAATTATATAACGGATTTAAAGTTTTTGGACTTCACTAATAAACGCTATAAGAAAAATAAGAAGAATCTATTTTTTTAACGAGATTTAATATTTTTACTAGAATAATTTTTTAGTCTATATTCTCTAAACAATTCTTTTCAGCATACACCACTTGAATAAATCTTGTAAGTTTCATTTAATCATTTTTTCATCGCCAAGAGCTTCACTTAACCTCTGTTGCATCTAGCAGCGTTAAACTCTACAGGCGTGCAAATATATTACACTTTATTGGGCTTGTGACAAAAGCTATTCAATTTTGTGTTAGCGATGTATAGGATGTTATTTAATTATTTGTTTAATTCTTAAATTTAAAAACAAACGGAATAAGTTCTGATGTACAATACAAATAGTCGATTCTTTCTATTTCTAGAGATATTTTCATTTAAGCATGGCCAGTGATGCCAAGCTAATGATTTGCAAAGAATGTTTAAAAAATAATAGACTCAGAGACTTAAATGCAGTACAGTCGTGTTTGTAATTTTCGAATAATCTACTTAATAAAAAAATCATTTTTAAAGTTAACTAGAAAGCGTTTTAAACTTCAAGTTTTTCAAACTATTTTTTCAAAAAGTTTTTTAATAAGTATTCAATTCATTGAAAAATGAATTTAAATTTTTCAAGATAATTAAATCTTTAAAAAAAAGATGAATAGTCTTTTAGATAAGTATTCAAAACTCTCAAGAAAAACTTGATACTGGCACAATGAAAATTAATTGTTTCTAAAAACTAGAATCGTTTTTAAATTTTAAATACTAATTTTAAAAAATTATTTATAAAGAACCATTTTCCGACTCAGACTTTGCTTAATACCTCTGCTTAGAGTTTAGTTTATAGCATAACTTTGACTTTACAAAATAATATATAAACATTTTTCTTTCTAAATTTGAAAATAGTCTTTTAGCTCTTTCAAGTTTATGACTTTTTAAGAAAACATTACCGTAAGTATAATGCTTTTGATATTTTTATTCATTTTCACATTATTTTCCTACTTTTGGAAAGTTGAATTTTTAAATACACATAAATGATAAAAATCCAATAGCAATTTAGTAATGAACTGTAGTAGTAGCTTTATTCTGATCGTTGATAGAATTAAAATCTTTTAAAAAAAGCACAAACCAATTATTCTGAGTTAAATTCATTGGAAACTTTAGATTCATTAAATTAAATTCATACCAAAAAGTATTTAATAATTTAAAGCTAACAATTTTTGGTATTTTTATAATTTCAATTTTATATTCTTTGAAAGATGAACATTAATAATTAAATAGATGCCGAGTTGTAGCATCAATTTTATCATTTTAAAATAATATAATGCAATTTTGGTGAATATGTAATTATAATTATTATTTTTAATTCAAGTTTTTTTATAAATGAATAAAAAATAAAAAAAGCAAAAAGAAAAATTAATTTATACCTCGTTTTTATGAACACAATTCAAAAATTTGCAGGCACAAAGCGAAACCACTCAGACGATGAAGTTGAAAAATAAAATTATGTCTCTGCCATTATTGTGAGCAATTCAAGCAAGTCGAAGAAGCGTCAATTGAGACGAAATTCGGGTCCATTATATTTAAAGTATGCTTTTATCTTCACAGGGTCCTTCGCTGCTAACAGATGTATTACATACCCGCTTTTTTCAGCTAAGTGACAATGGATAGCCAATTTGCCTGAGTCAAGTGTAAAAACTCGTAATTAGGCGCAACTTTGCTTGCGAAAGGCTTTAAAATAGGTTGTAAAAATGTTATACGAAAACTGAGTGGCTTACAATTCAAGGCCTAACCTATAGATGGTTTGCTTACTCCCTAGAATTCTTTAAGATCAATCGAGTTGTAATTCTTTACAATAAGCTCGTCATAAGCACCTTTTCTTTCACAGCACATTCTCTTATACTTAACGCCGCTTTGACTACAAGCCTATTAAACTTTTTTTTTCTTCATTTTATTTTTCTTTATTTAACCCAACTACTACTTTATTTCACATCTCACTAATACTATTTAAGATAAGAAAATTCATTTAAATTATAATGAAAAAATGAACTAAATATTAATTAAACTTTAATTCAATAATTATATAAACCATTTTTCTCTTATCATTTATAAATACTTGAAAAAATGAAAGAATATGCAATTGAGAAACTCAAACTATCGAGTTAAAACATTTTAAATATATTTAATAATTAGTGTTTATTCTTCAAAAAGCTTTTTTCACTTATATAAATTGCATAGTTCTGACCTGAATTAATATTCAATTTAATTGTAAATAATTCCGTGACAGACGTTAGGGTGGCAAAAAGCACTCGTTTTAATCTTAATTTTTATATTCCAATTTATTTCATGATTTTATCTTTTTATTCTTAATTTTATTTTTCAGTCTTTGTTTTTAACAATGCCCTTTTAGTAGAAAAAATATTTTTTAAAAGGTAGAATTTAAAAAGTTTATTTAAAACCGATTAAGAAAAAAAATCCCAAAAATATTTATTCTCATTTTCATAAATTATTTTCATTTTCGTCTGTATATTGTTATCACTTGGCTTGGCCCAAAGGTGGAATAAATAAATAAATTTAATACATTAATTGAAACTGGACAAATTTAATTAGTTTTATTCGAGCTCATTAAAACCAATATCTTATTTTCCGGTTTTATTCATTCTTTTAGTGAATAAGACGGAGGCTCAATTTAAGGAAAACATGCAATAAAAAATCATTTGGAAATATGATTAAAAAAGGCTTGCTGGTTCCTGGCTTTAAAGCTAACTAAAATTTTTAGAAAAATGTAAGTTTTCCAAACTAAAGCTCGAATACAACATCTTTAAAAAAAAGTTTTCACAAATATAATTTGAAAAAGAATATTTAAATTACAATATGATAAAATATAAAAAGATATTACGAATGGATTTTTAAAATTTTAAAAATAATAATCTAACGATACTTCAATTGATTTATTTACCAATTTATAAAGAAAACTTCAAAATATTTTAGTTTATTCACTTAGTTGCTTCCTACACCATTTACTGATTTTCTCTTTATTACTTTTATTTTTTTCTCTCAATAGTATTGGGTAGTAAATCATTGTTTTGTATTATCCTTTGAAATCTTTCAAGATGTCAGATACTGGCAGACGACAGCCAATCCGATGGCAGACAATCTAACAACGAACCTTCACTACAACCATCACGGCAACACACAAATCCATTTTCCAAACAACTTCGTTTCTTCAAAAGAACCTCTGCCCTATGATCCAATGCTGGGTTGGTACACGGCTGCAACCCTCAGTGGGCTCTTGCTATTATTCATCGCTTGTGTTGGAATCGAAAAAATCAAAGATAAAATTGTAACTTTATTCGAGAAGCATCATTTCAAAGAGCCACCGACTCAAGAAGACATGCTAGAAGATGGAGCTCAGTCAGTACTGATGATACCTCCACTTTCGTCAACCAACATTGAAATGAATACATTAGCCCCGTGTTCTACCATGTATTTTCCTGGTTTTCCTGCACACCACGCTCATTCCGCGCAAGTTATATCGCACAACAACGACGAAAACTCTAGCAATCCAATTACTATCGCCAACGACCATTTGTGTTGCATTGACGAGCAAGTATGTAGCAATCAATTAGTGTTTGAAAATAAAACGCGAACGTCCCAGACGGATGATGTTCTTCATCTTGCCATCAACACCTCAGTCCATCAACCATCCTTCCACCAAATACCATCAAAAACGGTCGAAAACACATCTTCTAAAACTCGAACATCAGATAATTCTTCCGTGCAACCAAAAGAATCTCAAACATTATATACTTTACCACAAAACTCTTTGATATGTTCAACGCTTCTCAAAAACGACGCCATTAGCAGCCTCGAACCAAGCCATGGCTTGAACAAACAATCTTTATAAGTTATGCCACTCTATTTTTTTAGCATTCTTTAAAATTTTGTGTACGATTTTATATTGAATTGATTATTTAAGTTTTACATATTCAATTAGACTTATGAATTCTTAATATGAAAAAGACTTAGCAATAAATGTTATTATTTTAAATATTCAAACTGAAAAATCTTGAAAACACTGAATGTTTGACATGAAAAGTTTTTTAATTTATGCATTATTAAAATAAAAAAATTGTTAGAACAGTCATTAGGTTTGTATCCTTTGGAAAAATTGAACAGACTTTTGTGATAAGACTTATCTACCTTGTGCTCAAGATTAAGTTATGAAGGATTTATCCACTGAAAATTTACTATAATTAAGAATTCTTTCATCTAATTATTATGAAAATGAAGCATTCATCTTTCAGGCGATATAATCATTATGTTTTTAAAAATCTAATAAGACAGTTGAATTTAGATAGAAAAAACTAAATGTTTTAATTTATTTAAAGTAAATGTTTAATATCTAATTACGCTTTTTAAGATTAATTCGAATATTTAACTTAGTTCAAATTAGTATTATAAGTTAAAATGATGAATTTTTCGTCTAATAAAACTATTTTAGCGTGTTCTTAGTTTCGAAAATAAACAACTATAAAGCCTTTCTTTACTTCGCAATTTTTATAAACAGTATAAAAACTTAATAAAAAACTGTATTATTTTTTATTTTGTTTAAAAAAAGTAATGTATGTGTCTCAGAAGTATTTATGGCTTATACGAATTGTAAAGGATTAATGATTTTCATAAAATTCGATTGTTGGCAGTAACTCACTGTGTAAGCAGGTTTGTTCAAAAACAGATGGGGCTGGTTAGGCGATAGAGGAAACAGTTTGCTGATAAAATTCATTATTTTTTTTGATTTATATAAACGTTTTATAACTTTTTAACCCATAAACTAAACCATTGAATATTATCTTGAAATGTAGTACATATTTTTTCAAGATTTCAACTATTTCATTTCTAAAATTAATATTATTATAATAGACAAATAACTGAATTCTAAATAGTTAAGGCTGTTCCGTCCTCTGTGGAATAAAAAATAAATTAAGTATTCTTTCAAATAATATTATAAAATATATTGCAGACCTGATGCATTAACACATCATTTGATGAGGTTCCAATGGAACGCCAGGTTTTGTTATTCCAGTGGTCACTAAATATTTATTTTCTTAAACAGCTATAGACACTTGGCACTTTAAAAAAATCTACGTTGCCCACTAACACCTATAATGCAAACAGAAAACCAATGAGTTTATTATAAAATTAAAAATGAATATAACAATAGTCATAATGAACGAGACGTATGAGCTTGTTTGTAATAGCTTACCCATTCTTTTCCAGCCCAAGAATCTTTTCACCAGACAAGTTTTCTTTAAAAATATTTTAAAAGCTGATTTTTTGTTGTAACAGTTTCCAATGCCACTTAATTTACAAAAAATGAATTTTCTATGTTGATTAACACAGAATTTGCAACAGAATACTGATAGTACTGATTATCCATAACTGCTTAGATTGCCAAAACAATATCGCAAAGACTATGATAACCAATGAGAACCAAAGTAATCTTCTATCAGCTTTATAAAGATCAAAGATACTTTTTGAAGTATTATTTATTCGGTACTAAAATCTCAGTGCCATAATTCTAAAAATTCCATGGGTCAGCAACAAAACACCTGTGCCACCAATCAGCACTGCCGCATTGAAGGTATGTTATTCAATCCAAATGCTGTGAGACCCAATAATTAATTTTTGCAACCGAAATATCCTCAAAACTCTTTTCATGATTTTTATCTTAGTCTTAATACTATAACTGTTGATAGTTATTGTGAATTAAGTTCCTATTTCTTCATCCAATCTTGTAGGATTATAGATAATTTCATAGAGGCAAGGGTTCAAAAGTATAAAGCCGAATTATGATGTTTTTTTGCATTTTTTAAATAAAAAAAGTTTTTTGATTTTACTTTCTTTAATTTAATTATATTTTATAATTTGTTTGATCTCTATATTTTTCTGTGAGTCATGATTAATCTTCAAAAAAATACTTTCGTACAAAGAGCTTTTGAAGAAGTAATTAAAAACCTATTTAATAAACTAATGACACTTCTTTATATAATCTAAGTCATCATAATATCTGAACCTAAAGATTATTTTTTCACAAACATTTTTTTTAAATATGTGTAAATTTCTACTTCCGTATTCCTATGAGCAGTGCGGGTTAGCAGTTAGAAAAAAGTTAATATACCGTATATCTAATGTTTTTTAAAGACAATAACGTTATAACTTTTTTTCTTCTTACAAAATTCGAAAAATGATTAAATACAAATTTTCTGAGTATTATTCTAAAGAATTAGTGAACTTTTTTTTTCTAAAGCTAAATAAATATAGAGTTCAATCTTTCATCAAAAATATTCTTATTAAATTAAATTTGAGCTTAAAGAACTGGAAATAATGGTTAATATATCAGTAAAAATAAAAGAGATGTTTACTAGAAACAACTACTAAAACTGTTGAAAAAAAATATTCAAAAGAAGAATATTTAAGTTAATAGTTTCTTACAGTATTTCAAAATTAGCTTGGCTCATATCGCACTCTAATATTTAGAAGAATTACTCTGATGTTATATATAGCTCTAGCAGATTACGCAATTGCCTAGTTAAAAGTCTTATAAGAAAGGAAAACAGCAGCATGAAGGTTAAAACGGTTGCCTCGGCTGCTAGTTTATTTTCGTTTGTTATCTATTTCGAAGTTAGAGCCTCTTACCCATTACTTTAAAAAAAGTTTGTTTATAATATTTTTGATGGATTATCTTTTTATTCACATATGTTTAATTTAAAAAATATTTTGAGAGCATTTGCAGATCTTGCAAACTTAAACATTGATGTACATTAACTGTTGAGTCATCAAAAAAAATATTATTGTATAATAATAAGAGGAAAAAATATTAATGAAATGGATTCCCCATTTTTATATTCAACTAAAAAAACAAAGAAAGAAAAAGCCGCATATAAGCTTGCTAAATTTGATCATTTTTTTATATATTTAAAGCGAGTGTATATTCTTGACTCACTTTAAATATAGTGCTTAATTTTCTACTTTTCGCTTTTTGGTGAGCTTATTGGACTGAGAATGAATAGTTGAAGTTTTTCATAGCCTAAAAAAGTTTTTATTTAAATTTCATGCACGTGCATTTAAACTTGGTTTTAATCTTTATTCAAAAATAGAGAATATCGTTAAAAAAGATGCTATTAATTTATTTTTCAGTATGTTCATTCATTTCAGAAAGCTTCAATAAAACAACAATGTACCAAGAAACAAGCTTTGTAGATGAAGTTTTTGACCAATTCCTGGTCTGTCGGATGTGCTCCAAACCTTACAAAGACCCTAAAATTCTGACTTGCATGCACACATTTTGCTGTCGATGCCTGAAAGAACATCACTCAATGGAAGAACAAGACAGATCTTACAAGTTTCTTCTCTACGACAGACCTCTCAATTGCCCCCTCTGTCGACAAAAAACTGAAGTTCCTGCTGGAGGAATTTCTAGACTTCCTGAAAATACATTGATAGAAAACCTTGGAAATGTTGTTAGAAAAAGTCAGCCCACTGAAAGCAATTCCTTAAGGATATGCAACATCTGCAGTCGAGACGAAGCAGTTTCCAAGTGCTTGGATTGTATAAAATGTCTCTGTCAAAGTTGCTCTGAACTCCATATAAACACCAAAGTCACCAGACTACACGCTATAATTGACCTAAGCATAGAAAAAACAGTCCAATGTAAAGAACACGCTGGAGAATTGATTAAGTACTTTTGTGAAACTTGTGAAGAATGTATTTGCACGCTTTGTGCCTTCCATCAACACAAAGACCACAATGTATCACTGCCTGCAGACGTGTTTGAAAAGAACAAAGTATCAATGGACGGAATGCTAGAAGAATGTGAGCAAAAAGTTGAAGATTTGAAAAATCAAATGGATTTCATTGGCTGGTGTGATGCTTCCATAAAGTTTGCAGAAAATAAAATCAGGGAATCTGTAAACAATACGGTTATTTTAATACGAAAAAAGGAAAGGGAGATGATCGCTGGCATTCAGGAGGTTGTGGGACAAAGTATTTTGGAGTTTCTCAGTCAAAAAGACCTCTTAGAAGACAATATCAGAAAACTGGAAAACACTCACAAAATGACAACTTCTGTTGTGGACAATGTTGAACTACTTTTTGCGAAGAAAAAGCTACAATCAGATTTAAGAGATGTTGAGAAAGAACCAGCCATTGTCTTTAACCGAAATCTTTCTCGAGAATATTCAATCTTCGAAGATACGGATTATTTTGAGCCTATAAGAAAGATTATTCAACAATTATCTCTTCAACAGAAATCTCTTAAAGAACTAACGCTTATATCTCAAGAAAATAAAGAAACACAAACAATTAAAAGTGAAATCATAGATGAAAAACAACAAAAATCTTTGGCAATTGTCAAGCCAACTGTGAAGACTGAAGAAAAGGCAACTGAAATTGACTTTGAGTCTAAATCTCTGAAAGCGCCAGGAGTTCTCTGGCAAAAGTCTCTTTTCAGAATCGAAGTCGAAAACAATATTATTCCAGTGAACCACATATTTTTGAAACCAGCTCAAGCCAGGAATCTTCCAAAAATCAGAGATAACTTTACAACGATGGAGAAGATCGAATGGGCAGACAAGAGTACAATCACCTCCAACATAATAAAGGTGGAAAGGTCTACAGCCACTATGCAAGTGATGGTAATGCACAAGAATGTGTCCACTGTCAGTCAAACAACTGCTGATAAAAGTGTTTGTACTTTTGCAGATATTTCTATAATCGCTAAAGCAATGCCTGTTTTACCACAAAAGCAAGTCAGCATTAGCAGGGGTACCAACACCAATCAAGAAGATTTTCCCGATTCAGCTGAAAGCTCGAACCGTTCTTTGCAGCCTAAAGAAGAAGGAAGTCTCAAAACAATAGTTAATCGTTCTGTTTCTGACGGAGCTAAGTATGAAGAAAACAATCTGTCTAAAAACAGTGATGATATTCAATCTGCTAACATAAACACGGGAAACCAAAATACCAACAATATTGATGTTAAACAGAGCAATGGTGTTTCCAGTCAAATATTAACTTTTCCAGTAACTCCGGTTGCAGCCCAGATAGCCGATGATAACAAAAAAAGTAACAATAATGACAACGTCGACAGCACTAGCAATAATAAATTGACAAACAACAAACTAAATAGTTATCTCTACAACAAAACCAATGGCATGGGTCAGTATAAGAATGTCTTAATGAAATTACCAAGTACTCCTCATAATTCCATTTCAAAAGTAGCTTTTCTATCTGGAAAAATTCAAAACCAACTTCCTTCATCCCCTTCTGCTCTCACTTCTCCAAAACTAAACCCAGTTCAACAACCACTCTTTTCAAAACCACCAGCGTCTGATAGTAATAGCGCTCTTTAAACATTATTTTAAAATCCTTGAGTTATAACTAAAAGCAATAAACGTTTTGAAAAAATTAACAAACTAACAAAAACTTTATTTGAAATAAATAATTTGTTTGATCAATTAAAAACGTCAAAACTCTCGAAAAATTGTCTCAAGTTACACATTGTTTATCATTCAAGTTTCGATGCAACCGTGACATAATATGACGATGATTTTTGGTGACTGAGTAGTTTGAAAAAGATGTGATAAAGAAATTTTTCAACAATAAAAGACTTATCACGCTCATTGAAATGGTTGATATGGTAAAGAGTTGAGCGCTAGATGATGACAGTGATTTCATCTCCATCATTCCTGAAAATAGATACATTTCTTCAGTGCTAAATTATGTCTCTTAATGTACTTCTAATAAATTTTACTTTTCTAATTATTTTTTATATTAATTTATAATTTTTTTAACATTTCAAAGCTTTCACACATTATAAAACTTAATCTAAAAGTATATCAACTTAATCTTCAGCAATAAATCTAACGAAAAATTTAATCGCGAAATTTTATAAATAAATTTTGTATCGTGCATAGTATATAGTCCTTCAGTCTTATACATTAATAGAAATTATTAAAACGATTTTCTTCCTGTTTTTTAATACTTTATTTTCTCAAACTCTAACCTTTTTTCCCAAAACGGTATAAAGACTCAAATCCACTGGTTTCATAAAGGTGGTTAGATCTGAAAGTCACTCGCAAAAAGGTTCCTTCTGACTCGTAGTGCATTTTGAGGGCCTCTTCGCGACCACACAACCGGACCAAAGAGTCGATTGAAGGCTTCATGGAGTTTGAGATCTCCACAAAATCACTCTGAGACTCGATGTCACACCTGAAGAGAGTTAATACATGAAAAATAGGTTATTCATTCAAACAATTATAAAGCGTTTCATTTGATTAAGGGAAAAACGATTGAATTTAAATAAATACTTTCAGGTAATTGAAAATATTATTTAAAAATGAAATTAATAACTTACCATGAATAAATGCTTAAAAAAAGTTTTAATAATAATTTATACTTTTATATTTTCTATGATCGTGATTTAACTTGTCATACTCATTTTTCAGTCCATTCCACATAATGATAAAACAGTCGAAAACAACGCACTTGGGAAATACTCCTTCCACGTCGAAATGTATGAAGCTAATGAAAATCTTTTCGTTTTCTTTTCCGTAAAAAAGATAATTACATTCGGTGTTTTTAGGGTATAAACCAGGGTAGTTTGGAGAGCAGAAGGACCCGTTAGAGGATTTGAGGCTTTTGAAGATAAAAGTGCAATCTGAAAGAATTTTTTTGATGAAAAAAGTTCAGTTTTACCACAATTGTATTTTAAAAGTTCATTCATTTAAGATAATAATAAGAGGGAATTCAGTTGATAACTCAAATTATGAAAAACTTCAATGATTTTCATTAAAGAACGGTAATACAAGTGTTTCAAAATATCTCTTTACTTTTTTCGTTCTGTTCTCCGTGTTTTATACCAAAATCTAAAATAAAATTTAGTAATACTTTCAAATTGTGAAATTTTATTTTTATGTTTAATTATTTTAGTTCCAAAGAGTCCTCTAATTTCGCTAGTGAATCGATTCTTATCTCCACACCTGAGACGAAAGAGTAGCTTGCATTAAAGCCTCTACAGTCACTTCTAGTTTGTGATGGCTCAGCGACCAAGAGGATTTCTAAGGATGAGGAGGAGCTCATGAGATTAAGAGAATTTTGTTTACCGCATTTTTTGTCTTCCGTCTTCCATTTTCCTGGCGTCCGCAGCGATAGAAAGTCGGCGTTCATGCAACTGATGGAAAACGTTTGAATCTTAATATTTTCCTATACCCATATAACATAAAAACTCACGTTTAAAAAGTAAGCACGCACAAACTCACTCGCTAGTAGGTTCTCCCATTGCGATGTTGTAGCAGAGATGAAAATCATGAAAAAATAAGCGAACTCTTTCTCCGGATTCTCCAACGAATAAATATCTGCAGATCACAGCAGGTGGGTACGAATGTCTATAGTAAGGGCTGCTGAAAAGTCCCGATTTTTGTACACTGCTCAAAAAGGACCACGTACAGTTTTTCTCTGGATAGACAAATGATTTGAATTTATAGATGTTTTAATAAATGGCAATGAAAATGAGTTTTTTATACAAAGTAATTCAACAAAGATTATTGATTATGTTTTTATATTGATTAATGAAGCTTAAACTTTTTACACTCACCCATCATAGCCTTCTGTAATGGATTGCTAGTGCCATGAAAGTGGTGGTGAAACTCGTTCTCTTTATTTGAAGCTTCTTTTATTGAAAAAATATATTTGATAATTTTATAAATTTAATAAGTGTGTGATAATCACTATAACATAAAAAACAATTTTTTCTAATTAGTTCAACTATAGATTTTTTCTAGGTTGAAATATGCTTGAAATACTCATCAAAGACTCTTTTGAAGTTAGAAATATTTGTATTACTTAGTTGATCACTTCTAAAATGTTTTTAATGATATGAAACTCGTCTTACAAAAATTGGTATTAAAAAAATATATTTTACGCAAACAAAACTTGAAACTTGTTTTGCATTTAATATTTTAAATTCAATAAATAACGAAGTAATAAGTTTATTTTTCTGTGACTCAAAATAATATTCTATTGCATAGCGATTTTGTTACCCTTTCCGAATATTATAACTATTATTAAAAGATTTTTGTAAAACTGAATGAATCGTAAAATACAAACGTGAGTATGAAGAGTTGCTGTGGATGATATGTGGAGGCAGCGTTAGAAGGTCCCCCACGAGGATTCGAGTAGAAGGACGATGAAATGTGTGGTGGTTTAAAGGAAAAATGCTGTTATTGAAAGGTTTTTGGTTGTATGAAAGAAAGGTGTCGTTTTGAAGTCTTTTGGGATTGTACTCTTCTAGGTTTTCGTTGTGTAGGTGGTTGGGGTTTTTGTTTTGGTGTGAATATGATTGTTCATTTTTAATGATTGAGATGTTTTTAGAATTGAACGTGATGTCAGAGAATGAATTATGTGGAATAATTTTAGAAAGATTAAAAAAATATATTGCAGCAAATCCTTGTCTTTGAACATTTGAATCCGAAACAAGTTCAATATGAAGTGAGTTGCCAGAAGATATTATATTTTGTGAGTTGACAGTGTTACAAAAGTGTTTGATCACTGGGGAATTTAAATTACCCCCATCTCTTACTGTTATTCTGTCAGGACTCTGAATACAACTGTGTTGGGGAAGGATGTTCTTAAAAAACGGATTGTTGACGATAATAATGAAAGTTATGAGACTTTTTTCTCTCATAATGGAAAAATAAAATAAGTATTTAAATAAATAGAAAATTAAATCATAGATCAGTATGTTCAGAAAAATTGTAAATGAAGTTAAAATTGCCTAATTAAAAAAAATCGACTTTTATTACAAAGTCGTGCCCTCAAAGCCTTGTTATCGCTTGGTAGCTCATGTCACCAGGAACATAAAAGTTAAACATTTTACAAAGAAGGTTATGTTGAATAATCGTCTTCAAAGAATATGGCATTTGATGAATTGTAACTGCTTTTTCTAAAAAAATCTTAAAGCATTCCATAATTTGATAATATTTTTTCAAAAATTTTATATAAAAAGAAATTATAAAGTCTGTAATTCTTAAAAAAATTAAAGATGGTGATTGGAAAAACAAGAAAATTGCAGTTTTTTGAATATACTTTTTTCTGGTGAAAAAATTACGTTTAAAATAAATTACAAATTAGATTTGATTGACTTGTGGAATGAAATGACTGAACTGACGTATAGAACAAAAGTAAAGATTAAATGAAAAATATTTCAAAAATACAAATTTTATTTATTTATAGCACACTATTTTATATATTAAATAAACATTTTGTATATGTAAATTTTGAAAAAAAATCATAAAATTGATTCCTTTAACCAACTTAACCAAAGGTATTATGTACATAAACAAAACCAATTCAAAAATATTTTTTTATAATAAGTAATTTTAATTAAATCAAAACTATTTATATACTTTTTAATATCAAATCAGTTTTCTATAAGATTTTATTATTATAATTTTTATATATATATTTTACAAATACATATCCTATATAATATATATTTTATACAGTATCTTTATGGCTAAACCATGCAAATTTTGACCTCTCTTAGTATATACTTTCAATAGAAGTTGTTTTGAAACGAAATGTCCATTGTTAATGGTTTTTGATGTAAGTGACAGGTAGATGTCAGACGATTAAGCTTGATGTGTAAGAATTTTAAACTATTTTGCTGTTTTATTTTGAGATTGAATAATTAAAAAAATATTTACATTTTCCAATTCAAGGATAAAAACAATAAAAGAATGATGAAAGTATTTATAAAACTGTAAAAATATTTCTTAAGATTCAAGTTTAACTTCAAAATCTTAAAGGGTTCGAAAAAGCAAAATAGAATAATTAAACCACCGTCTTTAATTGTTTGACGGCTAGGGTACGAATTTTATGGAGGAACTGTCAAGTTTATTTGATCCTAAAGCACATGTATATTTATCTAAAGAAGAATTCATTTACGTGTGGGTTAAAAAAAACAGCATAAAAACGTAGACTTTGAAATAGGGCCAGAATTCTTCAAATTAGTTTTTGAATAAAACCAAATTCTAGAAAGCTTCAAAACTTTTTTTATTATTTTCTTCAAATCCTCATTTCAACGCTGTTTGATTGCTTGTTTGATTTGACTTTTCGTGTTTTTACTGCATACCCTTTTCTCAGGGCAATTTCATGGGTTTAGTGCACTGCTTGAAAAATGAGTTTGATCTGTCTTGCATGTGAACATTATCTCCGGTTAGCCATGGATCGTCATAAAGTAATACGTGATAAAAAAAGTATTTTGCGAATGGAAGAGCAGAATATTATTTCATATCAATGGTAAACGACGTCATAATTGTGATTAAAAACATAATATTGTTGAATTAGCATCAAGCTAAAGAGTTTATAAGATTTTGAATGTACATACTTCGACATCAAACATTGAAAAACAGCTTTTAAATGAAAACGCTGAAATGATGCGGAAATCAGGATTGGAAAAGACCAATAAATGGAAAGCTAAGTCAGAAGAATGAGTTCTAATAAAGAGTAAAAAAGTCAAGTTTTATAAATTTTGTTTTTTTAGTAAAAAATGTATCTAAAATGTTATCTTGTGCCCTGAATTCACTTAAACTCCAATCTTGCGAGCCTGCATTCAATGCGAACTATTGTTATATAGAGGCACGCAGTCACTTCCGTGACAAGTTTTATCTTCAAACTTTTATCTTTTTTTCTTCTTTGCTTAGATTCATTAATTTTTGAAGTATTTTTTTTAATTAAAATTTTTTTATTTAACATGTTTAATCTATCAACTCTATATAGGAAAGTTAAACAAAGTTTTAAAAATGCTGAATACTTAAGAAAAACGTAATAAATCCTTTCAAGTTACAAGCAAAAAAGTGAAAAATTAGAACTCTGACTTATGCAATAAAACATGAATAACTAGTCTAGAAAGTTTAGAAATGTTTTTAATTAGCAAAAACATTTATATTAAGCTCATTCGATTTATCTTCATGCGCTGAACTCTTTGAAGCCAGAAGAAATTATTTTGATACATCTTTACGGGTTTAGTTTTTTTTCTTCTGTGTTTATAATTTTTTTTTGCAATTGCTTTTGCTCATGATTAAGGTAGAGACAAGTGTCTCCATCATGCTCATAGTTTTTTTTATTCCTTAATGGCTTTTACTTGTCTAGAGATGTAATGTTCACCTGCATGCTCCTTGGTAACATGACAGGTTATTTGATACGTCTTATTTTAAATTTGTGTTTTTTAACCTTACTTTTAAGCGTTTTTCCAACGGTCAAATTGGGAAAAATCTGAAAATGCAGTTTTGAAATACTTTAGTATAATTCATGCATTTTCTAAAAATTTTTTTACAATGTTAATAAAGTTTATTTTTGATTTATCAATTTAATGAAATTTATATTTTGTTAAAAGTTTTTCATGAAAACAGATGTGTAGGAAAACTAAAAAGCACAACACTAAAATACTAAAAAAACATTTTTCAAATATAAAAACTATTATGTTATATTATTCAATGAGCAAGTATGATTAAATAATAAAGTATACATCTATAAATATTTTTAATAGTTGTTAAAAGAAAATAAATTTATGGACACAAAAGCTTCATTTATCAAATTTAGTGCGTGTGTATGAAACGATAGAAACGCACGATAAGATTAAGTTCGTTATAACTATTTAATAAAAATAATTGTTTTACACTTTTTGCACATGCCATTAAATCAAATAAGATCCAATAAGATAAAAGTATATAGAATAGAAAACTAATAGCATTTAAGCTACTGAATTAACTTATTAATTTGTCATATATTATCTTCACTGTTATTGCCTGCTTAATAGTCATCAAATATTCATGGCAGGAAATTTTTTAGTATCTTTATGGCCCTCTTGAAGCTTAGACGTTGAAACTTGGCAAAGAATCCAGAATAATAAGATGTTCACCCGGCATCGCCCTAGACTATGAGAGATTTACATTATGAAGCAATGCAATACACATCATCACACTATTAAAAACATTAAAAACTATATCTAAAAACACGTCAAAGAACATTCAATCTAATGCGAAAAAGGCTGTGATGAAGAAGATAAGTGCGAACATTTTCTACGCCAACAGATAGAAAGAATACTTGTCTCTAATCACCATAAACTATAATTAAAGCATTCAAGGCAAAGAAAAATCTGTAGTACCATTGTTATCGCACCATTACTACCCGATTACTGGCTTCTGATGAATAATATGGCGTCTTCGTTATAATGCCTAAGGCCTAATGAAGTAAAATAGCGGTAGTGCTGATGAAGTGAAAATGATGGCTTTGTAATTTTTTATTGTAGCATTTTTATCCAATTCAAAAAGTTTCTAAATTTAATGTTTTAAACGAATGTATTTTGCTTTTTTAGATTTCTAAACTAAAACGTAAACTAAGCTGATTATTGAGAATGTAAAAATATTTTGCATTTCGTGAAAATATAGTTTAGAATATGATCATGTATTTTACTTTAACATATAAAAATTGGTATCCATTGATTTCAATATTTGAACAATTTTTCTATTTTTTCGTTTTATTATCTATTTTTATTGGGGCTTGTGATTATTTATTGAAAGATTTTTCGAATGAAAAGACTGACATAGTTGTAATTTCGCAAATTAACAAGCCGGAGATTTGTGCTGTTTTGATGAACGCGGTGCTTTTTTGTTGAAAGAAAAAATTAAATTATAAATATCCTTAAGATGAGTGAGTGGTTGAAGGTTTGTGTTTCAAAGCTTCAGAAAAGAGGGCTGACTCGAAAAAGAAAATGAAGCAATTTTATGAACAATTGATACTTTTGAAGTTTACTTTTACATTTAAAAGATTTGATATAATTATTTTTTTATTCAATAGAAATAATATTTTAAAAGAGTTATAAAAAATCTACGTTTAGAAAGTTCATTTTTTTATTATATGATGTAAAATATCTGAAAACCACTTTATAATTTGTTTGTTAATGCGCGTGAGAATTTTGCTGAGATTGTATCATCTTGGAAGTTTCAAGAGATGTTTGAACTCCACAACTTGGCGTCGTCACGTCTTCAATACCATGAACGGCGATCCTGGGGAGGTCTTGGGGTCAGTGAGGGGTCCGCCTTAATGTGGCCCCCCACTTTTTTCAATAAAAACATTTTAAAACTCTTGTTTTGATGCGAATATAATCGTCAAACATGGTCAATACACAATTTTTACATATTAATTCATTGTGACTATGTGTAGTTATAGTTATAGCTGTCTAGAACAAAACTATTCGTTGCTTACTCAAATATTCGTATCAAAACAAGTTTAAAAATGTTTTTATTAGTGGGGGGAAGAGGGTCCGGACTCCAGGAGCCCCCCTAGATCGTCCATGCTGGGTAGGACCCACCCAAGCTTTGCAGCAGATCGCCGCTCCTGTTCAATACCACCAAGATGAAACTTACGGTCAACAACTCGATTGCCGTGGACGTCTGCCTACTAAACTATATCAAGTGATTTTCTAGTTAAATTTTAATTAAGTACAAGTGCCATTTCGAAAACTGTGTATGAAAACATAATGAAAGTGCATTAAATTGTAATTTTTGTGAGAATAGTGATGATAATTTTGAAAACATTTAATAAGTATGAATTCATTGTTAAAATTAATACAAAACTTGAATAGTTTCATTCTTTTCCATTAATTTTCAATTATTTTTCAATTATGGAAAACCATTTAATCTGCTGATGTAATAGCGTGTTTCGCTTGGTTTCATTTGCGCGAGAGATGATTTATTAAGGCCTGTGATGGCATAATTACATCACCCCTTCCATAACACACCTTCTATAACCCCTTTCAATAAGTTATTAAAAATGGTACATAGTAATATTTATCGATCAATAAACTTTTTAATATTTTAAATTAGTTATATTTCAATTGAGCTTTAAAATATAATATTTAATTATGGGTAATAAAATCATTTGAAAAACATGGAACAAACTGGGAGCTGCCTTGGCAGTGATTAAATAACTCATAGAAAATTGTATAAATTTTCTCTTAATCGAGTTGAGTGATTATGCAACGTTATGGACACTTAATTGGTAATAGAATCAACTTGGTAAATGTAACCAGGGCAACAAGTAGTTTATAATTGTGAACTTGCATGCTGAATACTTTTTTATTTTAATTTTTAAGGAAAAATAAAATTTTGAAATTACATTAAAACTGAAAATAAATTATTTTTATGTTTAAATGAAAAAAATGTAACCTAAAATCTTTCTTCAAAACATAAAAATAATTTTATCTTTTAATTTTAATTATTATGCTCTAAATGACAATGGATGTGAAGTTTTTATATCAAAACATATAGAAAGTTTTTTTAAAAAGAGATTTTGTAAAATTCTAATACAATTTGATATCTAACCCATTCTATTTGTATATTTTATTCAAATAACTCAATACAACGTTATATAAATAAAACAAAAAATCAACAAACCTCTTATTTACAGGCTCTAATTGTATGTTCTGAAACAAAATTTTGATTCTATCTTGAGGTGTTGGAGACGTGAAAATGTACTGACAATGGCTGTTGGATGGATAGTTTTGAGGGTAGAGAGGAGAAAAGAATCTACCAGACTGGAATCCATCAGGGGGTGGTAAAAAGAGATAAAGACACTTTTCCATGTCCTTTCTTCCTCCTTGGGTTTCGAACTGAGCTGTGGTGTAGATTGAAACGATATAAATCATGTTAAATTATTTATGGGAAAAAATCTATTTATTAATCGCTTATTAAAAATTTGATTATGACTTTTATAGTTGTTTTAAAAGTTTCAAAGAGGTTAAAGTGTGAATGAATTGAAGAATATTCAGATCCTGGTTTTTTATAATTTATACAAAAGTTATAAAGGTGTTAGAATGGTCAGAATCTGTTTGAATCATAAAAGGATTAAAGTCTGATCTGGATTTTAGTAAGTGGCTTTAGCAAATATTTATATAAAAAATAGTTTTTGATGCGTTAAATACCTTTCAGAAAAAGTAATTCAAGTTTTTGAGTAGCTTTCATTTTAATAAGCAAGGTATTTATCTTAATACTTATGAAATTCAAATTCTATGTTTATATATAAATCTAACCTTGTTTTTTTAAAGTAACATATTTCAAGCAAATAGAAAAGAATAATTTCAAATGTGTTGAACGTTTTCCAAAATCATTTACTCTCCACTGTAAAAAAGAGTATGTGTGTTATGTTATTAAAATTATTTTCGGTATAACAAAAAGTACTGATAAAGTGCTTCATGGGTCAACATTTCCATGAAATTTGTTTTCTTTCAAAGGTGCTAAAAACAGTGAATTTTGAATGAACACAGGCTCAGCTGGAGAAGATGTTGTGACAGAGGATGGATCACGTGGATGGAGTGAGTTCCAAATGGGACTTCGAGAACAACAAGTTGAAGTGATTTAGAAATTGTTAAGATATATTAAAAGCTTGAATAATAAATGAGAAAGAAACGTCACAGTGATTAAAACAAATGAAGATTTCTCGATTAATTGAAAATGCATCAGCATAAAACACTTTTGTAATTTCTTTCACAAGTTTGATTTGAAAGATATCCGTAAATTTAAAAAAAAACGAATGAAGCTACGAAAAACAATGAAGTTTAAAAAAAATAATTTCAAAAAATCAAAAATATTTATTTAGTTTTGAATTAAATATAAATTTAATAAATATGAAATGGCTTGAGAATGTTTAAGAAACAATTTTAGTAGTTTGGACGTGTAAAAATCGATCAGTGTGAAGTCTCAACGAAACAATTAGAAAAATATCATAACAGTGCAATAGAAAATACTCAACAAAACCAAAAAAACAAAAAAAATTATATACAAACTTATTGGTTTTCACATTTTCTTTCCATTTCTATTATATACATAAATATAAGATTGAGTTTTTTTGAACAACACTTTCACATTTATTTTCATTCTGCCTATTTTTTTCATTATTTGATGTTCATAAAAAAGTCATAAGTAGGCTATATTTACTACAATTTATTTTATAATATTATTCAGTTTCAGTTGAAATTTGAAAGATACGAATAATACATTTAGTATCCATATTTATTATTTTTCAGAAAAAACCATCAGTCATTTTGTATTTCATTTTTAAATAAAAGCATGTCTTTCAAATGGATTTCACTCAGAGCTATAAGAGTGCTCCGTTCTCTTAAAAGCTTTTTTTTTGCTTTTCAAGCAATCCAAACATTTTATAAAAACGTTTTAGAAAACAACTACGAGTTAAATGAGTGTCCTTTAACTAAGATATTCTATTATTAAGCGCATATTTTTGTATAAAAAGATTTGCCCCTAAAATGTTCTCCGAATTAAATAATCTTAATGTTTTGGTAAACATTTTTTACGACGCTATTTCAAGAGTAATAGTTTTTATTTCTTTGCTGACACTTCTATCATGCCATTTTACATTAGGTTGCAAAACTTTTAGTGTTTTTAATTTCAAATCAGAACAAAAAGTTTACAACGCAATTAAACTAATGCACTTTTTTTATGTTTTCAACATTTTTGATTTTTTTTCTCTAAAGTATAGTTTCTGTATCTTTTTCGTCTGGAATATCTTCATTTTGAGCATTTAAAGTTGTTATATTATTTCACAAAAGCACATTATTGCACCTAAAATAAATAAAAGTAATCTAATTGTGAAATTTAACACACAAAAAGTAAAAAGCTAGTATTATTCTATTGACCCAATTATTTAATCAACTGTGTGATAGGCTCAGCTCAATGAAAGCTTTATTGGCAAAGGGCATAAAGCAAGATTGGCTTCCCTCCGAGCAGGGCCAAAGACATGAACGCACTTAGGAAACCAATTTGTGGTCATGTGGTGCTCAAGTTATTGCAAGCCTTAAATTCAAATTCTTGGGATTATGAACCCCCAAGAGAATTAAAATGTCTCCATGCCAAAATGATTGAAGTCAATATGAAGTGTAAATACCGTAAATACCAATATATTCGCTTACTTTTAAATAATAAAAAATTTCAAGTTCACGAAAGTAGGAGTATTTTTCAATCATTTTAAAAATCTCAAATTGATAAATATTAAAGTTGTTTGCTCATTAGTCTTTCTATTCTTTGTCATAAATTATAAATTTATTTCAAAGCATTAGTATTGTTTACCATAATTACCACTATGAAAATTCTAGTTTTAAAGTTCAAGCCTGAATTAAGAACCCAAAAAAGAAACATTTTTTCAAAAAAATAATAGAGTTTGAACATTATTGGTGTCGGAACAATCTGGTATTTTTCGGTACTAATGAATCAATTTAAAAACGTAAGATTTTTCAAAGTTAATAAACAAATTATTTTATTTATAGGACAAAATTAAATAAATTAAAATATATATATATATATATTAATACATTTAAATTTATATTTGTTCATTGAATTATCCATGCTCCAGCGAATGTTTGCAAGAAACAATGACCAATTTCTATTGCTTGACTCAGGCTGCGGCATTTATGAAAGAACAAAAAGTCGTTTAAAAAGTTTAGGTAAGTGAAATCAATAAATGAATGAAAAAATTTATATTTCAGAATTAATTGAAAAATAGAAAAATTAAAATTGAAAAAATAATGTTATAAGACATGTTTTGAAGACGCTTGAAAGAAAGGAATGTAGTGGTATTGTTGAGTATATGATTTATAGAAACCTTTATTAATTTTCCTAGTTTTTATTTAAATTTATTTCTGAAGTTTTTACATACAATTCTGTTGGATTAATATTTTTATAATTAAAGTATTTCTAACTGATGTTATTTTCAAGAGCTTTATTGTATTTTTCATTCTAGCTATATATTCAATTTTATATTGTTTAATATTCCAAACTTGGCCTGAAATCACAGTTCAAAGAAAAATAGTTTTTTGAGTGGCATAAGTCCAGTTAAGCTTCAAAAAACATAAAGCATAAGAGTTAAAAAAAGTTGCTTAGTTTCTCCGAGTTGCAATCATCTTAAACTCCAACCGCTAAAAAATTGGTTTGAAAATGGTTTAGAAATAATATAAAAGAAAATAATAAAAATTGGCATGAGAAGACTAAACATAAATTAAAATTATTATTATTATGATAGATTTTAAATGAAAATTGAATAAAAAATTTGAAAAAATTGTTTAATAAAATAATATTTTCATATTGACAACTACCCAAGTAAGAACTCAAACTGAATGACATTTTGGACACGTTGCTGCTCTGCTCTATTTTTTGAAAAGCGATTACAAAGCGATCAAGAATCTCTATTATAAAACTGATGAAAATACTTCTTTCATCTCCGAGATGTCAATCTTTTTTTTATATTTAACAAACTTTTGTAAACTTTAAAAAAAAATTAAATTTTTTAAAATAAACTTTAATTAAATATAATTTTAGGTAAATATACTACGGAGCTTAGATTCCAAATTATTTTTAATTAAAACCAATAGGAGTTGAATAATCACGAGTTTGGCCTACTTTCTAGCCTGAATTACTTTGATTGAATGTACTCGTAATATACAGAGTGTTTGCATCAGTCTTATGATAGAGATCCGCCATACAAAAGAAGAAATTATAAAATGAAAGATTTCAATCATGACAAAAAGTTTTTTCAACATGATTAGAATATATAAAAAAAGCCCATCACCTTTATCGATGAATTTGAAATGGCCTCTGAATCCATTGTGTGGATCTCCAATAGGGTGTGGGTGGAAATGAATGAGAAGATGATTTAAAAATGAGAAGTGTTGTTTTGGGATATCTGAAACGCTTCCACACAACTCCTCACTCCACTGTAGAGTGTCTAAGAAGTTCCAGTTAGGATGTGGAGAAGAAAATGTGTTTTGGAAATTTGGGATGGTGAGGTATAAACGTAAGTAGTCTGAACATCTGATTGGAGTAAATTATAAATCGATTGTATTTGGTATATTTATCAGTTCAAATTATAGAGTTATTCAAGGTTTAAAAATTTATTTATTTTAGATAAACATAAATTCACAATCATTTTTTGAAGTTAAATCTGAATTATTATATAATTTTCTTTAATTTTATATTTTTTAAATTTATTTAAACATTTTAATGCACAAAAGTGTACTTTTTATTTATTCTATCTCAAAAATAATAGTTCTTTTGATATATATTTATTTTCACAATGGTTTTGATGCTTGCTCAAGTTTCAGTTTCTTTAATTAAACTCGTCAGAGCTTATTCGAACACAAAAACACGCTGACGTATCAAGATAAAGCGTGCAGAAGCTTCTATAGAAGTTGACGAATGTCACGGAAGGAACAAACAATGACAAACATAATTGAAATGTATTCAACTTTCAATCCTATTATTTAAAAGATAGAAGTTTATAAACGGGTAGAATTTATTTTTCGAACCTGGTACTTTGAGATTCTCCAACGTCAAATTCTAAAAACGTTACTTCCACCAATTGACTCTGGTTCCCCTCAAACACGTACCTCACACAACCCACGTCTCTGGGGTAAGGCCGAGGAAAACTGGGCGAATAGAAAGTACCTTGGAGCTTTTTAGTTGAGTTGAAGTGTTGATACTGACAACTATTGTCTGTAAAGAAAATGACATCAGTTTTATTAAAAACTATTTTATTATTAAGAAGTTGTTACATTTTGTTTTAATTTATACAAAAAAATACTTTTAAATTTATTTAAATGCATAATCTTTTATGAATATCTATTATAAATATACCAGCAATGTAACAAAACAATTTCAGGATTCTATTAAAATTTTCAAAATTAATAGAGACTATTAAGTTTTTTTTAAATCATAAAAAATGTGTTGTTACAGTGTGATACTAGTCAATTTATAAAAGACACTTCATATTACATTACATATTAAGACATTTCTTAAAAATTATAAAATATAAAAAATTTTACCAAAAAATAGTTTTATTCTTGAAAACGTATTACTTAACTATGAATTCTGAAAATGAAATCAATGAAATTTCATTTTTTAAATCAATTCCTTGCTTTTTAACAACTTAGTACAAATTTTTAATTGTTAAAACTTTATTTTTCAAATCAAAATATTGCTTTTTAACAACTCAGTACAAATTGTTAACTTCATGTTAACATGAAAAGATTTCAAAAATTTGAATCGATCACATTCGGATCAAAACCGAACGTTTTTAAAAATAGAAAATTTTTAAAAATAGAATAAAGAATTTTAAAACATTTGAAATAAGCTTTAAATTTAACAAAATATGAAATGGACTAATTTTTAAATGCTTAAAATCCTATTTTTTATTTTATGGTTAAAACAGATGATTTTCCTGAGTAATACTAATTTTAAAGCCACAAAGGACTCGTGAAAAAACACACATATAATTCTCAAGATTTATTGACTAGGTTTGAAACAAACTTTTTTTTCCATTATAATTGACTTAATTTTAAAAGTATTTTTTGGAATTAGCTAAAAGATGGCTGTTTTAAAATATGATAAAACTAAATTGTTTTTCAAAAGTACCTTAAACGAGATGCCCAATAAAATGGAAAAATGACAAAGCTACATTACTTTTGAAACAACTGAAGAAAAACAATAATTTTAAAAGTAATGAATTTTTTATAATTTAATTAATTTTTTAATGATATGAACTAGTATGTATTTAATGTAAATATGTTATGCTTTTATCATCTTCTCAGTCGTTTCATTCATCTCAACCTTGCCGTGATATTCTTCCATAAACCAAAAGAAAAAATGGCAAAAGAATTGTTGTAATGGCTGTGGCTAGATTACTAAATAGTTTAGTGACTCTGAACAAATTGGATAATTAATAAAATCATAATTAAATCTTAATTGTAAAAAGATAAAAATACTAAAAACATTAATTTTTGAAAACACGAATTCACCATTATAAATCTTAATTTATTAGTTTATTTTGACAATGTATTTGAATATTAATTATTGTTTCCTATTTTTATTATAGAATAAGAATATCCTAAATTTTATCAAGTGACTAAAATAATAATTCTTTTTAAAAAAACATACGTAGGCGGAAATAAAATGAATGAAAATGACTGGGTTGATGGAAAGATGAAGTAAAAGATAAGTGGGTGAAAAAGAAGATAATATGTAGCTAGAAAGGTTGATTGAATAGTGAATTGAATAGAATATGATTGTATAAATAGATTTATGAACATATTAAAAGATGAATGAATAGATCGATAACTAGTTGGGTGAATGAGAAACATTTCATGGGTCACTCTTTTTACTCCCAAAAAACACAAGGCTATTTTTCATTAAGAGATAATTGTCTCATTCTATTTATATCATAAAAATGATCATTATTCTTGTTTGTAGAAATAGTTTTTATTATGATTTATTTTGCATTAGAAGGGTCGATGGACAATACAAATGATTACGATTCCTTATTGTAATGGTTTGGAAAAATATAATTTTTATTGTTGATCATTTTTTTTCTTTCTGTTTTTAGTTTTTTCATATTATTATTTAATCATTATTTTGTATTAAAGTTTTTAACAAATTTTAATAAGTGCTTTTTCAATCTATTGAATATCTTTGAAATGAGAAAATTGGTAGTTTAAAAAAATAAATTATTTTATAAGAAAAGTGTTAAAAGTTTTATTTAATACATTTCTAAAATATTAAAACACAGCCTCATTATTCAAAAAAAAGTTTTAAAAAATTGCAAACAAATGCATTTACATGAAAGAAAAAAATTCATGAGTAGTTCACAAGTTTTAAAGCTATTTCATGAAATTTTTGAGGTTAAAAATCTCTTAGAAGAGATCATTCAATCATTTATATGACACATGAAGAATGGTTGAAATGAAAATATTACACCAAAGTGAGTTATTAATTAAATTTTAAATCTCGTCTTTGAATTTAAGTTGAGTTTAAAATCGTCTAGTTTTAGCATGTTGTTCTAGTTGGGTTTTCCTTATTTAATAGAGATGAAAAATATATGTTTGTTTGTGATGTTTTTATCTTCGGAGAATGTAATAGTATAGTTGATTAACTGTCACGTTTTTGAAAAAGATTTACACGGAAATTTGCACAAGATAACGCTGTGAGAAATCGTTTCGCTATGTAAGGAATTTGTAAGTATAACCTGTTTATAAGAATGGGTACGGAATCAGTAATTTGTTAATAAAATTAATATTATTCATGAAAAAAACATTTTTCTTTTGAAAAAGTTAGTGTAAAATTCTATAACTTATTTAGAATAACCCATTCTGATTTGTTCACATCATTGACAAGATTGAATAAATAAATTTGTTTACAAAATCTGTAACGTAATTTCCTAATAATTTTTTTCCAATCTTAAAGGTTGTATATTGAAGAATTTAATTTCTTTTTACTCATTCGTGAAGCATGATAGCTCAAAGGTAACGTTGCCAGACTTTTTTTGCTCAAGTCGATTCTACGCTCAGACAGAAAAGCGAGAACTTTGCGTTAAATCAAATTGCAATGGAACAACTTCCAAATAAAAGTAATTAAAGTTATCTTTTTGTTACTTTTATTATTTTTCTCAATTATTGATACAATTTTTCCGGTTGTTAATAATTTTGAATGTTTTCTTATTCGATTTCAAGTTCTTTAACTTAAGTAGGCCTTCTTTCGATGAAAATGTGGTTTTCTTGTTATTTATCGGTGCTTTTCAAATAATTATCAAAAATAGTTATTAAAGGAGATAAAATAAACTATAACTATATTAACAATGGTTTTATCTTTTTCGTTTCTGCCTATTTATGGATAAATAGATAGGCGACGAATCTTCAAGGATAATTGCACGTATCGACAATTGCCCTTTTGCTCTGACAAATCATCACTTTGTATCCAGAATGATTTTAGTGCTATGTTTTTATTTTGAAGTTTGAAGAAAATTTAATAAAATACTATAAAATAACTATTAAACATTAAAGAGAATGAAAATAGTTTCATACTTAAAACAATGGGACAAAATACTCTGAAAATAACATAAAATCAAAACATAAATAGATTCTAACAAAAATCAAAGCTAAAAAATCGAATATAATTAAATTCGATATAATTTTTTTATTTATATATTTCAAATCTCACTTTGTCTATAATACTTGAAACCTTTTAATGATATAATATAATAGACATATTTTTCCAACGTTCAAGAAAAAACTCTAAAAATGCAGAATTATAGAAAACTTATTTGGAATGTTGAAATTTTTGATTTTTGCATGACTCAAAGAAATCCCAATGCTATTCTTGAAAGTGCCAACAGATTGATAAGGCTTCAAATTTAGACATTCCTTTTCAGCGTGTTGACCAATGGCTTGCAGTGACGTGCGTTAAAAAAGTTGGAAAAACATGTATGTGTTAGCAAAATTAATATTTGAAAAATGTATATGAAATTATTAGTAATTTTGACACTAGTTTTTTCTACTTCATGCATTGTAAGACTTCAAATGATTGTATTCAAGATTTAAAAAAAAACTATAACCAATTGAGCATTTTCATATTTGTGTTTAACACAGAAAAATAAACAAGAATTTAAAATTTTTATTTCAACTTTCTAAATAATGTGACATTTCTTTCCCCTGTAATAACAAGCGATTTGAGTGTTCTGTAGTGTTATAGGGTTTCTATGTAAACCTCAATTTGAAAAAAAAACGCGTCAAGTTAATGATTTTTAATAAGAAGGATTCAATTAGAAAATAAAAAAGGACATTTTATAACTTTTTACGGCAAATAAACTAAGCGTTATAAAAAAACTTTGAATGGAGTCATAAAAGTTGAAAACCAAAGATAACACAAAGACATTTGTAACCAGATAAGCCATTGAAGATGTAAAGTTGTGAAAAAACTAATTGTGGTTGTTAAAAGGCAAAAAAAGATTTGAAAGGAATTTCTTTTTAGTTATAAAAAATATTTAAAAAAACCTTGGAAGAGATGTGATAAGAAAGATGATTGAGGCAGAAGGAAAATGAAGTAGACTCTGAGGTTCCACAACATCACAAGCGTTTGGGGGATCTGTGAAAATTGTGTAAATAAATACAATAAAAAAATCAAGTTATTGAAATTTGGGTTTTTGGAATAATGAAGAAACACGAAAAAATTATTTTCTTAAATATAGATTAGTTATATTTTCATAATAGAATAATATATATCTTTACGTTTATAAGCGTAAACCATAGTGAATGTGAATAATTCGGTGTTTCTAATTTTTCCATTAATATTTTTTCCTTTCAGAGAGTTTGCATTTCATAGAAACTACCACAAATTGTATTTTCTTAAAATTATGAATTTTTTTAAACGTTGAATAAAAGTAGTTATCACATTTCTTTCTTACAATATTCAAATATTTAACTTTTTTCTTAACAAAGTCTGCGAAGTAAATTTTATTACGCAGAAGAAAAACTGCTCAAGCAGATAAGCAGCTTTACCGTAGAAGCATCACTTCTCAACATCATGGCCGTGATGTTGTCTTGTAACCAATGATCGAGTGCAGGTGCTGGCAAAGGTTTTTATATTTATGCAACGGACACTTATCATTTTTCACTAAAAACAAAAAATCTATTCTGAGCTTTCTGAATCATCCTTATGATTTTATTTGTTTTATATTATATTATATTTTTTTTTTGTTCAAAGCTTATTTTGCAATACATTGTTATACATATTCTTTAAATAAAAAATGTTTAAACAAATGTTATCATTTTTTCAGAATAATCTTTTTCCCAAAATATTTATTCAAAATAAGAGATAGTTTTTTTTAATATGTTAAACTTGTTAGTTTTTTAAGTCTTTAAAATTTATTGATTTTTAAAAATAAAATTTTTGAATAATAATAATAATATTTAATATAAATTTTTGAAAAAAAAGTAAGATGGTTTCGAAAAAATACCAAATATGATACGATCTTTCCAATTAGAAAAAATGAAAGATCATCTGAGATTCTAGAAATAACATTATCGATGAGTATGATTGATACATAAAGCTGAACAAATACTATCATTTAGAGATAACTTCATTACTTTTCATGAAGAAATGTATCTCCGATTTCAAGTGTGCTCCAAACTCTTTTTTTTTTAAAGTTTTTTTGCTGTGCTAATCTAAAAATAGAGCATAAAGAGATGCCTACTAATTCTAAAACGTGTCAAAGGTAATTGCAGTTGAAAATTAGAAAACTGTAGGATGTTTTATGTTTTGGCTATTTTTTTTATACTGAAATTACTAACATTTGGCTAAGTATTTTTATATTCCTATTTAGAATACTTATATATATATATATATATATATATATATATATAATGGATTTGCTATAAGAATAAATGAAGTTTGAGATAGTTATCTATTTTTGTTTTGGTGTTTTGATATTATTGCCAATCTGATTTTTTAAACATTTTCAGATTATTTAAAACAGGATAGAGTTAAATAGTAAAAATAAAGACTTTAAAGATCTCACTGGTGTCATTGCATTAATATATCCTCTTACCATAGGTGAAATAATATAGATAAAAGCAGAATAATTGTTAAATAAGGGATGACAAAATTAATCTGGTTTTTATTTGATACAGTAGTAACTTCAAATAAATAAATAAAAACTTTAAAAATGTTTCTAGGTTTTTTTAATAATTCAAACTTGAAAAGTCAAGAAAAGAATAGTAAACTTGACATAATTTTTATTTTGTATTTTGTTCCATTCTTCTTCGAAATGATTTGCGACTACAAAAAGATCTCTGAAATGCCTTGCATGCTTCTCATAATTCACTAATACACTAGATACTTCTTTAAAATGCTACATGATGGGGTACACAAAACCAAATATAGCTAAAAACTATTTTTTTTGAATTATAGTTTCAATTTAAGTTTTGTATATATAAAAATATTTTATTCGATTCTTAAATAAGTTTTTTCAAATTCTACTTTTTAATTTCTTTGTAAATATTAAAATTCGCATCATTAAAATAAGTGATGTTTTTCGAATTTCAAAATAGAAAACTAAAGATGAAGGAATTTAAAAACTTGAAAAAATTCTTTCGTATTTTAAATTAAAAAATATTTTTATAAAAGTATTCAATAATCATTAAGATGTCAGAAGGGGGCTGAGTTTAATAGCTGAAAACTTTCTTTCAATTATTTTTCTATAATAAAGAATTCAAACAATTTTAATTGGCCATAGTTCTGAAAATTTTCTTATCATCTTGAGTTGCTCTGACAACTTTAAAAACTACTTTTGTATACAAAACTAAATATTTGAAGTTTTCAACATTATAATAGAAAAATCAGGTACCGTAAAAAACAAATGTTATACATTCATTTATAGTCACACATTTTTATGTATCTAAAAATCTAATTGCAAAAAACTTAAATCGATGGATATTGTAGTTCTTTCATTATTAGTCTTTCTTTTCTCAGTCAAATTAAATGAGCCATAATATTGTAGAAATTCAGGTACGAATATTATTATCGTTCACCATAATTACCGCTATATATAAATCTTGATTTTTACTATTTATATTCGAAAAATATTGTATTTCACGGTGAATATAAATTTAAAAAGCACCGAATTTTGTTATGAGAATATTTTTTAAAGTGTTATAAAAACGATGGAGGTTCTAATTCAATCTAACGGCATACAATAACAAACCATGGTGCAAAACCTTGTTTTTTAAATTTCATCTAAACTTTGTTTTGTTTCCCAAAATCTTAACCACTCGCAACCTTTCGCTATCTTCTAGCAGCTAGAGTCTAGCTTGATCATCTCTGACCTCTCGACTTTTTCTAAAACCAAAAGTACATCTAATCATTTATGTATATTTTCTTCTTCTTTTTTTATATATAATATATTAGTCAATGTTTAATCTCCACAATTACCATATCCTTGTTATTTGAGAAAGTCAAAAACGTTTGAAAGTTTCTTTGAAATCTTAATTTATTTGTTAATTTTTCTTTTAAGTTTAATTTTAATGTTATTTGTTAATTTCACTTTTAAGTTTAATTTTAATGTTATTTACTTTTAATTGAAACAGAAAAATATGTAATAAAATGAATTTATAAAAACTTTTTTTTATTTATTTAATTATTATTTGTATAAATAATTTTTTTAATTAAAATTTTTTACTTTCGGAAAAATTCGAGATGAATATTCAATTTCGGGCATATATGAGAGTAGTTGATATTTTTAAACCCTAAAAAAATGTTTTTGAACAATTAAATTATAAAAATTGTTTTCCAAATTAGTTATCCATGGTAACACCATTTAAAAAATAATGTAAAGTTGTAATGATTTTTTAAAGTATCTTTGATAGTTAAATATATTTATTTATATATTATATATTATATATAATTACATATTATATATATTTATATATTGTATATATTTATATATTATATATATTTATATATTATATAAATTTATATATTATATATATTTATAAATGATATATATTTTATATTATATATATTTATATTTTATTTGTATTTTATATTTATTTATATATTATATATAATTAAATAAAACATTATAAAATTGGGGTATATAATTCTTTATGTTATATTTCATTTAAAAATTTTATTAAAAATCTATTTGGTTCTGAAGCCTTAAAATGATTAAAAGTTTAAAATAAGTTCAAAATACACAAGCATTTTATGGCATAACTTGGTTTTTTTAAAATAACAAATATTTTTATTATTGTATTTTATTTATTCCAATATTTACTCACTCCCATCAGTTGCTTTTCAAGCCTTTGTAGAAATTCATTTTCTAAATAAAAATTTTTGTATGACAGTTTGCATTAAATACATGAACAAATAAATATTTCGTTTATTTTCCGCGACTTCATTGCATTTGAGTGTCAATTAAAACCCAGACGAGTGATAAATTGTCTCACCTGGTAGGTTCCTATCAACTGCAAGGAATAACAATCTTTAAAGTGCCTTTCTGACAAACAGGCTGTATAATGCACATAAGCTATTTTAAACTTCTCATCACCATCAAAGAATATTCTCACTAGCACCACTGAGGTTCATACATTTGGTTACAGCTTCATTAGCAAAACCCTCGATTTTAGTTTTCAAGACTGCTTGTGCTGTGCACAACCAGAGATACGCAAAGTGCTTCTATAGAAGCTAGCTCGATGTACGTGGCGGTGATAAAGTAGAATTCTGAAATTTCCATAACTCGTGCTATTACTCTTGGGAGGCTCGTCCGACTAGATTCCACGTTGCAATACATTGGAAACCACAAGACGATACAACACAATAGGAAAAATACAACGCAATAGAATCATTATAATAAAAAAAGAGCATAAAGATTATGCCTAAAGTGACATCCACCCAGAAAGCTTCTAAGCCACAAAATATGACGCCTGAATCTTAAATTTCACCTTGTTGACCCCACTGGAATGAGATTATTATTACGTCTTACATATTAAATGTGCATTATTACCTAGCACGTATTACATAGATCATCCTACACGGGTCATATTACTTGTTACGTATAGATTAGGCCTTGATCTTTGAATTCTTTATTATTGTTAGATACATTTTTATAAAATTTATTGGTGGTTGTATATTTTTTGAAATTACATTGAAAATGCTTATAAACTTTGATGAAATGTGATAACTCACATTCCTTCCAAAATAGATGCGTAACCAATTATATTGCTGCAGATTATTTACAGAATTCTTATAAGCTTATCTATAAAAAAATTGCGTTCAACTTTATCTCTTTTTACTGAGAGTGGATGTTGAAAAAAGAAATCCTTAAGCCGGTTCTTTGACTCGACTTTTCTTTTTGAAGCAAAACCTCAAGAAAAACAAACTAATGATTGTTATCATATTAAAACAACTAAGATTTCATCTTCAAAACAATTGCATCAGTTTAAAAATGGAATAATAAATATTTTGCAATTTAGCTTTGGGTTTCAACTTTTTCTCAATATGCATTATTTAATAAAAATTATTCTGAAAAGAAGAAACATAATTTTTTTTAGTTTTTAAAATATTTTTTCACGATTAATATACTTTGATTGAATCAATTTAGGAGAGGTGACACCATGGTTTTATCGGCATAATAAATGACTCGATCAATACGGATATTTTCTATGTGGTGTGCGGTAACTTTAAAGAATTCAATTGTTAATTATACCATGTTTTAACAAAAGATTTTTTTAAAAATTATAAATAACATTTCATTTAAATGAATATCGTAAGGTCTTTTGAAAAGTTTCACAACAAATCCATTCATTTTAGAGCTAATTTCACATACACTGTATCCATGAACAGTTTCATTCTATTCCAACATATATGATCACAATTACATGGTAATTAATACAATTAAAACGTCAACTAAGCATAGATAGAACTAAAATATCCTACATGAAATGTATAGTGTTAATAGGCTTTAAAATGTTAACTTTCAAAAACATATTTAAAACCATTTTTGACACTAATTTGGTGGCGTTTTAAAATGTAAAAAAAGTGAAAAGTTATTCAAGTTCACATTTTTATAAATATAGGTTTTATTAAAAATAGGGGGTTGTCTGTTCATTCACAGAATGTTCAGTTAGTTTTTTAAACGCTGTAAATGGAGCTTATAGTTTTTAGGTTTCCACAATTTTAATTCCATTCATATTTAACTACATTGTATACTTTGTAGAGTTTTATTTTGTTTTAACCTCTAGAAAATACGTTTTTAGTACTACTTATACATTAAACCGAAGTAAAACACATCTTTATTTTTGCAGTTTATGTTCAGCGTTACCAATATTGTCAGGCATAAACTTGATGTAATAATCCTTTCATCTTGTACATTACTATTAATTACTCACTAACAAAAACTACAATGTTATTATTCACAAAAGAACGATTGATTGCTTTTGAAATCATTCAAACAATATTTTTTGACATTTACTTAAATTTTTTGAAGCTTTGAGAAATACCGTTTAGGAAGATTTAAAATGATTTAATATTAATATAGTGAACATTTTCAATCAAAATTAATAATTGTTTTTTCAATTTTTCCATGAAAATCAGTTGCGCTTTATACATGGTGCTAAGCACCATTGGTGCTTACAGTACTTTAAATCGTCAGAAACTGATAAGAAAAAAGTTTTAAATTATGTGATAGTTACATCGATATAAATAAATAATATGCCGTATAATACAAGAATATATGAAAATATTTTAACATTACATTTGATTAAATACGATTTTTTGAATTTTATAAATCACTGAATGTTAAATAGTCACATTAGTTTTCCTCATTTATAAATGAAATGCGTTCCAAGAAAGTTCAAGAAAAGCAGGTGTTGAAATACATTTTAATCTGGAAACAAGCTCAAAAGCAAAAAATATTTTAAAGACTAATTTATTTAAAATTTAACTAATATTTTATCATGATTTAGTCAAAAATAAAACCTAAAAAAATAAAATTTTCATCAGGAATAAATGATGTCCTAAAAATTATAAAATAAAAATTGAAGTAAAAATAAAACCTTTACACAATTAATAGTTGAAATCAAATTTGAAGCGTAGTCAAATGACGTTAGGTTTGAAATGAGCATCACGCTAGTTTTCGCTAGTCATAAAGCTTGCTAAATCTTGACATTTTAAGAACTCATTCTTGTGTTGTATTTTGTGTTTATTTATTTATGCGAATAAATAGTTTTTATTGATTTTGATTTAACTGTATTTCAAATATAAATTGTTTTGGAAATAATATTTGTATACTGTATTTTGTCCACACTAGGTCGACATACTAATGCTACACACAAGTGCTACAAACTTGGACAAAAAATCTATATCTTCTTTCTATCACCACTACTCTGCAATGTCTTTTAAGGTGCAATCTTTAGCGTTAAACGTTCCATAAATCCAGCTAATCGGCGTAAAATACGGCCCAGAACCTTTCTGAATTGACGCCATTCTAAACGTATCCGTTATTTTGTTGTGTTCGTAAAGTTTACGAGGCTACAACCAAAAAATAGTGTTTTTTAAGTTTTAATTTCTGCGATAAAGCAACTCCAATTACTTGGGTGTTTGCAAAACATAATAATTTAAGTACTCAAATTAGTATTTATATAAACAGTTGTATTTAAAGTAAATATCTTCTTACAATATATTAACTTAAATAATTGAAACTAAATGCTCTGAACGACTAAGAAATCTGTTATTAGTCTAAGTAATAATAGGAAAAAAATACATAGCTATAAAAAAATAGGAAACAATGAATAAATATTTTATTTTGTTAAATATAATAATTGATATAAAAAACGAATAATATTTGATTCATTAACAAATAATTATATATATATATTTAGTCTTTGAGTGTTTTTTTCACAATGTCAATAAAGTATAAAGGATCTAAGAGGATAATTTTAAAAATGCTATCTTAAAATTTTTATTTAGTTAAACTTGAAAAGATCCTTGAACTTCAATGAAGGGATATAACTTAAATTAAAAAGATAAACTCAAATGTTTCATAAAGTACTTTTGCATATAATGAACTTTTTTTAAATAATGGCACAAATCGTATAGGAAAAATTGTTTTCAACACATTTAAAAAATGGAAAATTATTTAGAAAATTCTATACTAATAAAAAAAATTTGTTATAAAATAAGAAATTATAATTTTATTACAAAAAATAATTTTATAGCAATTTTCTAGAATGATGTGATTAAAGTCGAAAGAAAAGACTGTGGAATACTGATATTAAAATTTTTTATAAATTTTTCTTTTTATTTTACAAAATTATTGTTTAGATTTTGGAACTTTTGTGTTTAATAAAAGGATATATTACTTGATATCTTGACCATCTAAAGCGAATACCCCTTTAATCTTTCTATATAGGAAAAAACTTTATAAGAAAAAAAGCCATTTCGTCTCTCTTATACTGTCACTAACCTTTTTGTTTTCGGGAACGTTTAGCATTGTTATTATAAGTTTCTTAAAGATATTTGAAATTATGATAGAAATGTGTTTTTACTTTTTCTTTTATCAAAAAACTGAATTTATTTCAACAACCCAAAAAAATTTTATGACTTTTTTTTACGTATTGAATAATCCAAGAAAATAATTATATAGCAAATCTTTCAAGAAGGATTTAAAAGCTTGTAATAAGTTTGTCAAAAGTTATTTATCATATAATATATAATGATGAAATTCAATCAACAAAAATGTATTACAAATCACTAGTACAATTTTAAAAAATCACAAAAAGTTGTTTAAATTGCACATCAAATTAGCATGCTACCAAAAATTTGATGACGCTTATAAGTTTCTAAAATATTTATGAAAAGACATTTGAAAAATGTTTGTACACATTTTTTACTATTATTTCTTTTCAAATATCCCACCTATAGAAAAACAAACAATTAATTAAAAAATTCCTTTTGATACATCGCACCCTGAAAAGAGAGAAAAGCATAAAGAAGAAAAAAATTGAATAAATATAAATAAAAAACAAATTATTCAAATTTAATATTTTTTCAAAGTTGAAACGAGAAAAATTCATAATGTTATTGAAGTTGTGAAAAATGGGAAAATCCTCAAATGCACTTAAAAAATCTACGGACAAATTATATTAAACAAATATTTGTTTACTTTAATTTTAACTTGTAAATTTATTCAACTCATAAAAAAATGTATTTAAATAAAATCATTTGAAATTCATAAACAAACAGTAAACGTACTTTTAAAAGCATTAAACTTTCTTCCTCCATCTTAACTACCACACTGACATTTAAGCCTCTCTAAACGCTTGACGTTTATGGAAACTCCCAGTTTTAGAAATCAACTTAACGATTGTTATTGTCATTCATGAAAAAAATTATACGAAGATATATGTATTAAAACGTCTTCAGGTTGAAGTATAGTTTTTTCAAGTTTGTGTAAAACATATTTTAATATTTTTATTAATCGATAAAAGGCGCCTCGAGAAAAACAAACAAAACAACACGATACAATATGTAAACAGCTGAGTCTCTGAAAAACATTAAAGTACTTTAATCGACTATACTGAATTTTATTGAGCTATAAACAAAAAATTATATTTTCCTGAAGTATAAAAAATTAAAAACTATGCAAAAAGTATGAAAAATATGTTTCAGATGTTTTAAAAATATATAAAAACAGAATTTGGTTTTTTAAGTCTTACTTATTGTATAAAGTTTTAACTACAAATTACAAATCTTAAAGACAAATTGCTTTGAACAAAGCGTCAGGTTTTTAAAGTTTTTAAAACACAAAGATTTTTTACAAAAAGCTTTTACTTTTAAAATTTTGTTAAAGAATTCCGGACTTCCCGTGTGTTAATGAAAATTAATTAAAACTTTTATTTAATCTTTTTCATATCTTTTTTATTTTTAAAAAGTACTTTTTCAAAGATTTTAATGGATTCGATCCTCAATAATTTCGGCTTTCATTTCACAGAAGATAAAATTAAGTCCAAATTAATGGTCACATGGGAAGAAGCTTTTATACAAATTTTTGAATGCCATGAATTTTTCAACGTATCGATCCGACATTGCTGTCTTGTGTGTCCTTACTTACTTACTGGTCTATTCATTCGTGCGATTCTCACTTTTGAGACAATTCAACTAAAACACTTCAAAGTCAAATGACTTCTTGAAATAAAGGTTTTGATATATCCTTAATTAAAATATGATCTTATTATTTGCAAATTATAATATCCAGCAATACCTTTGCCATACATAGATTTAGGAACACATTATAATAGTTAACACTTTATGAAAAATCAAATTATATTCACTTTAAACTTTCAAAAGATTGTTAATCTAAATAGAAAAATCCAAAAATAAAAATATTTTTCAATATACTCTACTTTACTTTAATCCAATATTTTAATATGGCTAATTCATTTGGGCTTTGTCACGAAAAGAAAGATTTCTTTTTTTAAGAGTTGGTAAAAAACGGCACTATAGAAATAGAATAAAAACAACAAAAGTTTTTAATAAAAAACTGAAAAAAAGACAGATTCTGCGTCAAAATCTTTTGAAGATTTAACAAAATAGGAAAAAAAGATTGATTGAAAAAAAAAAAAATTATTATTATTATTGCTATGTTTAAATATTTTTTATAACTAAAAAAAATAATTTTGTTTAAATTAATTTAAATTTATAGATTATTAAAATACGCAACATTAGAATGAAATAAAAATGTACTATTAAGTACGAGTTGTGTTACTAAAATGAAAACAATTTTTTTAAAAAAACTAATGAAGTTTATTAACACGCACCCATAATCACACCACTTTTAAAATAATAAAGAGGAATATCTTTCGTGATAGAACGCCTCTCATCTGATTTTTAATTGCTCTATCCTTCATCCAGCACTAACAAAGTTTTGTAATCAGATTAATTCTTTTTTTCTGAAAGAACCGCTTTCACTAAAATCTTTTACTTCTTTTTTCTGGAAAGTCTTGTTGATTTTATGTTGTTTTTTCAACAAATTGCCTGTTTCAATCCAATATTAATAATAATGATGTCAATAAAAATAATAGTTATAAAAAAACTAATGCAACTATTAGCACTTCCGTGTCAAGTCTTCATTCAGTATTCGTAATGTATTATGTTCCGGCCCACGCCTTTTCCAAGGATATTCATCATTAATTTGCTATTTGAACACTAAGTGTAAAAGTTGCAATATTTTTTTTTCTTTTTTTCGTTTTTTGTGTTTGGTGTTTTGATATATCATAAATGTCAAAATACCACCGTTTTCACTACAATCATCTCAGTTGTTAAAAAAATAGCGTAATTATACTAAGTCTTTTAGCAAATAATTTTTGTTTTTTCATGTATAAAAAAATGGAAACGTATACAAATATTGAAAATGTTAGACACACTGCAAAAATGCTTTAATACTGTAAAAAAATTAAGATTTGAACTTTTTATCAGACATTTTTACAAATTTTCGAAATAAAAAAAACCGGAAAAATTTAAAAAAAATTTTTGTGAAAGTCGCGTACAATCATAAGAAAATAAGATTCAGGTCTTTAATTTATTAATTTGTTTTTTTCCAAATTATATATTTTTATATTTGAAGTATTTTGCTTATTTGAATTTTGTTGTGTATTTCCACATTTTTATTACAATTCTTATCCCTTAATATTTGTCAACTGACTCTAAATCGTATGGCTCTATGTACACTTGTACCTTCAAGCTTGGTCGAAGCAACGATGTTATGGTATGTCATTATAAAGGCCACCCTTGATCTCACTCAATGCTATAATGACCAGCTTGAGCTTAAAAAGTATAAACTGAAAGTTCATGAAAAACTGGAAAAAAGCATATAAAAGTTTTTTTAATTTTTAAATGCATTTCAAATGTGATATGAACTCAAAAAGTGTTTATGCCATCAAAATATAGACTTATCTTTTTAATAATTTGCGTGCTCCAAACTAAATATATGTTTTCAATTTATTTATTTTAAAAGGGTTTAAATTCAAAATGATAAATCGTCTTTTAAGAGCTGGTTTTCCAATTAGAAGTGAAATGACGCAACATACGTGCAGTCATTTCGTCGAGATGAAAGGTGGTTCCCTAACGAAATTGCATGCTCTAGCGGCTTCAAACTTTTTTCCCTTTTTTGGTTTTAAAAGAATATTTTTTATCCTGTTTTATATTTTTACTTTTATATATCTTTTTGATTCGGCATTTTAGTCGTTTTAACGATGTTTGAATTTTTATATTCAATAATTTCAGTTTCTTGATATTTTATTGTTATATACCTTTCTATCATCACGGCCTTCTTGCTCTTTATGAAATTGTTATTGATCGATCAAGTTCATGCTTCCGTTTTCAAGTCTCGCTACGTGTGCAAAATTTTTATTGAAACAAATTAATCCAACCCTTTGAAATGGGACAAAAATAAACAGAAGAAAAAGAAATTTTAAAGGAAAAATATTTATTGATAACATTTTAATTTTTTTAGTTTTAACTATTCTGAGCTTTCAGTGTAAACTACACAGTTCAAATATTACTCGAAATATATTTCAAATTATTTTTAATATATCATTTTATCTTTTTTTCTCGCTTAAATTCGCCTCCATACATTTACATTCCACAAACATGTCCCAGCATTTCAGAGCTTCTTGCGCATGGATTTTACGCGAAGATTTGTTGTCGGTCGTATGTTTCGAAGATACATGGTCATAAAGCTTGAATGCGGCTGTTTTGTAGATTTTATTATTGTTGTTAATGTTTTTTTTTGTCAAATTTATACTCATGCGTACAAAGATTTTTTCACAATTCTTTTGTCTTTGTAGGGATTTAAGAAACATCTTCAAAATCATTTTTTCAAATACTTCTCATAAGTGATAGTCTGGAAATAATTTGAATTGATGGAGCATTACTTATATTATTTTGGCTTTAAATGCCTAATATTGTGTTTATTGATTTTTTACAAGACCATCTCATTTATCTTCATGTATTTCTAGTTTTTCTCAAGAACATTATTTTACTTCAGTTTATTATGCATAATACTTTGATTCAATAAAAGGAAGACACAGCATTGTGAAGTTAAGTTGGAATTATTTAATAACACCCACGCATATAACTTCATGGCATATAGCAGTTGTCATGTGAGTAAATAGATAGACTCCAGAGAGTGAAGTACTTCAAAAGTTTGAAGTTCAGGAAATTCAAAACTTTAATGTTTGAGTCTTGTAAAAAGAAATAATTTAACTAAAATAATTTTTAAAGTTGAAATATTCATGTTTAAGACATTTGAGACAGTTGGATTTGTAAAAAGTTTAACTTATTTATTTATCAAAATTACAATTTATATATATATAAAGTTTTCAACTTACATAACAATTATATTGAAGTATTACGATGATTAAAGTAGAATAAATATTAAAGAGTTTCTAAGATGTGTTATGCTGTGAGAATAAGATGCATTAGGGCTTCAAAAATAAATTTTAATATGAAGCTGTGACTTTTCATAAGAAAATTAGCTTGGTCTGAGTTGATTTCACGTCTCTCCTAGATAAACGATTTCCCTCACTAAGTTTCTAATGACATGTGTTTTTTTTCATGGCTATAATTTGAACAGACGACTTTCTAATCATAGTCAAGCCTCCTAACCTTTCGAATAACCTAGAATTAAAGTCATTCGAAAGAAATAATAGAGAAAAATGTTTCTTGATTTTCTATGTATATAACTAACAATTTAGGATATAAAATGTATTATTATACATAAAATGTATTTGAAATTTGAGAAAATTATTTTTGTTTCCATGCAGCATAAATATTGCTTTTTAAGTCAACTTTAATTTATAACAATGTACTAATTCTTATAAAAATATTATTTTAATATATGTTTTCTCTATTTTAAAAATATAAAAAAACATCTTTAAAGTTTGTGAAACTTTTATTTCATAAAAGATCGATTAAAACATGTAATTATCACTCTTAAACTATTGTTCTAACCATAGACATCCTACAAACAACAAGTAGTATATACTATATCTATGGTCCTAACTAATATTTAGTCTAAAATATTTATATAATTAAATATTTAATTTATTTAATTTATATTTAAGTATAAACTTTTATATCACAACTTACTTTTTGGTTAAAGAATATAATAAAATGATACTACCAGCTGAACAATACCTAGGGCAGTTCCAATGTTATCAACATTAAATCTTTCATAATTTCTCATTTCATGAGCGCTATCACTCGCCTAAAGCATTTTGAATAAACCCACTTGAATAAAAGATTTTGTTAGGATGCTAGATGGTTTTTTAAACTATATAATTACAAATTTAAAACTTCTCAAAATCAATTAACTGGATATGTACTTAAATGGTTCCACATTAGTGAAAGAAACTTTAAAATCCCAGATAGATGGCAGGTTCAAAAAAATTTAACCTGTATAAAATAAAACCCTTGAAAATCAGCATCAATGTCTAAAAGCTCTCACCGGCGGAAAAGGTTTTAGGCAGAAGACACAAAGAAGGCATGGATGCCTATAGGAATCATGGAACTCTGCGACAAAAAAAGAAACCTGAAACACACAAAAAAATGTGATTTCGGGTTGAAGTACTTAAAAGCATACCAGGAAGTGAAAAGAAGAAATGAAAGAACCCAAGAAAGCGTGGATTGAAAAACAATGCAGCAGCATTGAAAAAGAGATGATGGCAAGCAGGTGCAAGAAGGTTTCCGACAGCATTGTTGGCTGTTTCGATTAAATTCAATTGAAATTGAAGTAAATTTAAAAATTCATAATTGAAATACAAATAAAAATTGAAATTAATTACTTCAGTTAAAACTAAGTTTTCTTACGATTTTGACTCTAATTTTAAAGTATATAAATAAAATGAATATAAATTCAAATTCAAAAGTAAAAACTGTCAATATGATCAATCAAACCGGTTAATCATACAGAATCCTGGTGAATACAATGACCAAAATTTGAATAAAACGCACTAAAGCTCTTTGGCACTTTGACAAGCGATTGAATGAGCGCCAATGCGGCCATACGCCGATCTTTAGTGGACAGCTACTTGTGAGAGTTCATTTGGAGGCAAATCAATCGAAATACTGTCCTTTTTATGATTAAAAAAAAATTTTTTTTTCAATTTTACATGATTTAAAAAAAATTACAAGTTGTGTATTTAAAAACATATTTTTCAAATGTCGTGTATACATTTTTTGTGTCATCTGAAAACAAACCGAAAATCATTACTAATCAACTTTTCGTCTCTATTATCTTAGTTTTTAAAACTTTAAATATTAAGCAGATATGATTTCAATTGTGAAAACTGAAATTAATCATTCATAACTTTTATTAAAAGTGTCCACCAAATAAAGATTGCCCCAAGCGTAACTGAAATCCAATAAACAGACACGACAATATTTCTGTAATGTGGTGATTGATTGATGGTACTTCAATCAAATCTTTCGTTTGTTTAACTAAGTTTTCTCTCTATGCAATAATATAGTATTAATATATGTTAATATATTATTTGGTTCAAATGAAATAATTTAAATTTAAAAAATAAATAATTTAAATTAACTGAAGAAAAATAATTTGATATGCTCAAACATGGTGTTTTGTAGTGAACGCTGAACTGCAAAAGTTGAAATAAATAAAATGAAAGTTGAAATAAATAAGTTCAATTTTTTTAAGAATAAATACTTTTTCAGAAAAGTATTTTCTGAAATATTTTGAAATACTGTAAAACATTAATAGTGAGCGATAGAACCATTTAGACTTGAATAGACAAAAATTAACAAGTTTTAATTTTTTTATTTTAAACTAAAGAAACAGAAAAATTGTAGAAAAGCTTCAAAGTTCATAAATTGGAAATCTAACCATCTCAAACAAGTAATAAATAAGTACTGTTAACTACCAGATGATAAACTATAAAATTTGGCATAATACTGAATTATAAACTGAACATTCATTAAAAACACTAAACGATCGAACTAATGAAAAAACTAACACCTAATCCATGAGTCCATTGAAACTGAAAAGGGCTCAAAAGACGTTTGCAAAAAGTTCTTTATAGAAAAAAGTCTTTGCCTTTTTAGATTTTCTAAATAGGCGTGACATGTCTTTCTAGAAAAGTAAAAACTAACGTAAAAAACCTTTAAATTCAAATTTTGAAGGTTAGTATATGGAAAGACGTTTAATGGTGTATGCCTGTGCATATCGATTGAACAGCCTTTGTATTGCTTTTGTCTTCCAAACGTCTTGTGGTTTATCTTGACTCTTGTGTGTTTACAAGATAAAATAAGAAGCAATGATGAGATTATAAAATATTTAAAGGTGCCGTTAGTCGTACAGGTGTGACAAAATAATGTAAGGTTATTATTTAAAAAACGAATTACTTGAAAAAGTCAAGAAATAGGAAGTATGAGTTGAAGGTTAATAGTTCGTAATGAAAACTAAAAAGACTGTTGGAATTATGTTGATTACTGAAGCAATCGTGGTGACGTTGTTGATAAAAGAAATTAGAAAGTGGATCATTATAGTGATGAGCCGAGTAAAACTATGGTAGTGACGGCGCTGATAATTATGGTCGTGATAACGATAGAGGATGATCGATGATTCTACTGCGTGTATGGTTTGCCAATGCCCAAACACCAATATAAGGGCGCTTTGTCTCGAGGGTCGTTGTTTGAATGATGATTTAATAAGCGGGTGTGTTTGCCGAAGTGGGTGGCACAATAAAGTATGATAAAATAAAGTTCAATGTAACATAAAAACATTTTTAAAAAATAATTTAATCAAATTATTTTTTTCAAAATTTTTTTTACTTTTCATACAGTTTTTTTCTTTCTAAATAGATTATTGAACAAGAATTAAACATAAGAACTATTTTTGGCATATTCCTGTTATAAAAATTTCTAAATTATTTTTAAACAATGATAAATAATTATTTATTTAAATTACCATCGTTGTTTAGTGAATTTGCTTTCTTTTCACGTTTTTCTTTTGAGACTAAGCATTCGCAAGTTCGTACATTGAATCACAACGAAAAAGGTTTAACTCTATTTATTGGTTATAAAAAAATATTTAAAAACTTAAATTAAAATTTTAAAATAGAAATACTGAGATCTATAAAAATAAAATAAAATAATTTAAACCATACGAAAAGCTATAAGTTTGTTTTGAGACTGTTTAAATAAAACATAAATGGTTTGAAAAAAATCAAAATCCGTTTCTAGCTTTAGTTAATCATTTTCATTAAAACTTGAAAATTAAATTACATTAAATTTTTTTTAAATAAATTATTAATTTTAAAAAAATCGCCCTAAAAGCATCTAAGTTTGGCATCATGCTTGCGACGTACATTAGGACCTGCTCAAGTGTGTGTTGGGTAAATTCTGTAATACAAATGAAATGCTACAAGATACATTGAAATTATTCGAAAAATATATGATAATGTGATAAAAAATTATGTTCCAATTAAAATGACTAAAGCAAAACGAATTTCAAAACCATTCTTATTTTGTATTTTGAAATAATGAAAATATTATTTAGATCAGGATCAAGATGGTTCAAACCGACCAGATATTAAGAAAAGAATCAATAAAAAATTGACGTCACATCTTCCAGCTTTTCAATAATTCAATGCTTAGAAGATAATTTAATAATTCCTAGAAGGAATATGCTTTTGAAAAGCCTGAAATGAAAAATCTCAAAACAAATATAGTTTAATAAAAGTAAATGTAGTTAAATTGAATTTAATGCAACACAATGCATTTCATTCAATAAAATATAAAACTAAAGTACAAGTAAAGAAACATAATTTGGAAAGAAGTTCAGAGAAAACTTTGATTATTTTTTTGACATAGCAGTTTTATGTGTAACTTACATCGATTATTTTATTCACTTTAAGTCTGAGAACCATGCATCATTTTAGTTTTACATAATATCGATTTTAATAAAAATAAAATAACAAAGAGAAGTTTATATTCGCATAAATTAAATATTTTTAGAACTTATTATGAAATAGATTTTTATCGTGCCTATTATTAAACAAAAAAAGAAAATAATGACATTCAAAGAAAATAAACCAATTTAAAGAGTAATAAAAGTAAAAAAAATAAATTTAAAAAAACTGTGAAATTGCCTAGATCTTAACATTTATCATTGGTCAAAGCTTTGCCGAAGAGACAAAAGAAAGTAATTGGAGTAAACGCTGAAAGTCAAAGCTGGAAGAAAACTTCGAAAAAGCAAATAAAGAGAATAATAATAATAATAATAAATGTTTAAATAAAGATGACGGCTCATCACTTAGTTATTCCTTTCAGCACAATAATGAAAATACATGAATTCATTTAGTGCTTTTGCTATTTTCGAATCATTCTTTGATTCAATCAGCTTTACAATTCACTTTCCGGAAGTCTATTTTATCATGGTTTGACGAAAAATTAGAATAAACTTTTGTGCATACTACAGTCATGGTAAAACCCTGTCGCTCTTTTGGTCTTCGCCGTCAAAATCAAAAAGACTGACAACAAAGTCCGCTTAGACTGACAAAACATTTTATTATGAAAAATATTTTAATAAAAAAAAGTATTTTAAAAATTTTAAAAACTACATTAATTCGTAGTTATCAGTTTTTTTCCAGAATCATTAGCAATTTCGATTATGTTAAAAATGTTGATTACAATTTTTTTATACCAATAAAGGTCACGATTGTCCAAAGAAGTTGTATCATCCATCGTTCATTTCACCGGCAATGTGAGAAAGCCTTTCATTATGATTGATATGATGTATTCAATAGTTGATTTTCATAAAATGTAAATTATTTGACTTTTAGTTTTTTATCCATCTTCGAATAATAAATTGTTAAAGCAACAACTTCATATAAAAAATATTTATATGATAATTTATAGTTTTTTACTTATTAACAAAAACAAAAGGTAGACTTAATCTCGAAAAAAATGAAAAATACTCTCGAATATTGCACAGAATGTGTTACGGCATTTTCATACTTTCAAACTTTTCCACATTCCATATCACCTGCCACTGCTCACAAATCACCTTTATTCGATTTTGCACTATATAAATATAATTTTCTTATACAAAATTACAGTATGTAAATCGTTATGTAAACTCTAACAGTAGTTCATACATTGCAAACTGCTCAAGTAAATCCAATAAAACAGTAGATCAAGTAGGATGAAAAAAACATTAGCTCCATAGGTAGGCTTGACTTTAAACATCTTTTCAGTTAAGTATTTAGTATTTCAAATTACTCTTATATTTTATTGCGCTTTACACCAGAAAGTGGAAAATCTGCACTCAAAGGGGTTCACGGGCTCACGATACTGTACGTCACAAAACTTTATAAATGAATGCTATATAAAATTGCAATCTTAGTCGATTTGAAAAATTTTTGATAAATAACTTAAATATCATTATTATCAAATCGTTAAAAAGAAATTTTCATAAACTTATTGTTATCGTGTCTTGATTTGAAGAGTTATCACGAAATTATTTAAAAAAATTAAGATTTATAATTATTCATGAAATTTATTTTCATTATTTGAAATTCCATCAAACTTCGGTATGCCAATTTCAATTTTACAAAACTTTAAAAAAATGAATTTTACCTATAAGCACATTTACTGCTCCAAAGAGCAAAGTGAAGTTACTTTTAAGATTTCTACAAAGATAGCTGAAATTTTGCGTTCATTTAAAATATGAATATTACTTTCTGTGATTTTTTTTCCAATTTACAGAATTTATTTATTTTCATTATTAAATAACATTATTACATATATTAAGTGCAAATAGAAATATTTATATTGTTACCTAAACTAGAAAATTCATTTGTTTTGAAAATTTATTTTATTCATTTGGAAGTTTAATTACTAATATTTATTCATTTTTCTTAAAAAATCGTTTTTTCATGTCGAAAAAAGAATTTGAGTCCGTCGAATCCTCCAAGATACGGTCATATAACTGGCACTTCATTTTCATAAAAGAAACGTCAATGACTTTAGTTTTACAAAGGAGCTTTTTAAGCTTTTACGTTTTTAATTTAAAAGTAATCATATTCGTTTTTAATCTCTTTTCCCGTTTTTCAAGAATACATTCAAAGACAGTGTGTCATAGAAACAAGAAAGCTGATAACAAATTCCGTTGTTCGTGTGAGATAGTTTTTACTCCTTTTTTATTTCGCTTGAAAAAATGTCATTTTTTTATTCTGGCTTTCTTAATTAACTATCTACAAAGGTAGGACCAGAAAGTGTACAGAGAACACACAATTCTTAGAGTACATATATGGAGAGACAAGAAAAAAGCGCTATTTTTATATATAATTAGCTGATTTCATAAGAAATAGTTGCAGCAAACCTTTTTTCTTCTTTGAGCTTCTATTTTCTGGATTTTTTCTCCCATTTCTTTCCTATCTTCTCTCACAAAATCCATGAAACTCTTTCTTAGTTTTTCTATTTTTTGTTGTTAGTGGTTTCATCTTCAGCGTCTTTCCCATACATTTCTTTTTTTTCTTTGCGCTTGTCTTAGCCATCTCATTCGTATTTTTCTCACCTTGTCATCAAAACGTTTTACCTGCGCTGTCAGTCTGATATACCCATTTCTTATCTTGTATAACCTTGTAACCCTTAACGAAAATTTTAGCATCCTCATCTATTCTACCTACAACTTTGGTTTTTGTCTTTTAGTCAATGCCACTATCTCATTGTTAATCGCACTACAATCATAAACCTTTTTTTAAATAATTTTTTCTCTCGCAGATCATTCCTGTTTTTCTTCTCTACCTGCTTGTTTTACTCATTTGAGATACATTGCTTTGAATCGTTGTACCCAATACTGAAAATTTTCAACCCTGTAGACGAGCTATTTCAATGGAATCTCTTTCGTTTATGCACATTTATAACGATTTTTTAAAACTATTTTACAGTTTATACTTACACTTTTCCAAACTGTTTTCACCCATCTTCTTACACTCTCCACAAAATTAAAATTTCTTTCGTTTCTAGACTACTCAAAAATCATTTAGACTTTAAAGATTACGGCCAAAACTTTTAAAAGCATATATTACCAGTTTAGACAATAGTTTATAATATATTTTGAAATGTCTTTGGAATCTCTTTGATTACCAAACTTCCCATGAGTGGATTTTTGCAGAACTATCGTTATTGAAGGGCACTCAAACCTTACAGATGCATGCACGCAAAAGTTTTAGAAATATGAACTCGATGTGAATGTATTTTAAATTTGAAGAAATGCGTTTTGATAAAATCACTTAGAGCGTCATACTAGATTAAAGTTTTGTATAAAAATTGAAAAAGATATATTATGAGAAACAATTTGATAATAGTATTTATCTAGGTGTTAAACTATAAGACAACCTCTAGTAATTATTTTACTTATAAATTATCTTAATTCTTTTTTTCAAATAACGGAAAGATGTGAAAGTACCGATTTCAGAAAACTCATCACTGCCTATATAATACAATTATGAGTAGCTTCTTGAACAATACATTTCATTGAGTTGTTTTATTCATGTATAACATAATAAAAAAGTTTTATAAAAGTGACTATTAGGCATAAACATAAAATGCTCTTGATAAGACAAGCCATTATTGCAAATAATATTATACGGCAAAAAGTATATCTCCCACAAAAAAACTCACATAAAATGTTTTATGTAAGTAAAAATTATAAAATGGTGTGAGCAAAAATGAGCTTTTAGACCAATTACAATGATAGCATCTGTTCCAGAGCTAAAATACATCATTGCCATGCAGACGCGTTAGGTTTCAACAAGTCATTTGTTTTTTGTTTTCCTTATTATAAGTGTTCATACATTTTACGTTAATATAATATCATTTGTAAAAAGAAAAATTACAAAACTAAGAAGGACTGGGTTTGCAAAAATGTAAACCCAAAAGGCCTAGAAGCGGCATGCTTCTAAAGCAATGAGTTTATGTAAATTAAAGAGAAAGAATGCCATTGCACCTGATTTCAAAACAGGTTTTTGTGATGGCTTGTTGCGCTCGAAATCTTTTTTAAAGAGTTATTTTGCAAAATTAGAAGTTAAAAATGTTTTCAAGATAATCTGAATGTTTTGTAATCTAATGGAGTTGTATCCTACTATGTCATAAATGGTTCCTCTGAAGGGGAAAAGAAGAAAGTGGTAATGATGGCAGATGTAAAGTCCAATCAATGGATCGAGAAGAAAGTGCAAAGAAATAAAATTAGAGTAATCAAAAAGGAGGAGAGCGAGTCATTATACTCATCCGCCCTTCCTTGCTGAATATTTGATGATCTTACGCTTTTCGCTTGGAAATAATGAAGGCTTCTCACAATGAATTGAAGACTTTTTTTTGAATTAATATTTTCCAAAAAGGCTGTGGTAATTTTAGCAAAAAACATTTATAACTATTTGAGTTAGTAATATTTACTTTTATATATTTCAAAATAAAAAAGTAAAATATTTAATTAAACAATATTTTTATACAATAATTTTGATGTTAACAAATAAGTAAAAGAATTGTTATAAAATACTTTTTTATAGAAGAATCTTAATTGACTTTTCAAAATTATTTGGTACTTGCAGTGTTTAATTGGTTGAAAATATTTTCTGAAAAGGAACAAAGAAAAAAAATTAGACTGAAAATTTAGAGCAATAGATTTCCAAATTTATTTATAAATAGATTCAAAATTGAATCTATTCATGATCCACTTTCTAAATTATTCATCAATCAATCTTAATTATGCTCAAGCCAAGGAAAATGACCTATTAATGCTTTCCATTACTTTATACATAAAAGCCTTGTCTTCAATTATCTATAGAGTAATTTTTAGTGCTTTTCAAATGATTTTAAGTAACTTTTCGTTAAGAATTGTATTTTCAAAAATACAACTTTATTATATCTGAAAAGATATTTAATTAGGTTAATAAATAAAAATTCAAATAATGGTTTAAAACTTTCATACACTTCAATAAACTGAAAACTGCGTTATAAATGAATACTTTAATCTATTCAATAAATGTTCAGTATTCTTTTAATTTGGAATTTTTAGAGTATACTGAAAAATTACTTGCTTATCAAATAACCATTTTTATACTAATTTTGTCAAACTATTAAATTAGTTTTCTTTTAACTTTTTTTTCTTCAACATATCTTAATTTGAAGTAGTATTTTTAAATGCTGAAAATTATAAAAGGTTTTTTATTCATTAAAGGTTTTCTTTGCAAGACTAAAATTTTTCCTAATTATGGAAAAAAAACTTTTAATAAAAATATATATGTGTTTTATACAAGGAATGGTAGCAAGAAGGCAATTAAAAATGCAAAACAATTACTAGATGTTTGTTTTTACTACAGAACTTAAATTCGAATCGAAATAAAGTAAATGAACAGATATATTTAAGATCTAAACTAAGAGAAATAAATGTTCAGAAAAATGTTTAAGATTTTATAACACTTAACTTGAATATAAAAGGCTTTTTACTTTTCTGCCATATGCTTCGAATTTTTGCGGGTAGTATTTTAAGAATTAAAAAAAAGCGAAATGACCATTTTTATGTTGTACGAGTTAGAAAAAAATCTGATGCTCTTAATAAATTCAAACTTTTCTCCACACGTCAGATACATCTGCATTGAAAATGTGCAAAAAGTGTTCATCGCGTTTAAATTGCCACTTAAAGTAATTTCATCATCATCATCATCATGCCCGGGACTGAGTAAGTCGTTAGGGGGAAAAAAAGGAAGAAAATGCAGCTATAGTCCGCCATTCTGTTCTGTTGTTAGCAGCGTTGAGAAGACTGCTCAAAGGAAGAGACGTCCACTCCTTCACATTGTCCATCCAGCACTTTTTCTAACGGCGTCGACAACGACTTCCTTGCAGCGTGACCTGTAGCACCGTCTTGGACAGTGAATCGTCCCTGAAGACGTAGCCAAAGCAAGTCAACTTTCGACGTTTCGACAGTTGGTAAAAGAAGTTCTTGTTTTCCAACCATTGCTGTTGTAATCTGATGAACGTATTAATTGGTTCTGTGCTTCAAGTAAGAAGTGCCGTAGAGTTAACGGAGACATTTAGATTCAAATCTTTCGTTATTTTTCCGCGTTAAGCGTCCAGGTCTCACATTCATAAAGTGAGCACCAGTAGATTAACAGATTTGTAGATTAAAAACCATTTAGATATTTTCGAATAAAAAAATGTATTTAAAAAAATTGAATAATAATTTACTTTTTTTCAAATAGCAGTGTTTTCTACTTTAAAGGAATTAACATACGAAATAAGCCTAAATTCATCTATATTACTTTTTAAGAATTGAATCTTTAAATTTCAGTATTATTTTTATAATTACAAGAATTCAAGAAAAAAAGAATAAAAATAAAACTAAACTAATAACATTGAAACTCATATTAAAAAATTAGTTTTCTCAGACATTCACCCAATCTTTAAATACAGTAATACATTATAGTGACTTTTGACAAAAATTTCTGGGTATCATCAAATCCAAACAAATGGCTTAATTGTAAAAGTATTCAATTTTTTTATGACTGTTTTAAAAAGATTAAAATTTTGAATTTTTAAAGACCTTTGGGCACATTGAAAGTGACTAAGATTAAGAAAACGTCAAGCGTCGAGCCTCCGAGCTTAATAGCGTCACAGGTTTTCAAATTAGTTTTTTAAATCATTAAAAAATCTCAATATAATTTTTTTGAATTAAACGTATCAGCTTTGTTTAGATATATTTCTATAAAGCTTTGTTAAACATTATTTAGAAAAGTAGGATTCAAATAATGTCATAATAAAGTCATAATACATAAGAACAATACTAAAAAATGTAGTACCTTTTTCCAATAAAAGCATAAAATATATTTTTTTTATAAAATAAAGTTTTAAAAAAAGTTGGGTTATATCGAATGTTCATTACTGCATTATCTCAACCACTACTCGAATATACCTGGGCTCTAATATTCCTCTCGACTTTTTCCGAAACAACAAAATTTAACTTAACCAAATGGTTAAATCGAATGCATAAAACTAAGTTTAAGGCAATTTTATTGTTTAAGTTAACAATAAAAAACAAATAATATTTAAATTATAGTTGAAATTTATAACTAAATTTACTATTTATTTTTGAAATAAACTTTCAAGCGACTTTGACTGTTTTAAAGAAAAAAGATGGCAATTAAAGGCATTAAGAAATGAATAATGTGAAATATGAACTCATTAATTTTTATTGTAAATTTATTACTATTAAATATACTTAGATAAATTTTGATTTAAAAAAAATTTGTATTTTTATTAATTTATTTTATTTCAATATATTTTTAATCTTTTTAAATTTAATACTTTTTACTAATTTTTAATTAATTATTTAAACATTAATTCTGTTAGTAACTCGATTTTTAAAAGTTCGGAAGTAAATTAGATAATAGATCATAGAAGGGTGGAAAGTGCGTTTAAACATTTGATTGGCGTAAAGTGCACTAAATGATGGATCGCTTTGAACTATAACTTCCTTCTAGACTATGAAACTAAGACACTAAATACACAGTGTAAGTCCTATTTATATTTATTTGTATTTTTCCAGTTTATACTTTTTAAAATTCATTTAGACTCATCGGAAAAACTGAGTTTCAGAGAGATAAATTTAAGATATTATGCTGTTTTTTCCTACTTATATTCCATCCACTCTTGTGACAATTGTATTTTCACCATCAGCAATGTCTTTTTGAGGGTCCACATTTCATGCCGAAGCTAACTTGCTTTTTTTACCTCTAACTAAATATTTTTATAAATAGCTTAATGTTCTTTATATATTTTCTAGCCGATTCAACTCCAATTATTAACATTCTTCCAGCTAAAAATATATGTATTTTTTTGAAAAAAAAACAAGTAAAAAAAACAAAGAACGTCGCGTTATTACGAAAGAAGTGTAGAAGCTTGTAAACACAGAAATATTCAAAAGTATCGTCAAAAAAATTATTTTTGAAAACCATCTCAAGATAGCATAATATTAATCCGATACTACCAATATTTCAATTTTAAAGTTAAAAAATTATGAACTACTTTGTAACATTTCGGAAAATCACTGCTAACTCTCACAACCAACAATAAATATAAATTCTACACCGGTATATTGTTTAAATTTAAGTTTCGTTTTTATGTTTTTTATATGAGTGAATGTTTAGAAGATAAATTATTGTTAAGCGTAAACCATTTTAACAACTGAATTCTTTTAAACTTAATTTTCTATTATTAATCTCGGTAAATTTTTATTAAGAACTTTTTTAAAATTACATAAAAACCATGGAAAATATATTGCTGAATATATCCTCTCAGTGAAAATTATTTAAAACTGAAAGAAAATCTGTTTCACTTGAAATTTAAACCATTTTTAACATTTTTTTCGAAAATCAAAATAGTATCCATGATTAAAAAAAATACTACATAAGACTCAACAAATAAAAACATTGAAAAAGCATAAACAATTCAACCATTTCAATTCATTGAAGAATTTGAATGATTTAAAGTTGGCCAAGAGAGTTTGATGCCATCCAAGTTTTATTCCCTTGTTACTAATGTATCATAGATTTGTGGTTTTTGATGAATCTATAGTATTTAAAAAATTATCAGAGAAAAGTTGCAAAAAGTTGTTTTTCCAGTTTTTCAAGTTTCATTAAACGAATGGTGATTATATCTGAAGTTTTTGTTCAACATTTCATCATTGATTGTTTGTGTAAATTACTCTTGTTTAAAATACAATAATATTAAACTTTGTTATTAAAATAACTTGAATGGTCAAAGCAAATTCAAATGGCAATTAAAGAATTGGATTACTTTTTTTTTAATGGGATGGCCAAAGAGTTAGACTCTTTGCTTAAATCTAAAAGTTGTGTTTTTGATATGTAGCTTCCCTAGCAGCCTAGACAGATTTACGTAATAAAAATTACAGAATTCAAATCAGTTGCCTAGAAGCACAAGTCATCGTACAAAATCACTACTATATTTTTTTAAATTTTTATTATCATTCTTGGAATAATAATTCTTTTGATTTGCATTGTAAAGCTTTTTGAAGTACTAATAAGAATAAACTCGAAAGTGTATTAAATAATTGAAAGGTATGACATAAGCATTTTTTTTAAAGTTCATAGTTTATCATGTATTCTTCTATTTTATAATACATTTTTCAATTTATTCGACTTATTTTCAAGTTTTGTAAAATATCTCATTAAATTTTGCCTTTTTTATATCCTTTTACTGTATAACTTTTTTCAATATCATAATCATAGAATGGAACTTATTTTTAACAAGATTCTCAAATCTTTACCTGCACCAATCTTTTCATTCAATTGAATTAAACACGCAATGATTCACACTGCTCTTCAGATTGACAAATTAAAAGATCTTTTATCAGTGTACTTTTTGCAGAGTCCATTTTATAAAAAAGAACTTTTTATCAGAAAACACTATTAATCAAAAAAAATATTAATTTAATTATTGTTAATTGTATAATGTAATCCAACATCACAGCCAAAAACAGACGAATTATTATGCGTAATCGAAAAAAACTTATAAATGGAAATTATTACAACCAAAGTATTCATCATATATACAAAAATCCAGTTAAAAAGTTATTAAAACGCGACAGGTAAGTTTATACTTCTTTGAAATATAATTTTCCAAATTGCCAAGAATGATATATAATATGCTGTGAAATACCGGAATCTTTAAAAAGTTTGAATGAATTTTTTATCAAATGTCTGAAAATAGAAATACATAAAAATTTTAGAAATTCCAAATTGATAATTATTGAAGTTCGTTGTTCAGTTTTTTATGAATTTTGAACACTTTGATCATATTATCAAAATATTTTAAGAAAATTTCAGTTTCGATTATTAATGTTATTGGACGTCATTCGACCACCATTAGATATTAGAATTTTTAAATAGATGTTTCGGAATACTTTTTAAATAAAAGATAATAAAACTTAGTTTTCAACATTTACTAAATTAAAAAACTATTTCAGTACATTTTTTTCATTATATTTATTACACTGTGTTCAATATAGTTTTCTTTAAAAAATAATATTGTATTTTTATAATGGTATTTTTATGGTTCTTTTTCTTCAACTGAATAGTTTGTACTTGATTTAATTTCACGGAATCGTTTTGAGTTTCATTATCTTTTGCTACGCGTTGTTATGAATTATAATATATAGATTTTTATTTCAAAAATCATACAAAATGATGCTTGTGCAATACCGGACGAGCCTGAGAAAGATTGCTCAAGAGACCGAATGAGAAAGTTCTCACCGAAATGAGGATGAAGATGATAATAATAATAGAATAAAGTTCGTTCAAAAATTCATTTTTTTAGCAATACTTAATTTTAATGAAACATTGAATATAAACGTGTTGCTTTCATAAACAATTATATTTTTTATATAATATTAGAGACTGTAACAAAGTTAATATTTTCAATATTAATCTTAATGAAAAAAGTATTGTAGTTTATAGATTATAGTTGTTACAAGTATGTATAATTTTTCATTTTTAAAAGATGTTTTTTGAATTGTTTTTTTTTCTAAATTTGTCATGCTTGGTTGTTATATGATTTCCTTAGTATGCATTTAAAACCTTTTGCATTTTGAAGCTTTATAAATAATTAAAAGTAGAAGTGAACGTAACTCATGAAAGAATTTAACTTGTTTATCTTTTATTGTAACAAATTATTGGTGGTATTTGAAGGTATGAAAATTGGTGAATTGAAAATTAACTACAAATACATACAACAGACAATCTTATATAACTCACGTCTTTTGTAGCATCGAAACGTCAAAAACTAAAAAAAATATTTTTCTTCTAAAAAATTACTTCTTTTATTTTATTTAAAAAATTCAAATTGCTTTAACATTTTCAAATAGAAATTTTCTATTTAAGAATTTCCTGATCTTAATTCTTTTCAGTCTAATAAAAATCAGAGAAGGTGTATTCCAAATGACGGCAAGCGATGACTGCATGGGAGGAGTATTAAGCGTGTCCGTACACACATGCACGCGCGTGATTGTTCATGAGTGTGTATTGTACATGTTTTTAAAATTATCCTTCTCCTGTCGAGTGTTAAATAAAAAAGAATCTGCCATTAAAAAATGTAGTGTACGAAAAGTTTAAAACCCAGAAAAAATAATACCTCTAATATTTAACATGAAAAATTTGTGAAAACGTTTTGGAAAATCTTACAAAAGCATAATCATTATCTTCCTTTAACTTATTAGCATTGGTGTTGTGTCTGCGACCAAGGTGCAAAAGAGGTCCTTGCCGAGACTGAGATTGTTGTTTTTGTGGCTGGTTTCCTCTTTGTTGTTGCAGCTCACTTGGTTCGCTACAACTCTTTTTCCAAAAAAACTAAAAAAACGACAAAGGGTCAAAAAACCTTTTTAGTTTTACAAAGGAGCTTTTTAAGCTTTTACGTTTTTAATTTAAAAGTAATCATATTCGTTTTTAATCTCTTTTCACGTTTTTCAAGAATACATTCAAAGACAGTGTGTCATAGAAACAAGAAAGCTGATAACAAATTCCGTTGTTCGTGTGAGATAGTTTTTACTCCTTTTTTATTTCGCTTGAAAAAATGTCATTTTTTTATTCTGGCTTTCTTAATTAACTATCTACAAAGGTAAGACCAGAAAGTGTACAGAGAACACACAATTTTTAGAGTACATATGTGGAGAGACAAGAAAAAAGCGCTATTTTTATATATAATTAGCTGATTTCATAAGAAATAGTTGCAGCAAACCTTTTTTCTTCTTTAAGCTTCTATTTTCTGGATCTTTTTCTCCCATTTCTTTCCTATTTTCTCTCACAAAATCCATGAAACTCTTTCTTAGTTTTTCTATTTTTTGCTGTTGGTGGTTTCATCTTCTGCGTCTTCCCAATAAACTTCTTTTTTTCTCTTTGCGCTTGTCTTAGCCATCTCATTCGTATTTTTCTCACCTTGTCATCAAAACGTTTTACCTGCGCTGTCAGTCTGATATACCCATTTCTTATCTTGTATAATCTCGTAACCCTTAACGAAAATGTTAGCATCTTCATCTATTCTACCTACAACTTTGCTTTTTGTCTTTTAGTCAATGCCACTATCTCATTGTTAATCGCACTACAATCATAAACCTTTTTTTAAATCATTTTTTCTCTCGCAGATCATTCCTGTTTTTCTTCTCTACCTGCTTGTTTTACTCATTTGAGATACATTGCTTTGAATCGTTGTACCCAATACTGAAAATTTTCAACCCTGTAGACGAGCTATTTCAATGGAATCTCTTTCGTTTATGCACATTTATAACGATTTTTTAAAACTATTTTACAGTTTATACTTACACTTTTCCAAACTGTTTTCACCCATCTTCTTACACTCTCCACAAAATTAAAATTTCTTTCGTTTCTAGACTACTCAAAAATCATTTAGACTTTAAAGATTACGGCCAAAACTTTTAAAAGCATATATTACCAGTTTAGACAATAGTTTATAATATATTTTGAAATGTCTTTGGAATCTCTTTGATTACCAAACTTCCCATGAGTGGATTTTTGCAGAACTATCGTTATTGAAGGGCACTCAAACCTTACAGATGCATGCACGCAAAAGTTTTAGAAATATGAACTCGATGTGAATGTATTTTAAATTTGAAGAAATGCGTTTTGATAAAATCACTTAGAGCGTCATACTAGATTAAAGTTTTGTATAAAAATTGAAAAAGATATATTATGAGAAACAATTTGATAATAGTATTTATCTAGGTGTTAAACTATAAGACAACCTCTAGTAATTATTTTACTTATAAATTATCTTAATTCTTTTTTTCAAATAACGGAAAGATGTGAAAGTACCGATTTCAGAAAACTCATCACTGCCTATATAATACAATTATGAGTAGCTTCTTGAACAATACATTTCATTGAGTTGTTTTATTCATGTATAACATAATAAAAAAGTTTTATAAAAGTTACTATTAGGCATAAACATAAAATGCTCTTGATAAGACAAGCCATTATTGCAAATAATATTATACGGCAAAAAGTATATCTCCCACAAAAAAACTCACATAAAATGTTTTATGTAAGTAAAAATTATAAAATGGTGTGAGCAAAAATGAGCTTTTAGACCAATTACAATGATAGCATCTGTTCCAGAGCTAAAATACATCATTGCCATGCAGACGCGTTAGGTTTCAACAAGTCATTTGTTTTTTGTTTTCATTATTATAAGTGTTCATACATTTTACGTTAATATAATATCATTTGTAAAAAGAAAAATTACAAAACTAAGAAGGACTGGGTTTGCAAAAATGTAAACCCAAAAAGCCTAGAAGCGGCATGCTTCTAAAGCAATGAGTTTATGTAAATTAACGAGAAAGAATGCCATTGCACCTGATTTCAAAACAGGTTTTTGTGATGGCTTGTTGCGCACGAAATATTTTTTAAAGAGTTATTTTGAAAAATTAGGAGTTTAAAAATGTTTTCAAGATAATCTGAATGTTTTGTAATCTAATGGAGTTGTATCCTACTATGTCATAAATGGTTCCTCTGAAGGGGAAAAGAAGAAAGTGGTAATGATGGCAGATGTAAAGTCCAATCAATGGATCGAGAAGAAAGTGCAAAGAAATAAAATTAGAGTAATCAAAAAGGAGGAGAGCGAGTCATTATACTCATCCGCCCATCCTTGCTGAATATTTGATGATCTTACGCTTTTCGCTTGGAAATAATGAAGGCTTCTCACAATGAATTGAAGACTTTTTTTTGAATTAATATTTTCCAAAAAGGCTGTGGTAATTTTAGCAAAAAACATTTATAACTATTTGAGTTAGTAATAGTTACTTTTATATATTTCAAAATAAAAAAGTAAAATATTTCATTAAACAATATTTTTATACAATAATTTTGATTTTAACAAATAAGTAAAAGAATTGTTATAAAATACTTTTTTATAGAAGAATCTTAATTGACTTTTCAAAATTATTTGGTACTTGCAGTGTTTAATTGGTTGAAAATATTTTCTGAAAATGAACAAAGAAAAAAATTAGACTGAAAATTTAGAACAATAGATTTCCAAATTTATTTATAAATAGATTCAAAATTGAATCTATTCATGATCCACTTTCTAAATTATTCATTAATCAATCTTAATTATGCTCAAGCCAAGGAAAATGACCTATTAATGCTTTCCATTACTTTATACATAAAAGCCTTGTCTTCAATTATCAATAGAGTAATTTTTAGTGCTTTTCAAATGATTTTGAGTAACTTTTCGTTAAGAATTGTACTTTCAAAAATACAACTTTATTATATCTAAAAAGATATTTAATTAGGTTAATAAATAAAAATTCAAATTATGGTTTAAAACTTTCATACACTTCAATAAACTGAAAACTGCGTTATAAATGAATACTTTAATCTATTCAATAAATGTTCAGTATTCTTTTAATTTGGAATTTTTAGAGTATACTGAAAAATTACTTGCTTTTCAAACAACCATTTTTATACTAATTTTGTCAAACTATTAAATTAGTTTTCTTTTAACTTTTTTTTCTTCAACATATCTTAATTTGAAGTAGTCTTTTAAATGCTGAAAATTATAAAAGGTTTTTTATTCATTAAAGGTTTTCTTTGCAAGACTAAAATTTTTCCTAAATTATGAAAAAAAAACGTTTAATAAAAAAATATATGTGTTTTATACAAGGATTGGTAGCAAGAAGGCAATTAAAAATGCAAAACAATTACTAGATGTTTGTTTTTACTACAGAACTTAAATTCGAATCGAAATAAAGTAAATGAACAGATATATTTAAGATCTAAACTAAGAGAAATAAATGTTCAGAAAAATGTTTAAGATTTTATAACACTTAACTTGAATATGAAAGGCTTTTTACTTTTCTGCCATATGCTTCGAATTTTTGCGGGTAGTATTTTAAGAATTAAAAAAAAGCGAATTGACCATTTTTATGTTGTACGAGTTAGAAAAAAATCTGATGCTCTTAATAAATTCAAACTTTTCTCCACACGTCAGATACATCTGCATTGAAAATGTGCAACTGACCATTTTGATTTCATCTGAAAAGTTTTCATCATCTCCCATTTGTTCTAATCTCCCTAATCTTTGGACTCATCATAACAACTTCAAATGTAGTGTTGGAGATTTTGATATTGGCAACGGTGGCTTCGTTATACTTTTCCATTGCATTTAATACTTATTTTAAGTACGGAGTATCGATGAAATAAAGATTTCCATACTTAGAAGTTTGCTGAAAAATCATTGTTAAAGAATCCAATCCCAATAACTGTTATTCCCGTTTTTCCCGTTCCCGATTTAAAAGTTGATTCCCATTCCCGTCTTTTCCCGTTCCCGATTTGAATGTTGATTCCCGTTCCCGTTCCCGTCCCGAAAACCTATTCCCGGTTCCCGACTTTTCCCGTCCCGAAAATAATTTTTATTCCCGTTCCCGCGGGAGTCCCGCGGGTACCCGGTCAGATCGGGTACCCGGTCCGACCTCTAGTCGACAACGACTTCCTTGCAGCGTGACCTGTAGCACCGTCTTGGACAGTGAATCGTCCATGAAGACGTAGCCAAACCAAGTCAACTTTCGACGTTTCGACAGTTGGTAAAAGAAGTTCTTGTTTTCCAACCATTGCTGTTGTAATCTGATGAACGAATTAATTGGTTCTGTGCTTCAAGTAAGAAGTGCCGTAGAGTTAACGTAGACATTTAGATTCAAATCTTGCGTTATTTTTCCGCGTTAAGCGTCCAGGTCTCACATTCATAAAGTGAGCACCAGTAGATTAACAGATTTGTAGATTAAAAACCATTTAGATATTTTCGAATAAAAAAATGTATTAAAAAAAAGTGAAAAATAATTTACTTTTTTCAAATAGCAGTGTTTTTTACTTTAAAGGAATTAACATACGAAATATATTACTTTTTAAGAATTGAATCTTTAAATTTCAGTATTATTTTGATAATTACAAGAATTCAAGAAAAAAAGAATAAAAATAAAACTAAACTAATAACATTGAAACTCATATTAAAAAATTAGTTTTCTCAGACATTCACCCAATCTTTAAATACAGTAATACATTATAGTGACTTTTGACAAAAATTTCTGGGTATCATCAAATCCAAACAAATGGCTTAATTGTAAAAGTATTCAATTTTTTTATGACTGTTTTAAAAAGATTAAAATTTTGAGTTTTTAAAGACCTTTGGGCACATTGAAAGTGACTAAGATTAAGAAAACGTCAAGCGTCGAGCCTCCGAGCTTAATAGCGTCACAGGTTTTCAAATTAGTTTTTTAAATCATTAAAAAATCTCAATATAATTTTTTTGAATTAAACGTATCAGCTTTGTTAAGATATATTTCTATAAAGCTTTGTTAAACATTATTTAGAAAAGTAGGATTCAAATAATGTCATAATAAAGTCATAATACTTAAGAACAATACTAAAAAATGTATTACCTTTTTCCAATAAAAGCATAAAATATATTTTTTTAATAAAATAAGGTTTTAAAAAAATTTGGGTTATATCGAATGTTCATTACTGCATTATCTCAACCACTACTCGAATATACCTGGGCTCTAATATTCCTCTCGACTTTTTCCGAAACAACAAAATTTAGCTTAACCAAATGGTTAAATCAAATGCATAAAACTAAGTTTAAGGCAATTTTATTGTTTAAGTTAACAATAAAAAACAAATAATATTTAAATTATAGTTGAAATTTATAACTAAATTTACTATTTATTTTTGAAATAAACTTTCAAGCGACTTTGACTGTTTTAAAGAAAAAAGATGGCAATTGAAGGCATTAAGAAATGAATAATGTGAAATATGAACTCATTAATTTTTATTGTTTAATTTATTACTATTAAATATACTTAGATAAATTTTGATTTTAAAAAAATTTGTATTTTTATTAATTTATTTTATTTCAATATATTTTTAATCTTTTTAAATTTAATACTTTTTACTAATTTTTAATTAATTATTTAAACATTAATTCTGTTAGTAACTCGATTTTTAAGAGTTCGGAAGTAAATTAGATAATAGATCATAGAAGGGTGGAAAGTGCGTTTAAACATTTGATTGTCGTAAAGTGCACTAAATGATGGATCGCTTTGAACTATAACTTCCTTCTAGACTATGAAACTAAGACACTAAATACACAGTGTAAGTCATATTTATATTTATTTATATTTTTCCAGTTTATACTTTTTAAAATTCATTTAGACTCATCGAAAAAACTGAGTTTCAGAGAGATAAATTTAGGATATTATGCTGTTTTTTCCTACTTATATTCCATCCACTCTTGTGACAATTGTATTTTCACCATCAGCAATGTCTTTTTGAGGGTCCACATTTCATGCCGAAGCTAACTTGCTTTTTTTACCTCTAACTAAATATTTTTATAAATAGCTTAATGTTCTTTATATATTTTCTAGCCGATTCAACTCCAATTACTAACATTCTTCCAGCTAAAAATATATGTATTTTTTGAAAAAAAACAAGTAAAAAAACAAAGAACGTCGCGTTATTACGAAAGAAGTGTAGAAGCTTGTAAACACAGAAATATTCAAAAGTATCGTCAAAAAAATTATTTTTGAAAACCATCTCAAGATAGCAGAATATTAATCCGATACTACCAATATTTCAATTTTAAAGTTAAAAAATTATGAACTACTTTGTAACATTTCGGAAAATCACTGCTAACTCTCACAACCAACAATAAATATAAATTCTACACCGGTATATTGTTTAAATTTAAGTTTCGTTTTTATGTTTTTTATATGAGTGAATGTTTAGAAGATAAATTATTGTTAAGCGTAAACCATTTTAACAACTGAATTCTTTTAAACTTATTTTTCTATTATTAATCTCGGTAAATTTATATTAAGAACTTTTTTAAAATTACATAAAAACCATGGAAAATATATTGCTGAATATATCCTCTCAGTGAAAATTATTTAAAACTGAAAGAAAATCTGTTTCACTTGAAATTTAAACCATTTTAAACATTTTTTCGAAAATCAAAATAGTATCCATGATAAAAAAATACTACATAAGACTCAACAAATAAAAACATTGAAAAAGCATAAACAATTCAACCAATTCAATTCATTGAAGAATTTGAATGATTTAAAGTTGGCCAAGAGAGTTTGATGCCATCCAAGTTTTATTCCCTTGTTACTAATGTATCATAGATTTGTGGTTTTTGATGAATCTGTAGTATTTAAAAAATTATCAGAGAAAAGTTGCAAAAAGTTGTTTTTCCAGTTTTTCAAGTTTCATTAAACGAATGGTGATTATATCTAAAGTTTTTGTTCAACATTTCATCATTGATTGTTTGTGTAAATTACTCTTGTTTAAAATACAATAATATTAAACTTTGTTATTAAAATAACTTGAATGGTCAAAGCAAATTAAAATGGCAATTAAAGAATTGGTTTACTTTTTTTTTAATGGGATGGCCAAAGAGTTAGAGTCTTTGCTTAAATCTATAAGTTGTGTTTTTGATATGTAGCTTCCCTAGCAGCCTAGACAGATTTACGTAATAAAAATTACAGAATTCAAATCAGTTGCCTAGAAGCACAAGTCATCGTACAAAATCACTACAATATTTTTTTAAATTTTTATTATCATTCTTGGAATAATAATTCTTTTCATTTGCATTGTAAAGCTTTTTGAAGTACTAATAAGAATAAACTCGAAAGTGTATTAAATAATTGAAAGGTATGACATAAGCATTTTTTTTAAAGTTCATAGTTTATCATGTATTCTTCTATTTTATAATACATTTTTCAATTTTTTCGACTTATTTTCAAGTTTTGTAAAATATCTCATTAAATTTTGCTTTTTTTTATATCCTTTTACTGTATAACTTTTTTCAATATCATAATCATAGAATGGAACTTATTTTTAACAAGATTCTCAAATCTTTACCTGCACCAATCTTTTCATTCAATTGAATTAAACACGCAATGATTCACACTGCTCTTCAGATTGACAAATTAAAAGATCTTTTATCAGTGTACTTTTTGCAGAGTCCATTTTATAAAAAAGAACTTTTTATCAGAAAACACTATTAATTTTTAATATATTTTTTTTTATTTCAAAAAAAATATTAATTTAATTATTGTTAATTGTATAATGTAATCCAACATCACAGCCAAAAACAGACGAATTATTATGCGTAATCGAAAAAAACTTATAAATGGAAATTATTACAACCAAAGTATTCATCATATATACAAAAATCCAGTTAAAAAGTTATTAAAACGCGACAGGTAAGTTTATACTTCTTTGAAATATAATTTTCCAAATTGCCAAGAATGATATATAATATGCTGTGAAATACCGGAATCTTTAAAAAGTTTGAATGAATTTTTTATCAAATGTCTGAAAATAGAAATACATAAAAATTTTAGAAATTCCAAATTGATAATTATTGAAGTTCGTTGTTCAGTTTTTTATGAATTTTGAACACTTTGATCATATTATCAAAATATTTTAAGAAAATTTCAGTTTCGATTATTAATGTTATTGGACGTCATTCGACCACCATTAGATATTAGAATTTTTAAATAGATGTTTCGGAATACTTTTTAAATAAAAGATAATAAAACTTAGTTTTCAACATTTAGTAAATTAAAAAACTATTTCAGTACATTTTTTTCATTATATTTATTACACTGTGTTCAATATAGTTTTCTTTAAAAAATAATATTGTATTTTTATAATGGTATTTTTATGGTTCTTTTTCTTCAACTGAATAGTTTGTACTTGATTTAATTTCACGGAATCGTTTTGAGTTTCATTATCTTTTGCTACGCGTTGTTATGAATTATAATATATAGATTTTTATTTCAAAAATCATACAAAATGATGCTTGTGCAATACCGGACGAGCCTGAGAAAGATTGCTCAAGAGACCGAATGAGAAAGTTCTCACCGAAATGAGGATGAAGATGATAATAATAATAGAATAAAGTTCGTTCAAAAATTCATTTTTTTAGCAATACTTAATTTTAATGAAACATTGAATATAAACGTGTTGCTTTCATAAACAATTATATTTTTTATATAATATTAGAGACTGTAACAAAGTTAATATTTTCAATATTAATCTTAATGAAAAAAGTATTTTAGTTTATAGATTATAGTTGTTACAAGTATGTATAATTTTTCATTTTTAAAAGATGTTTTTTGAATTGTTTTTTTTTCTAAATTTGTCATGCTTGGTTGTTATATGATTTCCTTAGTATGCATTTAAAACCTTTTGCATTTTGAAGCTTTATAAATAATTAAAAGTAGAAGTGAACGTAACTCATGAAAGAATTTAACTTGTTTATCTTTTATTGTAACAAATTATTGGTGGTATTTGAAGGTATGAAAATTGGTGAATTGAAAATTAACTACAAATACATACAACAGACAATCTTATATAACTCACGTCTTTTGTAGCATCGAAACGTCAAAAAGTAAAAAAAATATTTTTCTTCTAAAAAATTACTTCTTTTATTTTATTTAAAAAATTCAAATTGCTTTAACATTTTCAAATAGCAATTTTCTATTTAAGAATTTCCTGATCTTAATTCTTTTCAGTCTAATAAAAATCAGAGAAGGTGTATTCCAAATGACGGCAAGCGATGACTGCATGGGAGGAGTATTAAGCGTGTCCGTACACACATGCACGCGCGTGATTGTTCATGAGTGTGTATTGTACATGTTTTTAAAATTATCCTTCTCCTGTCGAGTGTTAAATAAAAAAGAATCTGCCATTAAAAAATGTAGTGTACGAAAAGTTTAAAACCCAGAAAAAATAATACCTCTAATATTTAACATGAAAAATTTGTGAAAACGTTTTGGAAAATCTTACAAAAGCATAATCATTATCTTCCTTTAACTTATTAGCATTGGTGTTGTGTCTGCGACCAAGGTGCAAAAGAGGTCCTTGCCGAGACTGAGATTGTTGTTTTTGTGGCTGGTTTCCTCTTTGTTGTTGCAGCTCACTTGGTTCGCTACAACTCTTTTTCCAAAAAAACTACAAAAACGACAAAGGGTCAAAAAACCTTTTTAGTTTATACAAATTAGTTTTAAATATCATACTAAAAACCATTTATTCTGGTTAAAGCAGTTGCTATATTTATTAAAATATAAAAAAAACAAACAAACAACCTCAATAAGACAACCTCACCCAAACCAAAATGGCAGCCGCTAACCAATGATACCAAAGAACTCAACCAAAGATACCAAAGAACTCAACCAAAGATACCAAAGAAGTGAGACTATCGAAAAGTTTTTGGGTTTTTAAGTAAAGATTAAAACTATGTTTACTGAGAAATATTGATATTACTTATTGATGAATCATAGAATCCAATCAACTTTTTCCCAACCTCACTGTGATTGATAGTGATGATGTGGCAATGACAATGAGGGTGATATGGATGAAGTTGGATGCAAAGGATGGTTAAACTCATTAAAATTATTTATTTATTATATATATGTATATCTATTTATTTAAAAATATTATTGACGCGTGCTTTTGAATGCAATAAAGCACTGTATAAATACATTTGATCGATTTATTGGTTAACAGTGCAAAACGTCTCAGATTTGGTTACCTTGAATTTAATTGGTCACTCATTAAACATTTGGAACACAGCTCCCTATGTAACAAGTAACTCAAAAAACTTACAAAGATGAAAAATCCAGATTGGAACAATCTATGAGAAGCAAGAAGTAATTTGGAAATATTGTAAACTAATTTGAAATAATATTTATAAAATGTGGCATTTCAGAAGTCTAGCTTATGTGAATAATTATGTTTCGATTTTGAAATAAATGTGAATATAAATAATTAAATTAGGCTATACAATATTTCAAAAAACGTAGAGTGTAAAGAATGTTAGAAAACACTGTGACTGAGCATCCCCTGGTGAAATGCTTTGGAAGAATCACTTGTTAAAATGATTATATATAGTTCGATAAAAAGAATTAAAAGTTGCAGATGGTAATTAGAATGAATGAATATTCAATTAAAAATTATTAATTAAAAACTAATAATTAATATAATCTTCTTCATTTGACTGCCCGACTGATCCCGAACAGCCCCTTTTTTGAATTGCAATGGATGTGCGAGTACTTGGTTTCTAGAAATTTCGTAAGTATTGGTGCTGAGGCTGCAACCGAAATTGCAGTAAAAGTTCTCACCAAGACTAAAACTGTTGTTTCCCCTTTGTTGTTGCAGATCACTTGGTTCGCTACGGCCATCCTTCAACAGACTGAAAAGCGAGCAACAGTGAGAGAAAAATTATAATTAATTATTATTTGAAATTAAAATTGTAAAATATTATTTAAAAACCCGTTCTTTATGTAAATTTCTCAACTGGTTAAAGCAAACCAAAGACCAATACATAATAACAATAAATCAGTCAATAAAATATATTATTCTTTTGAATCATTCTAATTTTTAAAACGTTGTTATAGGAAAAAAATCATTAAAACTTAAATAAAAAAAGTTAAAATACTTTTTCTAATTTGAAATACTTGTAATTTTAAAAACAAAAAACTTTAAAATCTATTTAATGGCGAAATAATGGATTCTTGGATTAAGAAAATTTTTGCGTTATTTTAGAACTAGTGCGCGATTCTAGGATTATAAAAAAAAGTAAGAATTCCAAGATTGGCCAGCGCAATTTTAAGTTAGAATGAAATGTCTGCTTCGTGCGGAAAATAATAATTTTTTTCCACATTCTATTGAAACATTAATGAAATAACTTTAAACAACTTTAAATGTAAATATTTATGAAAAGCATAAAGTAGTTGGGTAGAAGCGTGATGACAGGTAAAAATCGATTGAGTTCTGACCCCTGTGCCTGATTGAGCAGCTGTATCTTATTAGCTGTGTTTTTTCTTCAGCTTTTTAAAAATTTCTACATTGTATGATATAATTTTCAACATATAAAATTATAAGTTTTATTAGAAAATAAAGTGCAATGGGGATTTAAATTAATGTGGTGTGAACACACTTAAGATTTTAGACTGCATTTAAATCATCCAATAAATAAAATATACCAAATATAAAACTTGTTCCAATTAATATGCCTCCTAATCTCTGGTGAATTTTATCCCAATTAAATTTTTCTTTCACGTTCAAATCTAAGTATGCATGTCTAATTTTCCCATTATGTGCACGCGTTTGTACACTGGAGCGTCGATTCGAAAGAGCATACGCCGACCAGACTTTTTCAGGACAACACTCTTTCGTAGATAGTATACTGGAAGAAGAAATCAAAAAGTGTTTATTTCTGAATAGTCACTTTGCCGTGTTCGAGTCTGTTTTCGAAAGAACTCATGTCGGAGTAGGCTTCAGCAAAAATGAACCCTTATCAAGATAATTTCGTACATGTATTAACATTAAAATAATTTTTATTCAAAAAGAATGGTTGCTATGACTATAGTAAGCATGAATAATTTTATTCTAGAAGAGATGTGCACAGCCAAGAGCAACTTAAACTATCTGAAAATAAATAATGAAAAAAATGGTGATTTTTCTTCTAGGATCTAAAGGTTTATAGAAAACTTTTAGTGTAAAGAGAAAAAAATTATTATTACTGGCTGATGCATGTTTGGAAAAATCAGTTTTTAACGATTCATTTATTTGCGAATGCTTGTTTTGTAATTTTGTCAAAATTATTATAAGAACATGCTATTTCGGTTATAAATCAATGTTATTCAAATCTTGTAGATTTGTGGGTAACTATTTTTTCACATTTCAATTTAGCTAAAATGATTAAACCTATTAATTTATTTTTTAAACAAAAATTAATGTTTCTTAAAATCTATCCACTCATCCGGACGAGCTACATTTATATGAACCGGAGATTTAAGCGTCAGCAATTTTATTTTTACAATTTTATTTTTCGGATTTTTTATTTTCACTTAGTTTTCATTTTGCGTTCATTATTTACTTTTTTATAACAAACCTCAAATGAAATATTTAATTGGTTTTATATAGTTTTTTAAATAAGTTAGCATTTTTGACTTTTTATTAAAAGTTGTGTTTTTTCGCTTTTAGCTTATTTTTCCGGTAATAAAACCGCCAAGAGATATCTTTATGCAAGAATTTCAGAGCTATTCAACTTAATGTCCTTGCCAAGGAAGGTTGTGAGTTTTTTTACTTTCATTTTTTTCAAATTATGTTAAAAACAAAAAGTATTTTTTTCGAAACATTAAAAATATTTATTCAATAATATATAAACATAAAAAAATGTTTGTTAATGACAAGTTGTCTAAAACAAAATAAAATAAAGTTTAAAATATAAAAATAACTTCAAATTACATATCTCTAAATTAATATAATTAAATGTAAAAGAAATGTGAAATATTTTAACTCAGTAACTATTTTTTCAATCCATTCGTAATTATGAATGACTTCTTTTAATTTAGCATGCAAGAACTTGCAAGAGTTTAAAAGCTATATAGAAAATATATTATCCGGAATTTTCTCAGATTACACTGACTAAAAAGAATCTTACAAAATTTAAGATACAGAAATTAAAGTGATCAATTGTCATTAATATTCATGGACTGAACACGAATGAGAAAATGAGGATGTTTAATTGGCTCTAGTTTTTTCTATCATGAATAACGTAATTTGAAGTCTCACGATGCAAGAAATATGCATAAAACAGTTTAGATAATTTCAAATATCTGATAAATAATTAAAAATTTATATGTACATATTTTTTAGATTTTAAACATGAATTTGAAAAAAGGCAAAACTAGCTTGAATTATTTTTGGATCTTGTATAAAGTAGTTCAAGTCGCAACATGCATGTCAAATGTGATACGCTTAATGTGGAATATATTTTACAAGCAGACAAATAGTTTAGTTTTTAAAGTTTTTTTCACAGTTTTTCAGAAGCATCTCTGTGATTTATCCAACAGTAGTCAGCCAACATTGTAGTGGACTATTTCCCAATGGTATCTACGCTCCATTGTTGAGATATCTATGGGTATGGGCTTGAACACTCAATCTATCTGAAGCAGAAACATGAGACGAGCAATTCTCGTTATCATTTACTGCTGGCAATTCAACATTGGAGCAGCCAGTTTAAAAAAACTCAATTCATTAAGATTTTGTGTTTAATTTGAAAAGTTTTTGTTTTGATTTACTTACTACTCAATGCCTGTTTTTCATGTCATGGTTTGAGTTAAAGTGTTAAATTGAAACTATGGACGTTTTTCACATGAGGAAGATTGAAAAATCCCATTCGTATTTTGAAGTTATAGTCTTCTAGTCTCACAAAAGTCTGTAAACTTTGGATTTTAGATTTCCAGCTGTAGCTTCAAATTGCATCAGAATATTACTTATTCAATTGTGCATAGTGTTTTCACAAAAAATTTTTAGAATTGAAATAAAATTACAATATTTATAAATTGTTTTCATAAAATTTAAGTTTTTGGTAACATTTAAATAGTGGAACAAAACGCAAAATATTTTAGATGCTAGAAGCAATGAAAAATTAAATTATTGTCATGTTTAGTACACCAAAATGCAATGCAAGAATAAATTTTTAGATATATCTTCTTCATTGTTGACCACTGTTATTTGAACGTGAATATATCTATAAAAAATAAATTATTTAAAAATAATTAACTAAATCAGTCTTTTAAAGATTCGAATAAAAATAATGATTTATATCAAAAGTTTTAGTACGTTTCCCCTCAGAGATTATTGAAAATCCGGTATGAACAAATAATTTAAAGCGTTAAAAAAAGTGTATAAAAATTTATATAAAACAAAAAAATTCAAAAAGATTTTTTAGATTTAAAAGTCTGGAAGTGGTTAGAAACGTCTAAAGAAAGTTTAATTGTGAAAAGACAGAAATAAAGATCGAATATCATGAGAAGAAGGCGTAAAGAGAGTTTAGGCGACAGGGGACAGAGCAGTATCGCGCCATGATATCACGAAATGAAACCATAAGACCTGCTTATGAAGCTGACGTTAGTGGTGCTGTGGTGCTAATGCATGACCGATGTTAATGAGGCTTAAGAGAAGATGATGACAGGGATAATGGTGCTGGTTGAAAAAGTAGTGGCTACAGTTTCTGTTCTAATCAAAATTTGATGAAAATAATAGTGATCATAATAAGAAAGCTCGGTTTCGTATTATAGTCTTTTTTTAACAATAAAGCATCCTTTAGGGTGTTTCAAAAGGAAGAGGCTATTAGAAAAATGAGTTTTTGTGTGCTTGACATGAAGGGTGAAATAACACTTTTGTTTTTCATAACGAATGCGTTGAAATATTGTTTTTTTTCATTAACAAGTTTTTAAAATTCAAATGTGGGTTAGAATGCAATTTCAAAATCTTTACACAAAGGCTAGTCATTTTCAAATAAAAACTAAATATTCTATGACCTATGACGTGAATCATCTATTCGTAGAATTTTTTTACTTTTCACGTATTTTGAAGACACGCAAGAAGAAACCTTAAAATATTTGTTTATACAGTAATGTTCTTTAATGAATTCACTGGTGTGTTTCTTTATAATGATCACTAAGAGACTTGGCCAGTTTTTTTAAATGGACAATGCATCATATATTTTGATAGATTCCGCTCAACGGTACTACCGAAAAAAAAGTCTTTTTCTAGAAGTGATAACTCATTGAGAGACATACGCGCTAGCAGTCACCAGGTTGTTTCGGAACACACAGAAACATACACACATACATATACACACAAACACACACACATACATATATACACAAACACACACCCACACAAATACATATACTCACAAACACACACACACAAACATATACACACAATCACACACACACATACACAAAACAGCAAACAGCACTGCAAAGCGTACAGGTTGTATATAAAAGCTATATTAATTATCTTTTATTAGCAGAATCACCAATATATTCCTATCTATCGCAACTAGCATTTCCATTATTTAATTATTCCTTTTCAAATTATATTTCTATTTTCACTATCACAATTTTGTTGAAAAAAGTAAGAAATTCTCGTTTTGTCAAATTATAATTTTTGTTTAATATTTAATTATTTACGTTATTTATTATATTCATTAATTTACAATACAACATTAACTTTAGTAGATCACAATTTGATAATACATATTTTTCACATTTATAATCATTATATTTAATTCTATTATTCTAACGACATTAGATATGGCATTTATCCAGCAGCTAATTGAAGTAAGGATTTTTCAGAATAGATTTTTGCAGACGAGTCTACAAGAAGACTAGAACACAGACCCACTTAAAGCTCATCTTGAGCCTGAAATTCAATACTGACATTTCTTTCCATATTCACAATAATTATTCATTAAATAAACACATTTTCACGCTTCCAATAAAAACAAACTCACAAAAAGTAAATAAATAAATACATCGAATTAGATGTAAATCTTTAAAAAATGCCTACAACGTGTACAAACACATACACAAACCTATCCACTAACGCATATTTCCACCAACAGCGACGAAAGGCATCTAGACAACACACAAGTGAATTTGTATGACACATACACGAAAGCATCAAAGCACTATATGATTGCTAGTGGAAGAAAGCAAGGTAAAAAAAATAATAAAATTAAAAAAAGAAACAAAAAGAAACAAAAGGAACGAGACGCAGAATGTCACCCAACGGCACTAATGCATCCATTCAGGCGATGAAAACTCAAGCATGTGCCTTGTCTACCTTCTCCTTTTTCATAAAAATCTATAATTCAAAAGTTTTGAATAAAAGTTGTATTTGATGAAAAAAGGTCTAAAATGTCTTTTTTGTATTTAATAAATTAAAAACGAAATATTGGTTTGAAATTATAAAAACTTTTATAAATAAATAATGTGATTCGATAAGCCTTCAAATGCAAAATATTTTCACTGTTCATAAAAAACAACGCTTAAATAAATGGTCTTTAACGCCTCTTTGAACATATTTTTGACTCTGAACATATTTTTGACTCGATAGGACCAAGGCATACATAAACGTGCCACAAGCTCGCAGACGCTCTACGTACGTTTTGACCTAAAGGTATGAATAGACTTTTGATCGAGAAAAAAAACTCTTGCTTTACACTACTTTGATTATATTTGATATTTCTTTTCTCTATAAAGCATTTATTTATTTTTATTTTTCCAAAGGCAATACTGAAATGAATAAAGGCGAAAATAAATCAAATAATGGCATTTATTAGTGTGTGTTTGTAGTGAAAAAGGGAATAAAGCATAATAAACATGTCGTAAGGAAAGGTTATATGGGTGTTGTCTGGTCATTAATATACTTTCAAGCCGCATATGCCAAAGCGTACTTCAATGATTTTATTAGCATAGTTTTTTTAAGTTTTTTATTTCATAAAAATAAATATCGAAGCAAAAATAAGAACAACCTATTGATATTGTCACGAGATTATAGTTTAAATCAATCATTTTTTTATTTTTGTCGTTGCGTACTGAAAGATGAAAGTCAAGTTATTTTACAAAGACATTAAATAATACCAAGTATTTCACAAAGATTTTAAACCGATACATTTTTGCATCACGCAGACGCAAAGGTTCATTGAATTTCTCCAATAGGTGCACAACTTTCTCCACATCCGGCTACGTACAGATCCTCTTGTGTACAACCAGAATACACACAGACATTCACCTACACAAACACCCACACACACTCCCAAATACATATGCACATGTATAAATACATATGAGGGTATATAAAAGAATGTTGCTTTATACAAGCGATTTTTGTCTGTGTCGAGATTGTGACACTGAATCTTTTTAGCTTTTCGCCACTCCCTTCCATTTGTAAACTCGACTTGTTGACTTTCATTTGTTTAAAGTCGAACAAAAAGTTACAATCTTTTTGAATTATATTGATTTTCTTATATGAAGACTTCAAGGTAAGTTTTACATTGTTAAAAAATCAATTTTTATAAAATACAATAAAGTTGAATGTATGTGAATGAAACATGTAATTATATGGCATTTACATTCCATCGCATCACAATAATTTAATTTTTAAATAAGAATGGGAAGAATTGATTGAATATCTATATTGTTATAAGATTAAGGTATTTTATTCATCCAAATCTATTGTATTTGTGGAGACAAAAATCTACAATCTCACTTAGTAGAATGCATATTCATTATTGCTTTTGAATTTTTAACAATAATTAGGCATTTTTATATTTAATTTAATTTAAAACTATCAAAATGTAAGCTTAGATTAACTCTATTAGTCTTTGAAAAATATAGGTTCAACAAATATATTTTATCATCTGAGTGTTATTGCATGTTAGAAATGAATGTTAGCTTTTTCCATTTTGGATCTTCAAACAACTCATGTTTTTATTTTTAAAAAAAATTCAAGGCATAAAACCATTATTAAATTTCTTTTTCTATTTCTGTATTATTATTAATATAAGCAAATGACTCTCATGAGAGCCTGACCAAATGTTCAAACTACAGACGCTTGTGGCTATCTATACACAAAATGACGGATTAGAAAAACTTAAAAGAATACTCGAAATTATTTTACTTTAATGCAGTATATTTATAATTTTTATAAATAATATTAGTTGCAGTAAGAAAAATACTAATGTTTGAAATTTCTTAATATTTAAATTTGATGTTTTCGATGTTGAAGATGAAAAAAACAAATAAATTTTATTTTATTTTATTTTATTATAAAATCTTGATAAAAAATCTAAATTATTTTAAATAATTTAAAACAATTGTTAAAAAACTCAAAAAATTATTATATTGCTTTTCTTTTGTTTAATGCTATTTTTCCTGCTTAATTTTGTCTGCTTCGTCCACATTCGCTATTAGACCTGCAGTCGGCTTCGTTTAAAATAATATATAATTATTAAGTTTTTAGGTTTTAATTTTATTAAACTAAAGTTATAGTCTTCATTATAATTAGAGGCCAGGACAGTTGCAAGAATCTAAGCCCTTGAGTAACATAATTCTTTATTTTGCTGCTGAATTTCAAAACCTAAAACGCAAGCTACAGAATTTGTTCAATGAATGAAATAAGAGATTTTTCAAGTTGTTTATATGAAAGACTTTTCAGCGTTAAGACTTGTGGAAAGTTTTATCAGTTCATTGGAGTGTAATTAGGCGCCTACAAAAACAACCATTTCAAAATGAAGATTGAAAAATTGAAAAAAATACATAGTATCAATGTTTTAATCGTGGTTTTAATAATAAAACAGAACTTCTTATAAAACAATTTTGCATAAAAAATAATGCTAGTGATAACTTTATATTTTGAAAAATTTAGAAAATGTATAAGATAAAAGTTTTAAAAAATCTATTAACATTTTGAAAAATTCATATTTAAAACTTTGTATTCGTCTTAAAATTCTCGTTTTGAAAATTCAACGAACAGTTTTTTGTTATAGTTATTTTTCAAACGCTTTTTTCAAACTTTCTAAAAAAACTTTTTTAAACCTTTTTTCCAAATATTATGCATTGAAGCACTTTGTTTAGACTAAAAAATGGTTTTAGTTTTCAATCTTTTCATTAAACATTTTTACTAATTTTAAACTTGATTCTTTTTTTCCCATTTTTTCTATTTAAATATATGTATATAAGTACTATTTGAGAAAACTTTTATAAGTCTTCACCCCCCAATTGCTGCGTCAAATGGCTACGTTTCCTTATCACTTGTCGAGTCCAGTGTAACCCTAATGACTGGACGGAGAACTGATAAGGGCATGTGACTGAACTTCTTCATCTCAGCAATGCATTAACAATATTAAGTTGGTTTAATAATAATAAACTTTCAGTTGAATTAAAGGTTACTTCATCAATAAATAAAATAAATATTAAAAGATTTTATGCAAAAAAAAACAAAAAATGCATTTAGTCTTTGGTCCTTGGATATAGGCATTGTTTAAGACTGTGAAGTTTAACCCTAAGCAGCTTCTTTCAAACCCTTGTGAAAAATTAATTAATGTATGTCAATAGTCTTGTTAAACATATCAATGTTGCATTAATAATTTGACGTATTAAAACGCTATTCACTAGTCAATTGGTTAAAAAGTTATTTTTAAAAATTCCGAACCTAAAATTTTTTATGAGTTTCTAGTCACAGCCATGAATAGAAAAGAGCAAGAGCATTGAAGCTAGTCATATAAAGACTTCAAAAGAAAACAATGACAACTTTTAGCAAGTTTGTTTTATTGTTATTAAGGAAATTAATACGTGGACTTTTAACAGAAATACTAGCAAGGCTTGTTTTGTTGATAGTTGCATGGGTTACTAACTTCTCAAAAATTTATTTTTTAGTTTTAATTGTATATTATGAAACTGGTTTTGTTAATTGTTTTTTCTATCGTCATTCAGATTGTAGAAGTGAGTGGTGGTTTACCATTTTAATACAATGATTTAAGTTATTTAAATAAATTAATAAATAATTCATTTGTTTGGTCTTTCCCAAAAATATATATGATTTTTCAATAATATATTTGATAACTACTTTTTAACATAACTTCAACTTTAACACACTAAGTATAGATAAACATCATAGAAATTTTTTACTGCAAAAGGGCTCTATTTAAATTAAAACCATATCTTATCTCTCATTGCGTTTGCCTCATTTATTGTGCCTTGAGGCTCAAAAGCTTAAAGACAAAAAGTCCATGGCCGTAAATTCATTAACTTGATACTTCAGCTACGTTTCAGTATATGCCATAAGTAGTAGGAATAAAAGTGTCTAGAGACAATTCGAAGGTAAAAAGCCAGAAATGTATATAAAAAATTTATAATTATACTTTCTTTTTAGAATAAATATATAGGGAAACTTCGAGATGGAATCTCTTTGCATGAAAAATCATCACAAGCCACGAATGAAAAAGTGGAAGATGTCGTGGAAAGTAATCCTGGTAGTGGATTTTCAGGCTGGTTAAAAGTCCTACAAGTGCCAAAAGTCTATTTCGATAATGCTCCGCTCAGTTTCAGCGCCATGTGTAACGTCTCAGAAGGCAGGTTAATATTGTTTACTCTTTGATTATACCATAAAGCAATATCCTATACTATAAAAATATTATTTAAATTTCTAATGGAAGCTTTTTTGTGACCAGGTTAGGCGTGGACATTACTGTAACTAAAGAAAACAACATTGAAGTGAAGGTTTTCAGAAAAACCATCAAATGTTCTCTTTCGAATTCTATTAATAAACACACTGTTCGACTCAAACTTCCCAGATATTTGGCTTATAAGCCTGGGCCTTCTAATAGGTAGGTGACCTTTGGCGTTTGGTAAAAATAGAAAACCTCACTCCATTTTTTTTATACTTTTTTTTTAATTCACAAATATTTTGCATCAGGTACTCGGTATACATTGAAAATGCTACTTTAAAGATATGGCTTATATCGAAATTAGATTACATTAGACTGAAAGGTAAAGGGCAAATCGGAGATTACATTAACAGAAAAGACAATCAAACTAGCAGCAGCAAAAACGCTACCGTGTTTTTGGAATCCTTGAAAATTTTGAAACCGTTCGAAAGACCAGAAAGACCTTCTTCAGCATGCCAAAATTGGCTTTCAGAAACAACTTACAAGTGGAAAAAATTAACTTTTCGGCCAACTTGCTCTTATGAAGAAGGTAGTAACATGGTAAAGATGGTTGTTAAAAACAACCATTGACTGCTATAAAATCCATAATCAACTATATTTTAAATTTAATTTAAATTCAAATCAACTCAATCAAGAAATATCGAAAGCTATCAAGTTCCCGGTGGCGTTGAGTGGCTTCAACACAGGAGTACACAGAGTCTATCGGCCCTTTCAAAGCGCTTTTCTGAAGAGGAAACATCTAGAAAATATAACACGTCCAGAGTGAGGATTTGGGTTTTTAAATGTTTAAATGCATAAAAATTAAATTATGAACCTAAAAAGCTTAAAAAGATATATTTATTATATTTAGTTTAATTTTTTGAGAGGCACAATATTCAAAAAGCCAGCTTTTAATGCTAACTTTAAAATCTTGAAACTACGTATGATAACATTTTAATTTTTTAAATAAATATTAACATATTTATGAAAATATTTTTGTCATATAAACAGCGCAAAACGCTTTTTTTAAAGTTTTAGAGATATCTACGACTCTTGAAACGAATTCTATGACAGTTACTAAAACCACATGCTAACTCCATCCTCCTAGATTCAGCTTTGTCGTGTGGTTGTACCTGCACGAGCACTGTTCACGTGACCGATGCAGCATCCTGCAGCACATCACGTGGGATGACAACTACGCCACGCCCAGGCTTGAAGTCAATCAGAAAGGTGGTGCATAGAATTATGTGAAATTTTAACGTGTAAATATTATTCATTTTTTTAGTTTTTAAAATATTAATTTTTTTTGAGGAATCGGCTCTTCAGAATAAAAACAAAATTAAGATATAAATTTAGTGCAATTTCTAAACAAATTAAGCCCTAGACAAACTTGAAGCGTCTAACCTGCTGCACAGGTGAGTTATCAGTGGAACTGGTGATGGAGGATGGTTCGTCCGTGGTGGATGAAAGTACCAGTGTGCTTCCCAAGAGACAGTGGATTCGCCTTTTGCTGTCTTGTCTTCCGACTCAGGTGGTGTGGGGTTCAGAAATCTTCGAATTATTTTTAACGTTTTAGATTATTTTTAATTTATTAGATTAGTTGAAATTGAAATGATTTGACTGAAATAAATTATTTATTTATTACCTTCAATTGTTTAAAAAATAAATAGATTTTAAAAACGTTTTTATGGCTTTTCAGTTGTTTGAGAATTCATAAACTCATTGTATTTATGAATCATAAAATTTAATTTTTTCCATTTACGTTTTGAAAACATTTAACATTAGTTTTCAACTAAGTTTTGTTTATTTTGATATTTCATGTTTTTCGTGATTTTGAGTTTGATTCTTTTTTTTTAAATTTACAGTGTAATGTAACAGTTGGTTATGGAGACAGCTTCCTCACTGGTTGGACACGAATAATTAGGTAATATTTTGTTAACTGTCTTAAAGTTAGAAATTGTTGAGATAACCTCAATTTGAGAATAAATTCAGCTTAGATAAAACAAACAAAACTATAAATTGAAATGTAAATTTACTTTCAATTTTTATTTTATTTTAAATTATTAAGTCTTTTCAAGCCTTCAAAGAATGCACGCAAAATATTTTTTTATTAATTATATTTAAACTCAAAGATACTTTATTCAGTCTTGTAACACTCGCCAGAATCCAAAGAGACTCTCCATTTTATTTCGATGACACGGTTGGTCTCTTCGTTTACGGAGGCTCCGAACTGGGTGCATCCTTCCAAGGCTATATAGGACAGGCCCTCTTCTACAGAATGAAAGCCATCAGTATTGACCAGGTTTTTTTTAAAGATTTCATTTTAAGGTGCTTACATTTTTTTCGTTGACGTTTTTCAATCGTATTTTTAGTTTTATAAAATTTAACGTTTAAAAACGAATTTTCTAAAATTGAATTACTTTGTTTTTAGGGTTACAAAAATATAACGTTTTCCATAAATCAAAGGTTCCAGCAATAAGAAAGGATGACGTGATGATGAGACTGCAGCTGACACAAAGAGAAGCAAGATGTGAACGCTATAACGAGCATCTGGACTACCTCACTCGCATCTTCTACAAAAAACACATTAAACGGCTCGAAAAAAGTAAAATCGCTTATCTTTTTTAAATTTTTTATATATAATAATAAGTTAAATTTTTCAACCATTTCATCTTGTTCAAACGATTTAAATCTATTATGTAAACATTACAAACAAAACATTTGATTATATATAAAAATGATTATTTTATGTATTAAATAAAAAAATTGCTAATAAAATTAATTAAACCTTCCATTTACAGCTACTTGCATGGTCCTCACAAATCCCTTTCTACAAAAGCATCTCACAAGCGGCCCCCTTGAGAGCCCAGCTGTCATGTTACATAAAAAAAGACATTATGGCATCGCTTATTCAATCCTTAAAAAGCATGCGAGAAATGGTAAGTGAATTATTCTTCGGGAAATGGTGTTTTGATGGTAGTAATTAAATTGTTAATTTTTTTAAAGTTTCTATTTTTATCCTCATCTTCATCAACCAAGGTTTACGCTTGAGCAAGTTTGACCTTGCTGACTACCTGTACGAAGAAGCAGAATTCATCTTGGTGTGTTTCTATTTTTTGTTTATACTAAAAAAATACCGACTTGGTCGTAATTATTTTTATTTTGCTGCCTTAATTGGAATATATTTATCTCATTTTATGCTTTTTATTACAATATATTTAATATTAAATCAAAACTACTTGCAATATTACTTCTTAAAGCTCACGTGGGTTTATTCAACCACAAAGCAGAAAAAGAAAGGCGCCAAAAAGACGAACCAAACGATCTCTCTTTTGAAACAGAGTAGTTGTCTTGGCAACCATGATGCAACTTTCATGCTAGCAGTTCTTCTCAACTACGGCCTAACCATCCCTTCCCAGGAAATACAAGTCAGAGTTTTAATTATTCGGGAATGAGCTATTTCTTCTTTGCATTTTCTTCATTCTTTTTTATGTTTATATTTTTTTTCCTATTTTTTACTATTGTTACATTATTTATTTGGTGTTATATACTTTTCACATTTTTGTTATAGGCACATTCGTACTTGATGGATGGAGGTTTAGAAGGAAATAGGCTGTGTTTGCTGTCGCTAGGTAACAAACACGTCCACGGATTAGACGGATTTCCGGTGGATCATGAGCAAGCTTATGGTGCAAAAGAATTCTTTTAATTAATTTTTTTCTTAATAAATATGCCAACTTAATTACTTTGCTTTTTTGGGAAAAATAAATTTTAAAACATGAGCTCACTATTTTTCCAGTTTACTTTAAAGCCGTTGCGGACATGACGAATAGAGATTTGGAAGTGCACAACCGGAATGATGTGAGCTTAAAACCTTCTAGTTATGGGAGAATGTTTTGGAAGTATAATGAGAAAAAATTAAGCAGTTTTATCTTCGTTTTGTTGAGATTTTGTGTCTATAAACAGAATATTTTGTAATTATGTCTAATAAAATACTTCAAGTACAAGACAATATGATTAAAATCAAAAATATTGATAATTATAAAACACCCCCCTACACACACATACAAACACATACTCACACACAATACAAACGCACATACAGGTATACACAGAGATGGTTAGACTGACAAACCACTACGATGTGGACGAGCAGACGGAAGAGGATGGTGAGGTGGTCACTTACCTGAGACTCCGAGCCAGCCAAGGAGATTTTGGCGCTATCGTGAGTTTTTCATTTGGGTTAATTCTGCATCAACTTACACACTATTTTTGAATAATTATTTTATATAAATAAAATAATACAATAAATTATGCTTTCATTAAAAAGTTCCCAAAGGACAATACCACTTCTTCGCCTCACAACAGCAAACTATGGCGAGGATGTATTACTGGGGTTCGGGCGGCTTGGAACGGGACGTGGTTAGAGCTGTGGAGTATTACCGAATGGCTGCCCAGCTCAACGAGCCATCTGCTCTTTATGACTATGGAATCATTCTTCTAAAGGTCCGTGAACCCTCTTCTCTTGCTAGAAAACAATTTTTTATTAATTAATCTAATTAATATAATTTAATTATTTTCTTTTACAACTATTATAACAACTTTTAACTAATTGGGTGCTTATTTAGACAAGATTAAATTTATCCTTAACGCACATAGGGACATGGAGTGAATAAAAACGTCACAGAAGCAGTCAACGTGCTCACGAAATCTGCGGATCTCGGCTATCCCCAAGCCCTCAACACTCTTGGTATGCTTTGAATGTGACTATCACAGTGTAGACTAGGTAATTTCAAAGATTTAAAACTAATTTTCATTTAATTTTATTTAAAAAGTTACATAGATTTTATCATAGTTTTAATTTCTTCTTTTTTACGTACTTTAATGGTAGTTATTACCGTTGGAAAGTCAAACTTCTTTACGACCTCTCAATCAACAAACATAAACCCTCGTTTAAATGCCTTTTCGGTTCCTTTCCTAAAAACTTTTCATTTGATTTACCTTGATCATAACCAATGTTTATGAAGATGACTTGTTAGCTTTTAAGAAAGTTTTAAAAGCGTAAAAGAGCAAATATGAAATTCAATTAATGTATACGCCCCAGAAGGTTTTTTGTTTACTGTTCTTTTTATATATAGTATTTTTAATCAAAACGAGATTTATATCTCAAAAATGGGTCTTAACTTTTTTTTCTACTTTCGTTATCTTATAATTTGTTTGCATATACATAAAAATAAAATAAATTCATAACTTCAATCATAATTTTGTTTCATAAATAAAACAAAAAATTAACAGAAAAAATATTTTTTTCCTATTCTTTAAAAAGGTTGGTACTACATGGAGAATGTGGGCAACTTTTCAGAAGCAGCATTGCTCTTCCACAAGTCCCACGAACTCGGCAACAAGGACGCTGCCTACAACATCGCCTACATGTTCTTACGCGGAATTTATCCTGATTCCCCAGTCGACAAGGTTTCTTGTAATTTTTTTTGAAAGTTAATTTTTTTAATAGATTGGATTCTGAAGTGTGTTTTATTTGAATAAATTCCTGTGGCTAATTAAAAGTTTCAAAAGTCCACATTCGATTTTCTTACATTGCGGACTAAACGCATTTTTCATTTCTTGAAACTCAAATTAAGGTATACATTACGGTATGAAGAATTCGCTGTATTTAAAAAATTGAAAGGGAAGAGGAATTTAATAACAATATTTTTTAATAATTTTAATTAAAAAAACTTGACTCGAAGGTGAAAGCCTGGGACTACCTGGCAGCAGGAGCTCTGAGGGGTCAGTTTGACGCGAGTATTCTCATCGGCATGTACAACATGAGAGGCCACCCAAGAATCATCAGAAACCTGGAACTCGCTATTGGGTCTGTGGCCGTCTGTTTTGTCTGGCTTTTTTGAAGATTTATTTAAGATTGTTTTTGAATTTATGAAAAGTTTTATATAAATTCAATTGATTGGTTGAAATGTGAAATTTTAAATGTCAAAATGATAAATGACGCTTCATATTTAAATTGAATTTTTAGTTGTTTTACGCTTTATAGCTTGTTAATTTGACTTTTATGTTGTTTTATTTTTAATTAAAATACACTAAATATTATCATTAAAACTATAAACAGAATTTTTACTATATGTAAAAGCAGAAAAAATATGTTTATATTTTAAAAACAACAAGAATTTTAAATCCTATATAGGAATAAAGGGGAAACAGTTAAAAGATAAATAAAAATAAAATTTAATTTTTTCAATTATAATGAAGTTTTCTAAAATGTCACAGTTGGATGAGACACGTGGCTGAACAGAATCCTGGCGTTGGCAGACTGCTGTTCAAGGGCCTTAAAGCCTACAAGAAACATAACTGGTAAAAAATTAATTCGTTTTTCTCTAAGTTATTAACAATCGTGTTTTAATTTAAATTAATAGATTTAACATTACTCAATTAATTAATGAGATTTAGAACTAATGAAATTAAATATATTTAAGAAAATTTTAGCATAAAAAAACAATTGTAAAAAAGGTTTGCTACCCTGGTGTACTATTTGATGGCAGCCAGTACTGGAGTCGAAGTGGCCAACTTCAATCTTGCTTACATATGCGAAGAAGACCATGTAAGAACTATTCTACATTATTTAAATACATTGAGCTGCAATTTTCAATCAATCAAATAGATTTCTATAGCGCTCTTTCTTCAAATTTAATAAAATTATACATTTCGATGGAGTAGAGAATAATACATCGAGATACATTGCAAAAATTCTTATAAAATGTATGAAAACTAAAGCTTTCAATTTTAATTAACTCAATTTGAATAATATTTTATTGATCAAGGGCGGATATGTCAAGTACCTGGAAAAGGAATGCGTATGGAGGCACTACAACCTATCCATTCAACGGGCTCCAAAAGACGTCGATCCTTATGGTGGGTCTTTAAAAACTTCTTGAAAAAATATTCAGTCACCATAATATACTGAAATACGAAATAATATAATTTAGGAATATAAATAGGAAGACTTGGATAGGTGCTCTAGAACATACACAGTACTAATTAATTTAGCATTTTATCATTTTCTAAAAAAACGAGACACAAATAAATTTCTTTTTACACAGCTTGGAACAAGATGGCACACTACTACTACTACCATGGAATCGGTGGCCGAAATGACACCAAAACTGCAATTGAATTGTATGCTGCTGCTGCTCTTAGCGGGGATCCACAGGTGCTTTGAATGATTAAATATAAAATCATAATTTTTAAATACTTTATATCTGTTGGAAAATACTTAATAGACAGTTATAAACTCTTTTTTCTTATTGACAGGGGCTTTACAATTTGGCAATGCTAAGCAACGACGGAATCCGTCTGAACGAATACATTTTGAGCAGATTGAGTGTTCCTGTAGCTATTCAGAAAGATAATGTTCTACTCTCCTTCCACCTTCTTGCTAGGCTCGTATATAATTCCTATTAATAACATAGATTGTACTTTAATTAAATACATTATAAAGCCTGCTAATAAAGTAACCTATGTGATTTAATTTTTTTAAAATCTTATTCTAACCCCAGCATATCATTTTCCATATCACCATATCTCACAGATGTCAAGACTCATACAATCAAGAATCTTACCTGCCTTGCACTTTCGGTCTTTTCAGAGTTGCATTCACGTACTACTTGAGCTTGATAAACCTTCATTACAAGGTAGCACTTCATATATTTGTAAAATAACTATTTTAAAAGATTCAGTTGTTGAATTTTCCGTGAAAATAATTTGTTTTTTTAGATAAAGATATAAGTTGCTTTAAAATATATTCATCCTGAAGACACTTTGACGAACACCAATTTAAAAGTCTCAGTCATTTTATGATATTTCATTAAGTTATATTCAAATTACTTAATAGCCATATTTTCAAACAAACACCTCAGAGGGTTTTCAGTTTTTGCGTAGTGGCTGTCATCTGCGTTGCATCTCTCAACATCATTCATCAAAGACAAACCAGACCTTACAACATCCAATACTAATACTTTTCATTTAGCTGAAGTCTTTTTAAAGTGCCTTTAGTTTAGATAAATAATTTCTTAGCCTCATGTTTGATCAGCTTCATTTTAACTCAATTAATCATGTTTTTGTGAAAGTTTTAACGATGTCATTATAATTGTCCACTGTTTTAATATAGTTGAAAAGTAATTATATGAATAAAAATGGAGATATTTTGATTTTATTTATTCTTATTAGAATAAATGTATCATAATTATAGAAGAGAAAATTATTTAATTCGGGTTCATTTTGGTTTACCAAGCTCAAAAAAAGCTTTATAACATCGAAATTCATTGGAGCAAGTTAATCTCTTACGGGAAATTATGTTGGCATTCCAGGATTAGAACACAACCACTGTCATTAGTGTGGTCTTCCACCCTTGCTAATTATAACCATTTTAATTATAATTAAAACCAAATTTTTGGAATTTTATTTGAATTTTTAAATATTGAACGAATTTAATAACTTTCTTGTTAAATAAATAGACGATGGAAACTTGAGACATATATTGTCAATAAATACAAAAAATAATATTTTGGTAGAAAAAAAAGTAACTATTAAAAACTTCATTTATAAAAAATTACTTTTCATTTACTTTCAAAGCCTAAATTCCCATTTAAAGGTTTGTTTCTCAATTGTATTTTGTCAAAAGAGTTCTGTAAAAATAATTTTGAAACTTTTAAGAAAATTTTTTTTTCATTTAAATATTTCAATTAGTTTTTTTAAAACTTATTTTACTCAAAAATGTTAATTTTTAAACAAGATTTGGCTAACATGTTGTAAATAATTTCATGTTCAACCAAATGAAAAGACCCATCATTACATTCTAAACTTAAACCATTCAGAAATGGCAGAAGCTGGAGAAGGAAAATCCTTTTTGCCTTATACAGGTCCTATTCCTGGTGTCAAATATCCAGTCAATGTGGTGTACTGCCCTGCTGATAGTCAGTTATTTTTAATAAATTATTTACTTGTAAAAATTACTTTTGCTATTATTATTACTTTCATTATTTTTATCTGTCCATTTTTTTGATAAAAGGATGAATATCTATCTTTTCAGTTTGTGATGGCTGGCCTTTGGAAGTTAGTATATTATATATTTAATGGTTGATTTATTTTTAATGCATTTGAGCTTTTCATTCTAATCTAGTTCACAGCTCTTCATCAGATGTTATTTCATTCAAACCTGTTTTATACTGTATTTGCGACAGTACTGTGAATATCACCCGAGTTATGAAAAGGCAAAGTTATGGGCAGAAATGCATCTAGCCGATGATGTCAAAGACTTACTCATAGGTAGCATACTTTCTTAGAAATTCGAAGCATGTTCAAGCATTTTTCATTTGTCTATTATGCTTCCATACTCTATTATATTTTTACATTAAAGTTTTTGGTTAATAAACCAAGTTTTATTCATAAAAAACAATTTACATACAAATTTAAAAGTGTAAATTCTTCACTAAATGAGCATCAAATTCCAGCAGAAGACTCCACAGGGGCTGGAGAAGCAGACAAGAAAAAGAGACAGACAAGAGGCGGGAAGGCACAGATCAAAACGAAACAGAAACAGGAAGTGGAAAAGAGAATATGTCTTTCAAGGTAGTCTTTTAACTTTTACCAGCACATGTCTCATTAAGTAACGATTGCATACAATTTCTTTATCAAATATGTTTAAGTTGTGCATACTTTATAATGGACAGTATGCTTTATTTCTCAGCTCATTTAAATAAAAAATTCTTCAACTCCAACTCAACTTCCTTCTTATGTGCGTATGTGTGCATTGACAAAACCATTCATGCCTCCACAGGTCAAGTAGAGGCAAGAAGAAGTTTGTGACGATTGTTTCAGGCCTCACCACATATGGTACTGCTCCTAATTTATTATAATTCTTTTATAAATTAAATATTATAAATCATGTTTATTAATTTAATTTATATTAGTATAATTTTTTCAGTGACATTACAACTTCAAATCAATTCTTTACAGCTGTTTTTAATTCTTAACCTAAAGACTACCCATTCAAAGTTCTCTTTACGCAACAACAATACCACATCACCAACATCAAATCAACATCAACCCCAACAACATCAAAAAGCCTCCAACAACAACAACATCACAACAACCCCAACAACAACACCAAAAACACCAACCCCAACACGAACACAGAGATCGACCTAAAGAAAGCTAGCAAATTCTTCGGGAGCAGGTTTGCTTGTGGCAGCAGTGTCACCGGAGACGATGAGATAGTCATTCAGGGGGACGTGAAGGACGAACTGTTTGACGTCTTGACCGCGCAGTGGCCCGAGGTAGGCGCTCATGTCGATGCTTGAGACTTTATGGATGGAGCATTTTTAGACTTGAGCTAGTAGTAACTGTTGGTGTCGATTGTTAGCACTTTATAAGTGTAGTGAAAAGTATTTTCAGGGCTGGGTTAATTTTGAATGTATTTACAATATTTTTTATATAATATGTTTTATTATCATAGATTTCAATATTTTCTTTACTATGATGATGCAATAAGTATTAATCTATGTTTTTAAACTGCGTACATTCTTTGTCCATTAGTGTTGATTACTTTACCATGCATAAATCTGTCTGAAAATATTTAATTGCTGCGAAAATTCATTTATTTATTTTATTTACACCTCACAGATTGATGAAGACACAATAGAGGACTTGGGAGATCAAAAAAGATAGCATCAAAATTCAAATTGAATACGATTAATCTTTCAGATTTTTCACATTAAATTTTATTGAAACATCTCATTGTTCATTAAAGTGTAATTGTTAAATATCGTGGCAAGCATCCCCTTTTGCTATAAAATAACGGATCGAAATACACATTTTTATTTTCAGCTGTACAAAGCGAGGCAGTCCTTTACTCAGGCGTTCGATATCCACTTTCAATAGACTATATAATACACCAAAGTTAATTGATTCTTCAAAAATAATATTCTTTAGTCTGTAATACTGCTGCTTTTTTATTTAAAAAATTTTAAAATGTAAATACGCTTGCAATTCTTTGCATGCATCACTGCAAGCACGAACGGATGAAGTCTCTGGCAAGGAGGTAGGCGGGAGAATGTTTGTCACGTGGTTTGCAGACGTCCACGTGGTCTGTTCCTCGTAAGATGTGAGATTCGCCCATGCCGACGTCTGTCGTCGTGGTGGTGACCCTTAGTCATTTTATAAATCACAGTACGTTTAGCTTAACAATTATTTATTTTGAAAATTTTAGTTTTCAGAGTTTATAATGTAGATGCATTTTTAATTTAGCCAGTTTTCTTATATACTGAAAAAATGTTTAAATTGTCCTATTTGACAGGTTATAATCCGTTCGTATGACGCTAAATGGTAATATCCTCAGTAAAAAATATGTTCTTTTTTATTTTATCTAGTTTGATAGCGTGAAAAAATAAGTATAAAACAACTGAAGAAGTTCACAAACACGCACCCGATGATCCTTCCGAAACGATCTTGGCCTTCATCTTGAAGGGGAGTTTGGTTGCCTTTCCCTCAGAGAAGCTGATCAGCCTAATGCCTGGGTGCTTGCTCATGATTTCAAGAAACGACTCGTGTAGTTGTTTCAGATCATTCGAGTCTGCATATATAGGCGGGAAATCAAGTTTGTAAAACATCAAGTTGAACTATGCTTGTCTAAAAATGTCATGAGGTGTTGGAAGCTTCAAATACTTGCGAACTTAATGGAAAAACAGGAAAAACCTTCAGAGAGCTGCAGCAGCTGCCTGGTGGGATGGAGGAGGAGGGAAGCGTTTTTAGAGAGTTTGACCAGGGATGAGCCCCTGTGAGGAACGCTGTAGAAGACCACTCCTCTTACCTGAGTGGCAAAAAAAAGATGAAATATAAATTTCATTGTAGGTATACTATTGAAAAAAGTGAAAATAGGCTTTAAAACAGAAGACCTAATAATTTTGACAAAACCTGTTTAAAGATTTCAGTGTGTTTTTCTTGCGTCATCGATATGAGCTGCTTGATCAACAGGCCTGTGTGGTCATCATCGTTCTGGCTGTCAAAACGACGTTTAACTACTTTTACGCATTGCCTTCCGATGCTTTCTTCATCTACATCTGCATGATACACCGCTGGCGACAATGGAAATCGAATAAAGATGATTGGACGTACGCCGACAGTTTCACCGCCCAAATTACATTTAAAACGCAAAAAATCGACTATTTCAGTAAATAGTTCATTCATAAAACTCAATTATAATTCAATGAATTAAATATTAATGAAGCATCATCTAACGACCTCCCATTGAGTGGCCCACAAAAATGACGGGTCTGCTCCCAAGACCAGCCCTCACTAGCGACTGCAACAGCAGTTCACTCTGCTCCTTCAAGCTGCTACTGTAGGTGTTGTAGAAAGTTGAGATCTAATTTACTTGATCCTGATGATGATGATGGTAATGATGATGATGATGACGAGGATGATGACGATGGTAATGATGACGGGGATGGTGAGGATTTTAAGGCATAGAAGCATTTGAACGGACATTTCTGAGTGCTTGTTCTGCGTCCAGTAGGAGAGATGGTTCTGGTACTGTAGCATCAACACCCTCAAGCCAGGCACCTCTGTCGCCAGCCAATCCTGCATTCTCAAGTTGAAAGACACATTCAACTTTTACTTTTCATTCTCTTCATACATAACTATTAAAGCTGAGAAAAAATGCGGCGCTTTTAAATTTTTTAGATAAAAACATGTATGGTTTTATCACAGCATCCAACATGAATTTAGTTCTTGCGCCGTAAACAACTTGAAAAGGTTTTCAAACTGAAAAGTAAAAAGGCATGCTCACTCTAGGCCAGTTGTCAGTGGTGGAAGGATCTTCATCCGCATGGACTTCTTCTATTGCATCACTGCCTCCTTTCCTTCCAAACCCTCCCCATCCATTTGTCGGATTACCTTTTTCACCTTTTACACCCTTTTCATCATCAGCTTCATCATCGTCACCTTCCATTTTATCAGCATTTTCACTAACGTCTTCTTTTTGATTATTTCTACGACGATCGTGTGAATTGGCTTGCCTCCATGTGGTTCGTGGGCCACCTCTGAGACCGTGTATGAACACCACGTCAGCCCTTAATGGTGTGCTGGTGTGGGTGACATGGGTTGATTGGTGTATGGGTTACATGGGTTAAGTGGTGGTGTTTTGATTTGGTGTGTGGACAGATTGATGTGTTGGTAACTCGATGTAGTTAATGAGGAGTAGATGGTAGTATGATTGATAAATTAAAGTAAAACCCAAATCTCCAACCTGCCGTTTTTCACCAAGAAAACTCGGTTATCGTAAAGTGGCAAAGAACCTCGACCACCCTCAGTACCAATGCCATCAGTCGCGTTGCCAAACGTATTGTGTAGGTTGTCGAGCAGTCTGGTGGCGTGTGTGGAGGTTTGAGGATCTCTCGACCATTGGGCTATGTAGTACAGCCAGTCTGGAGTGTTGGAAAGTGGTGATGATTCTACAGTGGGTTGCTTTTTGAATGAATATGCGTCAATGTCAATGTTAATATAGAAGATTTAAACAAAATGAAATGGGAAGAAAAATTGCGTCACTGTAACACGGATTTAAAATGTGATTCTTTTTGAATATTAAAACATAGTCATCATCCCTCAACAACAACAACGACAACAACCTGAACGCATGAAGGCCTCAAAAGACGAAGGACAGTTGATCAACAAATTGTTCAACACCTCACACAAAACCACCCGCAACAAATCAACCCCAACCATTTGTTTGTTGCTGTTGCTATCGCCACCAATATTGTTGCTGTCAACATCTCCAGTGTTACTACTGATATTTGTGTTATTTTTATTTTTGGTCTTATTGCTATTATTTTTATACTTGTTGTTGACCGAGGCTTCATATATGGCGCGAAGGAGCAGATGAATGTTGTTGTTGAGGAGGTAGTTGCAGTTGCTGGCAGACTGGAGTGTTGGTGATGATTGGCTGATGGTGATTCATTATATAAGGAAATAATAATGTGTCAGAATAGTATTGTATAATATATAGTGCATGTTAGTGTGGCAGAATTTTAGCTCGAAATAATGGAATCTTTTAGAATAGAATTCAATGAGATGACGATGATGATAATTAAGATAATGTCGATAAAGATGATGATGCTATTGAGGCATATGTAAGCTTTGATGATAAAATGCATTATGTTGATGATGACAACGATGCTATTGTTTACTTGTGAGTAGTGGAGGAGGGTGGTGAGGAGAGGATAGGTGGAGGGTTGGTTTGAGTTACCGAATGGGTATGTTTCAAAGCCCAAAAAGATGGTCTGTGGGGAAAGATGGTTGTGAATGTAAAAATTAAAATAACAATTTAAAACATTTGGCCGAATACGGGATAGCTAGAAACACTTCAAAGATAATAAAGAACGAGTATTTGCTGTTGCCCTTTCATAAACCACGCTAGCGAAATTAGGAAGAAGTAAATTAATAATTTAAGTAACTATGAATGTCTCGTTGCAATGTTGCCCATGACCAACATACTACAAACAGCCTTCAATAATTCAGCTGTGAATGTGTGTGTGTGTGTGAGTGTGTGTGTATGTGTGTGTGTGTATGTGTGCGTGTTTGTGTGTGAATGTGTGTGTGTTTGTGTGTGAATGTGTTTATGTGCGTACCTTATCGACGTGAGAGGAGAGTCGGTGAGAAGCAGAGAGGTGCTTAGGCTGTGATGGTGAGTGCTCTATCAGTCTCAATAACTCACTCTGAGTGTACTCCTGCGTGTGTTTGTGTGTGTGTGTGTGTGTGTGTGTGTGTGTGTGTGTGTGTGTGTGTGTGTGTGTGTGTGTGTGTGTGTGTGTGTGTGTGTGTGTGTGTGTGTGTGTGTGTGTGTGTGTGTGTGTGTGTGTGTGTGTGTGTGTGTGTGTGTGTGTGTGTGTGTGTGTGTGTTTGACCTCAGAAAAGGAAAGAAGTGAGGGTTTCTTTAAAACTCCAAGAGATCTGGAGAGATAGAGCAGCAAATGAGGGGTGGCTGCCTGTCTCACTGTGTTCGCATCTGCTTCTGTATTGTGTGGGGAAATGTTATTTTTATTTTAGAAAAATTCTAAATATAAACCAGTCCTTTTATTCAAAGAATTTTCCATCTAAATTCTACCTCTTCATGAGCTTTCATTCAGCAAAAATGATACCTTTCATCACCAACACACAACAATGTGAGCCTTCCTTTATTCAACTCTTCTCTAAAGCGTCTTAACTACCCCCATCAAAGCATACTTCAATTCTCTGAAACAAAACAACCACACACCACTAAGAGGGCATCTGGCATGGAGGAGGGCAGCAGCCTTCTGGCGCACCTCAGGGTCAGTGGAGTGGAGGGACTTTAGGAGGAATCTGAGAGGCAGCAGTTGCCACACTGAGCCTTCCTTGCCCAGAACTGTGAAATCAAATGATGAATGATGATAAACTCGTGGAAAGCTAGCATGGAGGTTGAAAAGATGAAACTTTTTTGAGACATACTTTGAATAAAAGACTTGATTGTTGAGATGTCTGATACGGATTCTGTAAAGATGCAAACGAAAAATTTGATATTGAATAAAAACTGTATGGCTTCCAGTGCAATACAAATTATGGCAATATTCTTTCAGCTGAAGTTGGCGAAACCCGAGTGAAGGGGTGCCTCAATGTAAACAGACTCCTCATCATTGTTTTTTGCAAAGGCTTTGAGATGCTCTTTACGTCTTCTGCATTCATAGTGAACAAAACCAGCACTGAATAAATAGTAATATTTTTATAAAATAAGTATTATTTTGATATATTATTGAGTGCATATGAAAATGTATATTTAGTTATTGACAATTAAATGAATTTAAAAAAATACTCATTTAAAGGATATTTTCATCTTTAATCATAAGATGTCAATACTGAACAATTCAAACTACGCCTTTGTTATAAAGTTAACTTTTACCTCAGACAAAACGCTGAAAATGCCCAAGATAGAACTGTGGTGGTTAAAGTATAATGATCACTAAAATATTTAGTCAAATATTCACTTAATTATTAAGTCTTAATATAATATAATTATATGTAGACAGATTGTATTGAATTTATCTGATGAATAATATCAATATTCTATATTTGAAGAAAAAAAATAATTTATTAATTTTAAATACTTTTTATTCTTGAAAGGGGTTTTTGGATATATATTTGTGACATCATTTTAGCATTTAAAAATTTAAATGAACAGTTTAAAAGTTAATTTCTCTCAAAAAGTAGGTTCTACTAACGGGCATATATTCAATAAATGTTTTTAAATAAAAAAACATTACTACAAACAAAATATTGAAAACTATTATTTATTTATAAAAAATATTAATAAATATGTTTAATTAAAAGTAACAAGCCCGCAAACTAACATTTTAAATATTCAAAAAATCCAGAAACAAAATATCTTAATCGAAAGTTCAATAAAAACTCTAACATTGGAAACATTCACTCGTTCAAGCTACGGAAAATGTGCTTTCTTTGAGTCGTGTGAGGAAACATGGAAAAGTAATTAAGAAATGGCTTGATTATGTTTTAGATACCTGGGTCGATATCATTTTCATCCTATTATAAGGAACAGTTCTCGCTACTTCCGTGCATATATTTTTAGAATTTATATATTTATGAAATTTGAAATAATTATATAATATAAATGTCAATTAGAACCGATAGAAATACAATTGATAAACGAATGAATTAATCTGCGGATTAATTTATATTTAAAACTTACGATGAAAAGGAATGAAAAACTGAATAAAACTAATTAAACTTTTTATTATGACTTTTTTTACTTGAATTTTCTATGGAAATATAATTTGGAAAAACGAATTTAACAACTTTAGAGAAACTGCTTACCGTAAGAAATCCGTTTTTTCGGACACTCATAATGTTCAGACACCATCATTTATCTAGAAAAATATTTATTTTTTACTCTTCAGTTTAAACATAAATCTTTAGAACTATAATGTCTATAGACTCTATAGTAATAATTATGGTGGACAATCATAATAATCGTAACTGTATTTCTATAATATTATGAATAACTTAATTTGACTCAAATTAGAAATAATAGATAGAAATGAAACAAAAAACTTCAATATTTATAAATTTAAAATATTGAAATTAATTGAGAAAAAATGCGGACATTTGAAAAACAAATATTTAAAATTGTGTGAATATATTGTTATTTTACGGCAAATTATTAAATATAATGTACTGAAGCACTGACCTGGACTTTTAAGCAGGTATTCAAATGAAAAAAATAATTTACACGCCCTCACATAACACAACATTCAGAAAAAAATTCTTAAAATAGTTTAATTAAAATATCTGTTAAAAACAATCAACATAAAAAAGTGAAGTTTTAGACAGAGAGAAATGCCTTGAAAATAATTATCTGAAATACTAATCATTTGAATTCAACGAATAACACTTGACCACGATTCGTATTCGGCTTGAGCACAACTATTCGGTTAAAATACAATATTCGTACCTTGAACGAGTTCTCTGATTTTCAGGTCTTTCACGAAAATCCTGATTACGCGTTTTAACTGTAACCTATATAAGTGAGTGTATTGGTTTCAGCGTAACACATTTTCTTCGTTTCCTCATAATCCCTAACTATTTTGAAGAAAAAAAACTTCCTAAATTTGAAGAAAAAAATAAATTTACTACTGATTTGAGTCTGACAATTATAAGATACAAAAGTTTAGTAAACTATTCATTAATGATACTGTAATGTACAGTTCTTGACATACTTGAAAGATTCATAAAACTTCTGAAATATCATATATGAAATACGAAAATATACAAGAAATTCAAGAATGAAGTAATGGGCTCGCAGAACTCCAAGATCAGACGCATTGAGATCCACACCACCCTCATCATCAAGAATTCACCCGGCTCTTCGGAACAAGAAATCTCCGCCTACGGAACCATCATCGACACCTTAATGAATGCCAACGACTCTGGAAAGGGCACACAACGTACTATGAACGTTGGTGAGTAATGTGTCTTTTGGTTTGTGTGGGCTATAGTCTATTGGACTGGATCTAAGTAACACAAGAAAATATCCACAAAAAACAAAAAATAAATACCGTTGCAATGCGTGAAAACAACAGAATAAAAAGCATAATACTAATAATGCGCCTTGGCGCATAAGAACCATGGTTCTCAGAACCATTGTAACATGGCATGCGTCTGTCAGGCTGTGAATAGTATAAACCAAAAAAAAACAAAAAAAAACAAATAAATACTAGGAAACAAGTCAATTAAAATATGCGATACCTTTCATAGTTTTTAAACTCTAAGCTTATAAAAAATCTTTTTTTACATTTTAAAATATGTTTAAAATTCATAAATTTAATGCTCCGATTTACCTTAAAAATCTAATTAAACAACCCCCTAAATCTGGTCTAAGATCATCCACCTTTAATCGTTCTTTTCGTTTTCCAGTTAAACACTCTTTTTCTAAACGTTCTTTTTCTTACTGTGGTCCTCTTTTATGGAATTCTTTACCTTCTTCTTTAACTTCAACTAAGTCACTCAAAACTTTCCGTCGAGGCCTGAAGACGTACTTGTTTGGGACGTGATGGCTGAGCGCTTTTGTTCGCTTAATAAAGGGCGCTATATAAATTATTAGTGATTGATTATTAGTGATTGACATTCGTCTTCTAAATGAATACACGAGAATACCTTAAAAAATGTAACTTAGTGTGTGTTCTTGTTTAAATCTTATCTAGCGATTGCATTTTCTTAACTGCATCTTTTCCGCTTGATTTAGGGCCAAAAGACCACCCTGTGGCGGTCTATTAACCTTGTTTTCTTTAAAAAAATGTTTGATCTCCCATGTGAACTCGATATCTTATATTTTGTAAGAAGCGCTCGAAAGTTTCTTACTGAAGTTAAAAGACGGGTTTTTATGCTATTATTTTTATAATTATTTTTTAAAAAGATATACTTAACGATTAAATTTTTCTTTAATTCTTTTTTCGAAAGTAATAAACGGACAAAGCATGGCGAAACCTCCGAAACGTAAAAACACCAAGTCAGGCGTGCAAACCAAGAAAGAAGGGAAGGAGGCAAGGGAAATATATTGCAATGAAACTTTAAAACTCATTTTATTTTAATTTTTTATACAATTAAACCCAAATTATTTTTTTAATAAAAATTTTTACTTGCAATTATTTCGAAATAATCATCTACAGTTAGACACTCCAAGGATACAAGCCTCTCTGAAGCCCATCAAGTCGAAGGCAAAGCAGCAGCACAAGGAAACAAGCCTTCCAAGACCCAAGAGATACCCTGGTCCCGAAACCAGAGAAGGCTTGAGTTTCGCCATTGAAAAGTAAGGTTTTTAAATCTTGGAAAGGTTTCAAAGTTTTTCAGAATACTTTTTCTTCGTTTTTACATAGTAATTTTACTTGGCACTGTTTTATTTAGTGGAAGTAATCGTCGCTTAAACAACATTAAAAAACACAGCATGATTCACCGAACGCGTCCAGATCGCAAAAGATATTGAGTGCTCTGGTGCGCAAGAACATGAAGGAAACGATGCTGAGGCACATGGAGCACATCATTGACGTGCTGCAGGTGCTGTCGGAGGAGAAGACCAAGTGAGCGGTGTGGTAGTAACTCTCTACTAGAGAGGCTAACGTTGTCTAGGGAGGATTGTGGGTTTGTAGGTAATATAACCGAGTAGATTAGAAGCAATGGGTATTTAACTAATTTGACCAGCATAATTAGCTATAGAGTATGTTTTCAGCTAATTTGAGTTTTATCAAGACATTTATATATCACTAATTTTTGTTTTAAATCAATCATTTGAGAAAGGATGCTTAATGGAAGCAAGATAATAAAACGATAAGCAATGACACCTATTCCATTAATGAAAACTTTATTATAGTTATTTCGAAGTAATGAAGACGTTGAAAGATGAGACATTACTATTTTTTTAAATTAATTAATTACAATATATGAATATAATGCAATTTTTGTTCTGAATATGAAGGTACTTATGTGGAGAAGATTATAATTCTCAAAGGTAATGAGTAGCGAGAAATAAAAAAATTAAAAGCTCGGTTTGTTGGACCTCAAACGAGAAATATATTTAAAATTTTCAGTAAAATCGTTTGAAATCATTTTTACAAAAATGATGTTTTAATAAAGCCATGAATCAAGTTTACACATTGGTTTATGAGTGCCAAGATGTAAAGTGGTTTACGGCACATCTTGGCTGCTTTTCAGTGACTTTGAGAATTTTAACGCTTTAAACTCAATGCTACTCAACCCTCAGAACTTTGATCTAAAAACATTTCACACTTAACTCCTTCACCATCAAACCTTCTATTCGTCGCAGAAAGTTCTTGGAAAATAACGTAGAACCAGAAGAAGTGCTGAGTGAGGTATGAATTTTTTGAAAAATCATAAAACTGAAAGCTTAAATTTCATTCTTGAAAAAAATATTTTTCCTTCTTAATAGAAGACTAAAACACCAATTCGATTAAAAAATTTAATATTTTTGTAGGTCATTTAAAAGTGTTTAGTCCTTTGTTAAAAGTTCTAAAATCTATCTTAATGAACACCAAGGTGGAGAACAAGGACGTGAAGGACTGGCTGACAATGACTTTCACGAGGACTCAAACAGTGCTCAAGAAGCCCGAAGACCGTCTGCACTTCCGAGGAGTCGCCACCGCCATCAGGGCCGGCATCGTCGTCGACAGGTTGTTTCTGTATCGCTCCTTACTCCTTCACATTGCATACATTTTATTAAAGAGAAAAAAATTCCTTTATATATTAATATATTTAATATATTAAAATTGTCCAAGGTATATAAATATTAATTAATATGTTCAATATATTAAAAGTTTCCAAGGTTTTTATACATATAAACTCGAAAGAATATAAGATGCGCGCGTCACCTTGGAAAAGACCTGTGGCATTAAGAGCTTCCATTGATTTGTAATTACTACTGAAACATAAGAGGACTGAGTGCGTAGAAGATTTGTCAACTAAGGACAAAAAGAGTCTCAACTGAGGACTTAAAGCCTTGTGGAAAAGATAGAAAAAAAGAGAAGACACTAGATCTGTGCACATTGAATCATTTTACCTTTGCGAATGAAAATGAAAGTTACATGGGTAATTTCTTCGCAAAGGGCGCTATACAAATAATTAGTGATTGATTGATTGATTGAATTATGACAAATAGCAATGAGATCATAAATATTACATGGTAATAGTGAAAAAGTGAATTTAAAAAATAAGAATCTGTGTAAATAAGCAAAAATGCTTTTTTATCGATTGAAGACATCTCTTCCATCACAACCATATCGATTTCTCCTGCGTAACAACCGTTGTCATGCTTACGAGATAGCAATGCTGAAAGCATCCATTCATTTAGCAGGCACATCAAACCTTTGTAACGTGCTTTGACATTTGCTTTCACATTTATTCCATCATGAAATGAACAGGTGGATGTGCTGTGATGATTATGCTGTTCATCATCCTCATACTCCTGGTTTATATAATACCGACCTAAGTCTGTCAAATTTATTTCAATTTTCTATTTAGAGCAGCTTTGGCCACACAAGTCATCTGTTTCCAGACTATCGGATTCTTTTTTATTCTTTTTTTAAAGATTTCTCAAGTAAAAAATGGGGTTCCTACTTTCAATATGATGTGGCCGAAAAAATTTTGATCTCTTAGCTGCGTCCGCTGGATGATGATGCTGATGATGATGATGATAACTCAACAAGAATTAAAAAAATATTGTTACCAAGAACATAAATTACGTAAAAAATAATTCGTAAATTCTCCTATACGACCTGACCGATTATGGGGAACGTTATCTGACGGACAAGCTCATTTGTCGAAACTGATAGCTCGAGAAGCCTTCAATGTTAACTTCTTCAGGGATCAGTATATTCGGTTCATAAACGCTGGAAAAGGTACTGATGTTTTGGCTGGTTGTTGAGCATTCCAGAACAACCCTACAGGATTTACAGGCGAATGTCTAGTGGAATGGGAGTGCAAGTGCCTCCAGATGTACTGCTGCAAATGAAGGTTCAAGCAACTCTTAAACATATTTTCTTTAGTAATAAGTTATTAAATAAGTTGTTTATAAAGCTTATTGAATTAAATTCTTAATGTATTTTTCCGTTTTTAATTCTTAACTCTTTTCTTTTAGATGTCTTTATTATCAATTCTAATAATTATATAATTCTCTCAAACCATCATCAATTCCAATACATAATTTTCACCCAATCATCATCACAACCGTAGCCATAACTCCTAAAAGGACTTGGACTCATGGGAGTTTGACGTGTTCAGGATCAACGAGATTGGCGACGGTCATGCGCTCAAGTACATTGGATACGAACTCTTCAAGAAACACAACCTCATCAACAAGTTTAAGGTGCTTGCTACTGCTGCTCTGTTAATTTCTGCTGTTGATTTTTTCGCTGCTGCTGTTTTCCATTATTTGTTTTTATTCTCTATTTTTTCTAGTGTAAGTTTGTTCGATACTGTGAGCCACGATAATATTCTTCGCAACACCAAAAAACTTAATTTAAACTCACTAATCACTCGCCAAAAATCCTTACCCCCCCCCTTCAAACAGCTGAGCACCACTTGTTTGGATGCATTTCTGTTGCGGATGGAGGCAGGCTACAGCAAATACAACAACCCCTACCACAACCTCGTGCACGGAGCAGATGTCGCCCACACCACACACTGCCTCATCTCCAGCACCGATCTCATTGTGCGTTTGAGGAAAAAAAACCTTAAAGGAAAGAAAAATCTGTTCGGATTAGAACTATATGCACATATATAACTGTGTATTTAGTACTCGTTGATTTTTAATCCATTTTAAGGTTGAAGATGCTATAAGCTAAAAACGTAATCTACTTATAAAGAGTCAACTTAATCAGTCAATATTATTCTCCATTACAGCTGTGGCTGACGGACCTTGAAATATTTGCGGTTCTCACGTCAGCCCTCATCCACGACTACGAACACACAGGCACAACTAACGCCTTCCAGATTAACACTAAGTAAACATATTTTGTCATGCGATTTTTATTCTTCAGTTTAAGAGTCATGTATGAAAGAATACATTAAAAAGTGTTACAAATTGATTTCTTCTTGCCGCGGAAAAAGAGGCCTCTTGACCTTTTATCTGCTCCCGCTCGATGATGATGATGATGATGATGTTTGAGATAAAAACAATTGGTACGAATTTCAGTTAATGAGTATTAACAAAAGATTTTGAAACAGCGTTGAAAAGTATTTGTTCAACCTTCATGCAACTCTTTTTTCGTCGCACTTTTACGAATTTGTTGTCATCACCTGCGATCCGAATTATTCTTTTCCTCGTGTTGCAGTATCCACGCCGTTGGTTGGCACGCTCAAAGACAATGAACTCACGCTACTCACACAGATCCGAGCTCGCCTACCTGTACAACGATCGAAACGTCCTGGAAAACCACCACGCAAGCGCCTCCTTCAAGCTGCTCAGAGAAGACGCCAACAACATCCTAACGTCGCTCAGTAATGAAGAGTTCAAGTTAGTAAATGTCAAGTGCTGAGGTATAGAAAACGGGAAAAAATTAAAGCAATATTTAGGTATGTAAAACATCGTTTTATATGAATGTGTTTCTTTTTTTTGGTTATTTAAAGATTTATCTGCGTTTGCCTTGTTTCTTTTTTGTCTACCGATTTATCACATTTTTGAGAAACCAAAACTTTTACGTACACTATTTAACTCTTCTAACTTTATTTTTAGCATATTTTTATCTCTACCACCACTTTCACTCTATTTTTCAAACACAACAAACTTCATAAAATAAGTTTTATTAATCTACCCTTTTTCAATAAAACAATCTTCATCTTAAATCTCAGACAGTTTCGTACTCTGGTGGTGGACATAGTGTTGGCGACCGACATGTCTTTCCACTTCCAGCAGTTGAAAACCATGAAGGGCCTTCTAGCAACTCCTGAAAAGTTTTTATTTTTCCTTGGATGTTTAATATGAAAAAGATAAGAATGGACGATACTAAATTGAATGATAAAGAAGAAAATAATCTAGTAATATACTTTTAAATAACTTTAAATATTTTTCACAAATTGCATTGACTTTATTTGAAATTTTCAACTATGTTGCCACCACAGCATCGACAAATCGAAGGCTCTGTCGTTGTTGGTGCACTGTGCCGACATTAGTCACCCGGCCAAAAAGTGGGAGTTGCACAAGAAGTGGACGGATGTTCTGGTGGAAGAGTTCTTTAGACAGGTTGCTTGCTCTTCACACAGAAAAATACTTTTAGAGTTTCTTTGTAGTTCATATAAGTTTAAATATAATTTTAAAGCTTTTTTAATTACTTTTTTATGCCTTATCTTTCAAAAACTCAGCAGTTGTGTTTTGGATAATTTTTTTTTAAATTTATAATAAATTATAGCTAATTATATTTAAAAATTTTACATCCATCTTTCCACCACAGGGAGACAAGGAAGCCGAGTTGGGCCTGCCTATATCACCCCTGTGCGACCGCAAGAGCACGGTAGTGGCTATCTCGCAAACTGGTGAAGTGGCATTATTGTGCTCTTTATAAGCGAATTCTCGCCTTTTTTAGATCGAAATTTTTTTTTATTTATTATATTAAAACTAACATTTATAAATATGCACACAATTATTTTTAAGTCAAAGTAAGTTGATTTTATTCATAATCCATGTATTTGAACCTTTTAATATTTAAAATTAACTGATTTGGTTCATAATGCATGTCTTGAACATGCAGGCTTCATCGACTTCATCGTCGATCCCAGCTTCCAAGTTCTCGGCGACATGTTGGATCAGATAGTTGTTCCTCTGAGGGAACAGAAGTCCGATGAGACTGCCTCTAAAGAAGGTCACAACTCCCCTCCATCTTCCTACTCGTCCAAAATGAACGAGGACCTCGGTGAGAGCTTCAATGATTTTGCCAGTTTGCTTGATTTATATAACATGTTTTCAAAATGATTTTCCAGATTTCTTATGTTATATTATATAATTAATTCTTTATTGTATAGAGCATATTTTTGGATTTTAAAAATTGTTTTATATAAATAAAGCCACTTCCATGCAGTTGAGAGGTTGAAAGTGGACAGGTACTGGTCAGTGTGTCTGCAGAAGAACAAGAGCACATGGCAGGAAAAAGCCGCCAAAGGTAGAAAATGAATATTGATGACAAAAGTCATTCACATAAACATAAACTGACACATACGCACATATACTCACACAGACAAAGAAGCCGCAGAGATAGAAGCCTTGAGAAGCGAGTTGATTTCGCCGAACTTGGGCGTGGTGTCGTCAGATAATGTAAACGATGAAAAGAACGGAGAAAAGAAAGAGCAAGTTAAGTCAGGTGAAGAGATGAAAAAAGAAGAAAATAAAGAGGAAAGTAAGCACGAAGAAAAGGAAGAAATTAAGGATGAAGAAAAGGAAGAAGAAATTAAGGATGAAGAAAAGGAAGAGGAAAGTAAGCACGAAGAAAAGGAAGAAATTAAGGGTGAAGAAAAGGAAGAAGAAATTAAGGATGAAGAAAAGGAAGAAGATAAGGGTGAAGAAATTAAGGATGAAGAAAAGGAAGATATTAAGGATGAAGAAAAGGAAGAAGATAAGGAGGAAAAAATGGAAGAAGAGAAAGAAGAAAATAAGGATGAAAAAGATGAAGAGAAATGAGATGTCGATTTCCGAATGTTGGCGACCAGGTAGTCGACTTCATGAAACGTTAAAATCTTATTCAAAACGTCAGTTGTGTTAATCGTTGTTTCGTAGGCGAATGGTTTTAACCTTCCAAGTTAGCGTTGCAATTTGTTAATATTTTACTTTTCCCTCATTTAACATCTCCGTCTCAATAATGAAGGTATTGAAACTAAAAATATATTAAAATATTTTTATTAATACACCTACATGGCGATCATTGGACAAACGGGTGTTTACTAAGACTATACTCCCCAAAACAGCCGAAAACATTTTCAAAGGCTCATTCGCTCAACACAAATAGATGCATATCATTGATAAACCCAAGATTTTTAGCCAGCACCTTCTAGTTCGATTCTCTCTTTTAACCTTTTTAGGTGTCATTGAAGAAAACATTTAGTTTGTTTTTAGACTTTATTTGGAAATAAAGAGCAGTCAGAGAAGACAATTTTATGACCTTGGTGATAATTGCTTTGCACTCTGGAACTCCTGAAAGAAATGATTTACAATAGAATCATAAACGACACAAATATGATTTTTTTAAATATTTAAAATCTTCAAAATGTTAGGCAACCTATGCAGTCCTCTGAGCCAACTCCTTAGCCTTGGCCCTCTCGATTTTGTTGATGCGTGCCTGAGACTTGGATCCCATCACGCCACCACCCCAGTGCTTGCGGATCTGTGGTGCGAAAGATTAAGTGTCGAAGATGAAGGAAGAGAAATTGTTCTCAAGTGGCAAGAATGAGAGCTACGTAAAATGAATGACACTGATATTTATAGCACCAACTAAGGATATTTAGCGCTTTTAGTAGTGATGGCTCAGATTTAAAAAGCTCGATTTGTAGATAATCACAATAGGTTTCATCGTTGAATTGATCATCATCATCGCCATCAGCACCTCACATGGAACAGCAGACAAACAAAGACAAGTAGGTACACAATAACACACAAGGACAAGCAGACACGCATACACACCTCTTCAGCACGGTCGTTGAAGTTGGTCTTGATGGTCTCAACCAGCTTGTTCAGTGCTGATCTGTCCTCTCTGCGTGTGTGTGCAAAAGTTTGTGTGTTTGCAAATTGGTGCTACTAATAATTTAACGAAAATATTCTTTATGAATAAAACTGAAAAATTATAATTATTAATAATGAAATAAAATAATAATTTAAGAATAAAACCTGAACAATAATAATTATTTTTATTAATACTTAAATAAAACACGTAAATAAATGAATGAAATAGAAAGACTAACGGGTTGACGGAGGGGAAAGCAAGGCACGTGACAGTCTTGCGGTGCACCACCTTACCCAGCCTCGACTTGTTCTTGACGATGCAGTACGGCACTCCCATCTTACGACACAAGGCAGGCAGGAAGAGGACAATCTAGAAATGGAGGCGATGCAGTTAATTAAATGAGAAATTAAGGTCATTGGAAATAACCATATTTAATAATTTTAATGGAGCATAATAGAAGGCTTTGCAGAAAAGTGTTTATGGAATAAATGCTTGTGTGATGGTTCATCTAAGCATTTAATCACAAGCTCATAGTTGGATTGTGTATTGAATCATCACCATCTTTGGAGAGTCCTTAAGGCTCATTATGAGAAAATGAAATAAATATTGTAACAATTATCAAGAATGGAAGGGTTCAGATTTAAAAAGCTCGATTTTTGAATAATCAGAAAATTCATTGTTGAATTCTGTTTCATCAGCACCCTCCGTTGTAGTTAATTTAATGCAAAAAAAATTAATCTATGAAATTGTGGAATATGAAAATGACAAATAGATGGCTCATAAAGGTTTCGAATCACAAGCTCATAGTTGGATTGTGTATTGAATCACCACCATCTTTCATTAGTCTTTAGTTTTTCAAGCAAGTAAATGAGAAAAAAGGGCTCAGATTTAAAAAGCTCGATTTGTTAATAATCAAGAGAATCATCGTTGAATTCTGCTTCATCAACACCCTCCTTAATGAAAATGTTTTCATTGAAACATATATATAGATATATATCAAGGTATATATATCTAAATAATTTAACATCTTTATTATTGAGAATGGAAGGGTTCAGATTTAAAAAGCTCGATTTTGGAATAATCAAGAGAATCATCATTGAATTATGTTTCATCAAAACCCTCATTAATGACATTATTTCTATCTAAAATCATGATTGAATAAAGTAGAAATTGAGACCTGGCATCAGATTTAAAAAGCTCGATTTTTGAATAATCACTTGAATTCATATTTGAAATGATCATCATCATTGCCATGAATTTCTTAGTCACATAAAGTGAATAAAAGAATTTAATGTAACACATATCATGCTTTTCTAAAAAATAAAAAAAATTGAAATCATCATAATCATGATCTATAATACACATTTACAAAAACATTTAAAGAATGCACACACAAACCTCGATGGGGTCAACATCGTGTGAGATGACAACCAGGTCAGTCTTCTTCTTCTCAATGAGGGTGGTGACGGTGTTGATACCAGACCTCATGACGGGTCTCCTCTTCTCGGGCTGGGCAGTCTTGTCCTGCAACCTCTTCTCCGCCTCCTTCTTCCTCCTCACTATCTTCTCCACTTTAGTCTCCGGGCGATACTTGTCCATCAAACGGAAAAGTTGAGTAGCTGTGTGCCGTTGTTATTTGTATCAGAATCATACATGTAGTTTTTGCTACAGCAAAAAATTATGCAATAAGATAACACCAACCATTCTGCTTGTCCAAGGTCTGAGTGAACTGGTTGATGGGTGGGGGCACCTTGAGACGCTGGTACAGAATTCTCTTCTGCCTCTGCAGACGAATGTACCTCGGCCATCTGACGAACCTCGAGAGATCTCTCTTCGGCTGAATGTCTTGTCCTACGAAACAAGATGTACAAATTCCCTACAAAGTCTATCAATTTTAAATATGCTTTTAAAAACTGAAGAAAACTTAAATATTTGAGTTGAAATAATTGTACAAGATTTCACGCAATTAAATACTTCTCTCAAAACCGCATTGTCACCCATCTTTGTGCCATTTATTAGCAAACCAAAAGCTTATAATCCACAAAAAGCAGACGCACCAATGCCGAAGTTCTTAGGCCTCTTTTCGATCAGAGGGTTCACAGGCGCTTTTTTTGGCTGCTTCTTCGCTGCCAGAGGAGCTGGCGCGATTTTCGTCTTCTTGCCTCCCTTCTTAGGCTTAATCGGCTAAAACAGAAGAAATAATTATAATGAATATAATAAATAAAAGCGAGTACTTTTTTTCCAAATAATTGCAATTTATAATCTAATAGTAGTGTTATAAATAATTATGATGCACGAAAGGATTGAAAAGATTGAAACACGCACCATGTTTACAAATCAAAAAGAAAAGGAAAAGGTTTTGGGGCGATATTACATAATTTATTAAAAATAAAAATAAATAAAACTTTCAGTTTATGATTCTTTCTTGAAATATTTATCTACTTTTTTTAAAATATTTAACTAAAATTAAAATCATAAACTCATTTAAAATGAAACAAATTAGTATAAATAATTTTTCAAGTCTCTAAATTTTAGAGTCTACAATGCAACATTTACAAAGGTCGCTTAATATTTATAAAAATTCAAAATTATTAAGATATTCTTCAACTATAATTAAAAAAGAACTCAATGTTAAAAAATTTGGTATTCTTAATGTAAAGCACAATGGATCGCTCAATATTTATCCTATCGATCCCATTTCGTACCCTGATCAAACATCCGCCCACGTCTGCTTTAAAAAAGTACAAAATTTAGATAAGATTGCAAGTTATGATGCTTCAACATCAAGCCTTTCAGTAAACACTCTTCATTGCAAGGACATCTCAGATGTTGATGTCAAGATTCCAGTGAAATTTGGTAGGTAATTCATAGAATTATGAATTTATATGTAATATTATACTTTATTTATACAGTTTAACTCTTCTCAGATGTGAAGGTAACCTCTGTTGAAGGAGTTTTATGCATAAAAGATCTTGAGAATGCTCTGGTACAAGCAATCCTGTCAAATGTGGATTGCAAGCTTTGTAATTTGAAGGTGGCTTCAGATTTTCATATTGAAATGTTTATTTTAATTATTACTTAGTAATTTTCAATTTTTTTACAGTGTACTCAAATATATTAAAGGATTCAACTTGCTGCTTTACTTACTTTCTAAAAAACCAACAGACGAATCTCATTGATATCCAAGCTCAGAATGGAAGCATTGAGTCCACCAAAAGCCTCCATATAAATGGCTCCATGCAAATAACCAGCAAGGGAGTTAGTTTTGTAGCATTATATTTTTATAAAAAAATTTTTTTTTAAATTTTAATTTTTAATTTACACATTAAAATCATATTTCTTTTTCAAAATCCATTATAAACATTTCAGTATGCAGATCTAGTCAAAGTGATGGGTTCTAACTTCACATTGGAAGTGGAAGAAGGGAACATAAGGGTGGGGTCCTTGTATGTGGAAGACTGCCAGTTGAGCACTCAGCATGGCAACATCACTCTGGGGCAAGTGCACCAGTCCCTCAAGGCTGACATACACCACACAGGCAACCTCAGCATTGGTCAGCTTAGCTTAGATTTTTTTCGTTTTGTTTAATTGTTTTTCATAGAATTTGTTTGTTCAAATGTTTGAAATATAAGAAACATAAATAAAATTATTATCTATTCTTCAGCAACAGTATGAAAGATGGTTAAGTAAATCAGTTCCTTAAACCACAATGCTTAGACTGTCTGGAAGGGGATCTGGTGGCAAGAGTGAAGAAAGGAGATGTGAGGTTGTTCGTTGCAGACGCAAAAGACATCGAAATCCACGTAGACGATGGTTAAACTTGTTGTGGAAAATGAATCAAATCAGTTATTGTCTTTTATTTGATTGAACTTCATCAATCAGTCAATTCAAAACACTTTTATTTTGATTAATTTTGCATTTTAACGTCAAATAATAAAATACAATGATTGATTTGGCTATTTCAATGGAAACAATAATTACAAGGCTGGTAGTATCTTTTTTTTCTCTCCAAGAGACAGTCTTACTAACAACATTCTTTAAGCTATATTCACCATCATTCAAGCCCTTTTATTTTTAAAATCTAAATTAATTTTTCACGTTTCACAGGCAACATTCACCTAGCACTGCCCGAAAGACACCCTCTGTGCAGTCAACACATGCACCTCTCAACACATTCCGATCACCGCCAAAAACTTCTAAATGATTCCGTCTATAAAGGTAATCTATCAACTCAACCTCCTATTTGACTTATTTTCATTGCAATGAGGTTTACTGTATTTTATTTTGATCAAATTTTCACATAAAATAGTGGGTGCGGGGATGGCTTAGATGGTCGACGTTGGACTTGCAACTTAAAGGTTGCCTGTTCGAATCCCTGATAGGCAACCGTGAACTATCATATGCCTAGTGTATATGATGCGGTGTTTGCGACGTATGCATTGAGAGATGTGTACGTCGTGTGGAGTGGCGTCTCGGCGCATAAGGACCATGGTTCCTAGAACCATTGTAACATGGCCTGCGTCTGTCAAGCTGTGAACGATATAGACTAAAAAAAAGGAATTAAAAATTATTTTCTTGTAGCCTGTACCATTATCAATTTTGATCGCATTTAATATTCCATATAAATAACTAGATTATTTATTTAAAAAACTAACTCAGCTACTTTTATATTCCAAAACACAGACATCATGGCAAAAGATGCGACTACAACTAATCGTAGAGTGGCCTTGACTGCAGTGAAAGGCGCCATTTCCCTCTCATATATGTCGTGGGCAGATGCCTTCTTACGAAAGAAGAAGAGTTCCCAGTAGTACATCATGAAATAGAGTTTCAGTTTTTCTACTAATAAAATAGAACAAATTCTATCTTTTTTCGCTGTGTTTTTTTTATATTTTTGAATAGCGCTTTTTTCCAATTGAGTTATGGTATTTTTACATAGATTTTTTCGACGCGTAAAAAATCCCCCTGACCTCTTAACTGGGTATACAAATTGCATATACAAATTAAGAATTAAAATCGAAATAAAAAAATAAAAACCAATGACAAGTAAGTCAAAAGGCTTTATAGCGATTGAAAGTGTAAGCGTTGATAGGTGGCTGTTCACATAAGCAGTATTCAGAGCTGTGAACCGTGGCAGAATAGAAGGTTGCGCTGGTAATAATCTATCTCCTGATCAACGTTTTCTGTTTTACGTAGAGCAGTACATAGATTTTAAAAGAATAAATCAATCAATTTATAAAAAGGTTATCGATGAAAATAACAGGTATATCAAAAAATGGTTAGAAATATGCATTTAATCATTTTTAATATTTTGAATCAGAACGAAATACTGAAAATAATAAAATATTTAAATTATAAGAAATATTACCTCATAATAATTAGCTATTCTTCAATTAGTGTAAACATTTTGGTTTAATTATTATCTATAATTTTTAGAAAACTTTTGGACTGGAGGAAGATAGGCTAATTACTTCTGAAACCAAGAAGAGAGGATGTTGTACTTTGATAGAGCCTGCTGTTTTCCTCTACCACCTCTACTTTCCCGGCAGTTTCATTATGCTACCTGAGTTGACGAAGCATCTGCTTGAAGGCAGAGAACAAGGAGACTTCATACCTTCAAACTTCTCCCATAGATCTGAAGTGTGCTTAAATGAGGACCCGAAAATGAAAAATATTTCGGCAGAAGTATCTCTGGTCCTGATGTACGCTAACATCGCAGCGCTTGTTCCGTCCTTCTTCATGGCCATTCTGCTTGGAGGGTACAGCGACTCTCATGGGAGGGTAAATGTCATTATGTTTTCGCTGCTTGGGGCTTTTCTCCGAATGATCATCGTGCTTGTTATGTTCGTTTTCAATCTTAGTGTCTACTTTCTTATTCTATCTTCTTTTGTAGAGAGCCTCTTTGGAATGACAGCCACTTTTTGGATGGGTACTTATTCTTATCTGACAGACATCACAACTGACGAAAACAGATCAAAAAGAATAGTGTTACTAGAGGTTTGTGCATGGATTGGCAACATTTTGTCAAATTTTCTGATGGGCTTGTGCATAAAATATCTCGGATACGTCTGGGGTCTAGTTTTTCTGACAGCAATCATTGTTTTTTGTGCGTTTTATGTTTGTTTTTTGAAAGAATCACTGCTCTGCGAGAATCTCCAGCCAACCCCATTTTTCTCTTCGACGCACTTCTCAAACACTTTCAAGATATACAGCACTACTGAAAATGATAACAAAAGGTTTGAACTAATTCTCATTTCTATATCAATTTTTCTTGTTTCATCATCGCAAAAGGGATGCTTTAATGTCGTAGTTCTCAAAATCATCGACTACCCACTCTGTCTCACTCCGTTTTTTGTTGGAATTTTTTTCACTGTTGTTATCGCATGCAACGTGTTTTCCAACGCGCTCTGCACTTACTTATTCGTGAACCTCGTTGGGGAAGTTGTTCTTTCCTTCATTGGGACCCTTTTTGGCATCTCTTACTTCCTTATTTTTGCATTTGCTTCCACTAATGCGGTTCTTTTCACAGGTGTGTTTCATACAATCTTTTATCTTACAATTAAAAGATTCTGGTATAATTAAAAATTAAATATATGATAACACTGACAATTATTTAAAAGAATACTTTATTTAAACTATTTTTGCATTATTTAAAGAAACTTTATTTTTTAAACGATTCGTTTAAAGCCGCAGTTGTTGGATCTCTCAGTTTCTTACCTATCCCTATTTTGAAGTCTCTAGGCACCAAGCTCATCAAGCCTGAGTTCACCGGTTTGAAACTTTATAACATTCAATTTTCGAAGTTAATTTATTATCAAACTTAGTTGTTAAACTTAGGTTTCTAAAATATGTGCGATTTATACACCGAATTTCACGGTTAACCATGCTGCATGAACCATGCATAAGGTTCTCACAGTTTCAACAACTATATTAGAAAATTTTCACAATTTATGTGTTTTTTCTAGTTTCATAGTTGGTTTGACCCTATCGGCTATAGGCTAAAGGCTATACGCAATCTTTTACGGCATTTATTATTTTATTATGCATTAGTGAGTAAAAATTTTAAAAAAATTAATAAAATTGTCATGAGCAAAATGTTTAAATTCTTACAATTTATAAAATTCATTTCCTAAGTTATTCAATAATTCCTTGCCTATTATCAAATTTAATCTTATTTTATGCTTATTTATAACATCTCATTTCAGTCCTACTTCATTGTACTATTCAACAAACAGGTCTATTTTTGGGCTGTCTGTCAATTATTCACGTTCAGGGTTGGCTGCTTGGCACCATAATTCAGAACCAGATATATGCTTCTACCGTCAAGTCCATGCCTTTCCTGGTGTTTATTCTCGACGGCTGCCTCATTGCTGTGGTCTCTCTATGTCTAGTGTGAGCTTTATTTTTGCGTGATGGTTGTTTAGAAAGTAAAAATTAATTTATTTCGTTAAAATGATGTAAAGTTTTATAAAAACTTATATAAAGAAAAAAAATGACTTTAATTATATATAAAAAATTCAATCATTAAATGGACCAATGAGATCTCGATGAAACTATTCTCAACTCATCTAATAGCCTGAAAATGTGTTACAGGTGCTACATCGTGAAAGAGAAAAGGTTAATAATAAAAGAGTGAGATGGACGCTGCTGGATCTCATACTATAATTATCTGAACTACCATTTGCTCATAGGCATTATTTCAACAATGGAAAACTTTAAAAGCCTAATATCTACTAACAAAATGTTTGTGAATTAATTTTAAAAAGGAGAGATGGAATCGGGTTAAAACTCGGGTACCTGAAAGCTAACCAATTATTTTATGAAATTAATTTCTATGTCGTTATCATACTTAAATCGGCATATGGAATTTCAACAAATTTATACTCTTTTTTTTAATGCAGTTTTTTATACTTCTTTTATTCACTCATAGAAAACTGTTTCGAGTTTAGATAAGTCACATGTGCTCAACATCCTACTTTACGGATATGAGACATGGGCATTTAGAGCGCGAACAGAACGCAAGATCCGTGCCTTTGAATCTAAATGTCTCCGAAAACTCTACGGCATTTCTGAAGTGGAACAAGAAACTAACCACTACGTCAATGAGATCACAACAGCACTAGTTGGAGAACAAGAATCTTTTCTCGAACTGTCAAAAGTTGACTTGGCTTGGACACATCCTCAGATACGATTCACTGTCCAAGACGGTGCTACAGGGCACGCTACAAGAAAGTCTGGATGGACCTCTTGAAGTTCCCTTGAGCAATATTCTCAACGCTGCTAAAAAATCGAGAGTTAAGAGACATACATCGCTCCCAAATTAGTAACAATAAAACGTTATAACATGGCCTGCGTCTGTCAGGCTGTGAGCAATATAGACAAAAAGAACAAAATAGCAAGTGAGACAACAGAATTACAACATTGAATGTGGGTGTTAACAAAAAACCGTATTCAGTGCTGTGAAGCTTTCAAAAGATATGGATATACGCATTTTTTGAAAACCCTTTAAAGTTTATTGCTTAAACTAGAACTTTTAAAAACTAATTCGCATACAAAGCTGCGCGCGATTACTAAGTCTATTACAATAGTATTAATACTTTGTGAGAACTGATTGTGGGATAAAATCAATTTTTTAAATAAATAATTTCAAAAGATGTTTAACCTATACTTCTATTAAATAAAAAAAATATTACAGTTTAAAAGCGTTTTCACTGATATTAATTAAAATTAATGATGGAAAAAATCAAACTCAATTCAAAAGTATATTTTATTGAATATTGAATCTAAAAATTGGAACTTTAAAACTTTATAATTTGAGTTTCATATCATATTTTTGAACACACTTAAAATTGGAAAAATAATATTAATGAAAAATTCCAAATATAGAAAACATTTGGACTAGAGGAAGATAGGTTAATAACTTCTGAAACAAAGAAGAGAGGGTGTTGTACTTTGATAGAACCTGCTGTTCTTCTCTACTACATCTACTATGTTGCGATATTTGCATTCAGGACTGAGCTGACGGAGCATATGCTGGCAAACGGAGCATCATCAATCTTTTCCTCAAATTTCTCCAATAGATCTGATGTATGTTCGAATGGAGAGACGAAAGAAAGAGATGTTTCGGCAAAGGCATCTCTTGTTCTGATGTATGCAGACATTTCAGCGCTTGTTCCGTCATTTTTCGCTGCCATTCTGCTTGGAGGGTACAGCGACTCTCATGGGAGGGTAAATGTCATTATGTTTTCGCTGCTTGGGGCTTTTCTCCGAATGATCATCGTGCTTGTTATGTTCGTTTTCAATCTTAGTGTCTACTTTCTTATTCTATCTTCCTTTGTAGAGAGCCTCTTTGGAGCTTCAGCCACCTTTTTGATGGGTACTTATTCTTATCTGACAGACATCAGAACTGACGAAAACAGATCAAAAAGAATAGTGTTATTAGAGATTTTTGCAGGTATTGGCAGCATTTTGTCAAATTTTCTGATGGGCTTGTGCATAAAATATCTCGGATACGTCTGGGGTCTAGTTTTTCTGACAGCAATCATTGTTTTTTGTGCGTTTTATGTTTGTTTTTTGAAAGAATCACTGCTCTGCGAGAATCTCCAGCCAACCCCATTTTTCTCTTCGACGCACTTCTCAAACACTTTCAAGATATACAGCACTACTGAAAATGATAACAAAAGGTTTGAACTTTTCATAATTTCTATTTCAGTTTTTCTTGTTGCATCTACAGAATATGGAAGTTTTAACGTGGAAGTTCTCAAAATCATCGGCTACCCACTCTGTCTCACGCCTTTTTTAGTTGGAATTTTTCTCACCACTGTCAATGTATGCGACTTTTTTTCCAACTGGCTTTGCACTCATTTTTTTGTTCATCTCGTTGGCGAAGTTGTTCTTTCCCTCTTTGGGACCATCTTTGGCATCTCTTACTTCCTAATTTTTGCATTTTCTACCACTATAGGAGTTCTATTTACTGGTTAGTTCTTATTATACTTTTTAGTTTTATTTTTAAAAAGTATTTTACCTTAGTATACTTTAAAATTGCATTTAAAAGGCGTTTCAAATTAAAATGTTTTCTAAATAAGTGCTTCTTAACATAGAGTTTTAAAAAACACAAAATGTAAGACTATGGTTATAAAAACTTGTAAAAAGATCATTGAAGAAACTATTTTAGCATCTTTATTTACCAAACCATCCATTCACAGTCCCATTTGCTGGATGCTTCATGACGCTACCCATTCCTCTCCTGAAGTCTCTAGGCACCAAGATCATAAAGTCTGAAAACACCGGTTCGATACTTTCTAACCTTTTTACTTAGCACAGTGTAACTTGAAAAAGTGTACGTTCGCTTTATGTTTGAATTTATTTAAATACACCAGTAAACATTATTTGAAGTTTATGATGTTAAAAGTTTAAATGTGGACTCCTCCACTTTTTTCACAAAAAATTGTTTTTCTTTTTACTTACCAATCAATCAATCAGTGACTTCAACTTAGTCACTCATAGCTTTCCATCGAGGCCTGAAGACGTATTTGTTCAAAACGTGATAGCTGAGCGCTTTTGTCAACTTCGTAAAGGGCGCTATAGAAATAATTAGTGATTGATTGACTAATTATTTATATAGCGCCTTTTATGAATCGAACAAAAGCACTTGAATACTTGTATCAAAATAGGAGTTTTAAAATGTTTTGTTTTCAAGTTTGGGAGGGGTTCCGGAACTCAAAATCGCCACCCATGCTGGGTAGAGTCCTCAAAGATTTGCAGCAGATCAACGCTTTTGCTTATTTTATTGTATATTATTTTTCAAAATCCTTATCTAAATTCTACCCTAGCAATATTATTGACGTAACATATCTTCATTGAACTATTCAACACACAGGTATTTTGTTAGGCTGTCTCTCAATTATTCAAGTTCAGGGTTTGCTTCTTGGCACCATAATTCAGAACCAGATATATGCTTCTACCGTCAAGTCCATGCCTTTCCTGGTGTTTATTATTGATGCCTGTATCTACGCAGTGGTCGCCCTATGTCTAGTGTGAGCCTTAGTGTTGCGTAATGGTTTTAAAAAAATAATTTTCTTAATTAAACTGATTGAAAATAAGTAAACTAGTATTTTAAATACCATCGCAACAATAAAATGGATTGATGTGAATAACTTTTAGTAGTTTGAAAAATATTTAAACCATTCACCACTCTATACATTTTCTGACAGGTTGTATTTTATAAAGGAGAAACGCTCGATAATAAAATAGTTTATCTGATAATATAAAGATTTTCAACCCTTCTTATATATGGTGAAAAACTGAAAATAAGAAATAGATTATAACCTTAAATGTTTAAATTGATTTAGAAGAAACACCAATGCGACACACACAATACTGACAATAATCTACAAGATAACAAACAACCTTGTGGACATACCAGTAAATAAATATTTCCCCCCTAACTGGAGCCGAAAACGGATATAAAATTCGACCAAGTATCTGCCATTACCATCGTCAACTTCATTTTTACCGCAAAAAAAATTCCGATTATAATCAACATTTTGAACAATCTACCAGTCTTCATTGCTGAAGCATCCTGCTTGGTATCCTTCAAGAAGGAGCTAACAACAACAAAATTCTAATAAATATCTGCTTACTCTTCTTATTCCTGTAAAATAACACACTCTGCTTAGTTTGTTGCCTTTCAATCCTTATCCTTATACTTCTTTCACCAACCGTGGCATAATAATCAAATGTGATTGCAGCCATGTGCGACGTAAATGTAAACCAGTCTTCATTGGACAGTTAACTGTGTAAGTTTTTTTGGAGGCACACAAACCGAAATAATGGCATTATATTACAACTTTCTCGTTCTTAAATGAAATTAACACGTGAATGTTTAATAGAAATGAAAAGAATGGAAAATAATTTAAGGTAAAATTCTTTTAGATAGTATGGCGGTAAAAGATTAAAATAATTTTTAAGTAGCGATCAATCAATCAATCAATCACTAATAATTTGTATAGCGCCCTTTACTAAGTGAACAAAAGCGCTCAGCCATCACGTCCCAAACAAGTACGTCTTCAGGCCTCGACGGAAAGTTATGAGTGACTTAGTTGAAGTTAAAGAAGAAGGTAAAGAATTCCATAAAAGAGGACCACAGTAAGAAAAAGAACGTTTAGCAAGAGTGTTTAACTGGAAAACGAAAAGAACGATTAAAGGTGGATGATCTTAGACCAGATTTAGGGGGTTGTTTAATTAGATTTTTAAGATAGATTGGAGCATTACAGTTATGAATTTTAAACATATTTAGGCATATTTTAAAAGTCACTCTAGATCTCAAAGGTAGCCAATGTAACAAACGAAGATAGGGAGAAATGTGAGAAAACTTAGGAGCACGAGCAACAAGACGAGCAGCACAATTGAAGGTTTTATTTAGAGGAGCCAAAGTAGTATTAGGGAGACCATAGTAAAGAGAGTTGCAATAATCAATCCTGGACAGAACTAGAGAAGATACAAGAAGTTGTAGGGTAGGATCATCGAGAAAAGGAAGAAGCTGTTTAATACGACGAATGTGGAAGTAGCAAGATTTAGAGACAGATAGAATTTGAGGAGCTAAAGACAAGTTAGAATCAAAAATAAAACCAAGGCTACGAATAGAAGATGAAGGGTTTAGAGAAAGTGAAGAGGGGGGAGGCAAAACTAAAGAAGGAAGAGATAGTAAAGACTTTGATTTTTTATTGAAATATATGAGTTCAAATTTGTCCGGATTAAGTTTGAGAAACATAGAAGAAGCCCAAGAGATTATAGATTGAAGACAGAGAGTTATTTTATCAACAGTAAGGTCAAGAGAAGAGTCAGTAAAAGATGTATAAATATAGGAGTCGTCAGCATAAATTTGACTGTTTAGAGAAGATGACGAAATAATATTAGGTAGTTCCGAGGTATAAAGAATAAAAAGTAAGGGACCAAGAATTGAGCCCTGTGGAACACCATAAGATAAAGAAACAGAAGAAGAACGAGAAGATTCTATTGATACATAGGAAGTTCGCTCAGAAAGGTAGGATTTAAGCCAGATAAGAGAGGAACCAGAAATATTAAAGGAAGAGTCTAAAACATTTAATAAAAGCGTATGGTCGACAGTGTCAAAAGCAGCTGAAAAGTCAAGGCATAAAAGAAGAGAAGAGGCATTAGAATCAGAAGTTAAAATAAGGTCATTATAGAGTTTAAGTAAAGCAGTTTCAGTGGAGTGGCCAATTCTGAAACCAGATTTGGTTAGCGGCTGCCATTTTGGCAGCCGCTCAAATAAATTTGTAGAATAAACGGTTTTGGGTATAATATATTAAAATTTTAGAATCTTAAGTCTAAATAAAAATTAAATTTAATTAATTAGAATTTTTTTAGTGCGAATGTTGGTTGTTTTGAATCTGTCGAGAATGGCCGCAGCAGACCAAGATGGCCGCAGGGAATCAAGTGAGCTGCGACATAAAGGAGAAAGCTTTCCATAGCAGCAGCAGTAACAGCGATGGCAAGGACTTCTCCTTCACCCTCTATCGCAGCCTCGACACCAGGGCGAAGACAGAAAATTGAGAAGAATGATGATTGTGTTTTGTTGTTTTGAGGATGATGTGGTGATGATTGTGCTCTGGTATGAGTGTTGGTATTGTGGTGATGATTGAATTTTTTATTTATGGTGATAGTGATTTTTTGGCGGTGATTGTCATGGTGGTGTGGGTGAGGTTGGATTATTGAGGTTGATTGTTTGTTTATATATATATTTAAATTTATATATATACATATATTGGTAGTGGTCTAAAAACCGTTTTATTTAACAAATTTATTTGAAGAGCGCCTTTGTTCACTTAGTAAAAGGCGCTATACAAATCATTAGTGATTGATTGATTGATTGAGATTGAGAGGAAGGAAGAAGTGAGTTTTTTTCTAGATAGATATGTTAAATAACTCAAGAATAAATCAAGATGAATATAATTTAATTTTAAAAAATTCATTTACAATTTCTCTGAATTATTTTAAAATAAATTTTAAATGTAGCAATTATTGAATTAATATTTTTAATGTCACTTTTAATTCGTTTCGAAAACAGGCTTCCTCATACAGTTTTTCGGATAATAATTCTTTACTAATTTATAACACTCTCAGAATGGAAGAGGAGACATTAATAACTTATGAACAAAAAAAAAAGGGGTGTTGTACTTTGATAGAACCCGCTGTCTTTTTCTTCAATCTGTATTTTTTCGGCAGTTTTACTGTAATAAGTCAACTGACCAAGCATATGCTTGAAATGAAGGAGTCAGAACATATTATTCCTTTCAGCTCCTCCAACAGATCTGATGTATGTTTGAATGGAGAGACGAAAGAAAGAGATGTTTCGGCAGAGGCATCTATTGTTCTGATGTATGCAGACATTGCAGCCATTGTTCCATCGTTCTTCATGGCCATTTTGCTTGGAGGGTACAGCGACTCTCATGGGAGGGTAAATGTCATTATGTTTTCGCTGCTTGGGGCTTTTCTCCGAATGATCCTCGTGCTTGTTATGTTCGTTTTCAATCTTAGTGTCTACTTTCTTATTCTATCTTCCTTTGTAGACAGCCTTTTTGGAATGTCAGCCACCTTTTTGATGGGTACTTATTCTTATCTGACAGACATCACAACTGACGAAAACAGATCAAAAAGAATAGTGTTATTAGAGATTTTTGCAGGTATTGGCAGCATTTTGTCAAATTTTCTGATGGGTTTGTGCATAAAATATCTCGGATACGTCTGGGGTCTAGTTTTTCTGACAGCAATCATTGTTTTTTGTGCGTTTTATGTTTGTTTTTTGAAAGAATCACTGCTCTGCGAGAATCTCCAGCCAACCCCATTTTTCTCTTCGACGCACTTCTCAAACACTTTCAAGATATACAGCACTACTGAAAATGATAACAAAAGGTTTGAACTTTTCATAATTTCTATTTCAGTTTTTCTTGTTGCATCTACAGAATATGGAAGTTTTAACGTGGAAGTTCTCAAAATCATCGGCTACCCACTCTGTCTCACGCCTTTTTTAGTTGGAATTTTTCTCACCACTGTCAATGTATGCGACTTTTTTTCCAACTGGCTTTGCACTCATTTTTTTGTTCATCTCGTTGGCGAAGTTGTTCTTTCCCTCTTTGGGACCATCTTTGGCATCTCTTACTTCCTAATTTTTGCATTTTCTACCACTATAGGAGTTCTATTTACTGGTTAGTTCTTATTATACTTTTTAGTTTTATTTTTAAAAAGTATTTTACCTTAGTATACTTTAAAATTGCATTTAAAAGGCGTTTCAAATTAAAATGTTTTCTAAATAAGTGCTTCTTAACATAGAGTTTTAAAAAACACAAAATGTAAGACTATGGTTATAAAAACTTGTAAAAAGATCATTGAAGAAACTATTTTAGCATCTTTATTTACCAAACCATCCATTCACAGTCCCATTTGCTGGATGCTTCATGACGCTACCCATTCCTCTCCTGAAGTCTCTAGGCACCAAGATCATAAAGTCTGAAAACACCGGTTCGATACTTTCTAACCTTTTTACTTAGCACAGTGTAACTTGAAAAAGTGTACGTTCGCTTTATGTTTGAATTTATTTAAATACACCAGTAAACATTATTTGAAGTTTATGATGTTAAAAGTTTAAATGTGGACTCCTCCACTTTTTTCACAAAAAATTGTTTTTCTTTTTACTTACCAATCAATCAATCAGTGACTTCAACTTAGTCACTCATAGCTTTCCATCGAGGCCTGAAGACGTATTTGTTCAAAACGTGATAGCTGAGCGCTTTTGTCAACTTCGTAAAGGGCGCTATAGAAATAATTAGTGATTGATTGACTAATTATTTATATAGCGCCTTTTATGAATCGAACAAAAGCACTTGAATACTTGTATCAAAATAGGAGTTTTAAAATGTTTTGTTTTCAAGTTTGGGAGGGGTTCCGGAACTCAAAATCGCCACCCATGCTGGGTAGAGTCCTCAAAGATTTGCAGCAGATCAACGCTTTTGCTTATTTTATTGTATATTATTTTTCAAAATCCTTATCTAAATTCTACCCTAGCAATATTATTGACGTAACATATCTTCATTGAACTATTCAACACACAGGTATTTTGTTAGGCTGTCTCTCAATTATTCAAGTTCAGGGTTTGCTTCTTGGCACCATAATTCAGAACCAGATATATGCTTCTACCGTCAAGTCCATGCCTTTCCTGGTGTTTATTATTGATGCCTGTATCTACGCAGTGGTCGCCCTATGTCTAGTGTGAGCCTTAGTGTTGCGTAATGGTTTTAAAAAAATAATTTTCTTAATTAAACTGATTGAAAATAAGTAAACTAGTATTTTAAATACCATCGCAACAATAAAATGGATTGATGTGAATAACTTTTAGTAGTTTGAAAAATATTTAAACCATTCACCACTCTATACATTTTCTGACAGGTTGTATTTTATAAAGGAGAAACGCTCGATAATAAAATAGTTTATCTGATAATATAAAGATTTTCAACCCTTCTTATATATGGTGAAAAACTGAAAATAAGAAATAGATTATAACCTTAAATGTTTAAATTGATTTAGAAGAAACACCAATGCGACACACACAATACTGACAATAATCTACAAGATAACAAACAACCTTGTGGACATACCAGTAAATAAATATTTCCCCCCTAACTGGAGCCGAAAACGGATATAAAATTCGACCAAGTATCTGCCATTACCATCGTCAACTTCATTTTTACCGCAAAAAAAATTCCGATTATAATCAACATTTTGAACAATCTACCAGTCTTCATTGCTGAAGCATCCTGCTTGGTATCCTTCAAGAAGGAGCTAACAACAACAAAATTCTAATAAATATCTGCTTACTCTTCTTATTCCTGTAAAATAACACACTCTGCTTAGTTTGTTGCCTTTCAATCCTTATCCTTATACTTCTTTCACCAACCGTGGCATAATAATCAAATGTGATTGCAGCCATGTGCGACGTAAATGTAAACCAGTCTTCATTGGACAGTTAACTGTGTAAGTTTTTTTGGAGGCACACAAACCGAAATAATGGCATTATATTACAACTTTCTCGTTCTTAAATGAAATTAACACGTGAATGTTTAATAGAAATGAAAAGAATGGAAAATAATTTAAGGTAAAATTCTTTTAGATAGTATGGCGGTAAAAGATTAAAATAATTTTTAAGTAGCGATCAATCAATCAATCAATCACTAATAATTTGTATAGCGCCCTTTACTAAGTGAACAAAAGCGCTCAGCCATCACGTCCCAAACAAGTACGTCTTCAGGCCTCGACGGAAAGTTATGAGTGACTTAGTTGAAGTTAAAGAAGAAGGTAAAGAATTCCATAAAAGAGGACCACAGTAAGAAAAAGAACGTTTAGCAAAAGAGTGTTTAACTGGAAAACGAAAAGAACGATTAAAGGTGGATGATCTTAGACCAGATTTAGGGGGTTGTTTAATTAGATTTTTAAGATAGATTGGAGCATTACAGTTATGAATTTTAAACATATTTAGGCATATTTTAAAAGTCACTCTAGATCTCAAAGGTAGCCAATGTAACAAACGAAGATAGGGAGAAATGTGAGAAAACTTAGGAGCACGAGCAACAAGACGAGCAGCACAATTGAAGGTTTTATTTAGAGGAGCCAAAGTAGTATTAGGGAGACCATAGTAAAGAGAGTTGCAATAATCAATCCTGGACAGAACTAGAGAAGATACAAGAAGTTGTAGGGTAGGATCATCGAGAAAAGGAAGAAGCTGTTTAATACGACGAATGTGGAAGTAGCAAGATTTAGAGACAGATAGAATTTGAGGAGCTAAAGACAAGTTAGAATCAAAAATAAAACCAAGGCTACGAATAGAAGATGAAGGGTTTAGAGAAAGTGAAGAGGGGGGAGGCAAAACTAAAGAAGGAAGAGATAGTAAAGACTTTGATTTTTTATTGAAATATATGAGTTCAAATTTGTCCGGATTAAGTTTGAGAAACATAGAAGAAGCCCAAGAGATTATAGATTGAAGACAGAGAGTTATTTTATCAACAGTAAGGTCAAGAGAAGAGTCAGTAAAAGATGTATAAATATAGGAGTCGTCAGCATAAATTTGACTGTTTAGAGAAGATGACGAAATAATATTAGGTAGTTCCGAGGTATAAAGAATAAAAAGTAAGGGACCAAGAATTGAGCCCTGTGGAACACCATAAGATAAAGAAACAGAAGAAGAACGAGAAGATTCTATTGATACATAGGAAGTTCGCTCAGAAAGGTAGGATTTAAGCCAGATAAGAGAGGAACCAGAAATATTAAAGGAAGAGTCTAAAACATTTAATAAAAGCGTATGGTCGACAGTGTCAAAAGCAGCTGAAAAGTCAAGGCATAAAAGAAGAGAAGAGGCATTAGAATCAGAAGTTAAAATAAGGTCATTATAGAGTTTAAGTAAAGCAGTTTCAGTGGAGTGGCCAATTCTGAAACCAGATTTGGTTAGCGGCTGCCATTTTGGCAGCCGCTCAAATAAATTTGTAGAATAAACGGTTTTGGGTATAATATATTAAAATTTTAGAATCTTAAGTCTAAATAAAAATTAAATTTAATTAATTAGAATTTTTTTAGTGCGAATGTTGGTTGTTTTGAATCTGTCGAGAATGGCCGCAGCAGACCAAGATGGCCGCAGGGAATCAAGTGAGCTGCGACATAAAGGAGAAAGCTTTCCATAGCAGCAGCAGTAACAGCGATGGCAAGGACTTCTCCTTCACCCTCTATCGCAGCCTCGACACCAGGGCGAAGACAGAAAATTGAGAAGAATGATGATTGTGTTTTGTTGTTTTGAGGATGATGTGGTGATGATTGTGCTCTGGTATGAGTGTTGGTATTGTGGTGATGATTGAATTTTTTATTTATGGTGATAGTGATTTTTTGGCGGTGATTGTCATGGTGGTGTGGGTGAGGTTGGATTATTGAGGTTGATTGTTTGTTTATATATATATTTAAATTTATATATATACATATATTGGTAGTGGTCTAAAAACCGTTTTATTTAACAAATTTATTTGAAGAGCGCCTTTGTTCACTTAGTAAAAGGCGCTATACAAATCATTAGTGATTGATTGATTGATTGAGATTGAGAGGAAGGAAGAAGTGAGTTTTTTTCTAGATAGATATGTTAAATAACTCAAGAATAAATCAAGATGAATATAATTTAATTTTAAAAAATTCATTTACAATTTCTCTGAATTATTTTAAAATAAATTTTAAATGTAGCAATTATTGAATTAATATTTTTAATGTCACTTTTAATTCGTTTCGAAAACAGGCTTCCTCATACAGTTTTTCGGATAATAATTCTTTACTAATTTATAACACTCTCAGAATGGAAGAGGAGACATTAATAACTTATGAACAAAAAAAAAAGGGGTGTTGTACTTTGATAGAACCCGCTGTCTTTTTCTTCAATCTGTATTTTTTCGGCAGTTTTACTGTAATAAGTCAACTGACCAAGCATATGCTTGAAATGAAGGAGTCAGAACATATTATTCCTTTCAGCTCCTCCAACAGATCTGATGTATGTTTGAATGGAGAGACGAAAGAAAGAGATGTTTCGGCAGAGGCATCTATTGTTCTGATGTATGCAGACATTGCAGCCATTGTTCCATCGTTCTTCATGGCCATTTTGCTTGGAGGGTACAGCGACTCTCATGGGAGGGTAAATGTCATTATGTTTTCGCTGCTTGGGGCTTTTCTCCGAATGATCCTCGTGCTTGTTATGTTCGTTTTCAATCTTAGTGTCTACTTTCTTATTCTATCTTCCTTTGTAGACAGCCTTTTTGGAATGTCAGCCACCTTTTTGATGGGTACTTATTCTTATCTGACAGACATCACAACTGACGAAAACAGATCAAAAAGAATAGTGTTATTAGAGATTTTTGCAGGTATTGGCAGCATTTTGTCAAATTTTCTGATGGGTTTGTGCATAAAATATCTCGGATACGTCTGGGGTCTAGTTTTTCTGACAGCAATCATTGTTTTTTGTGCGTTTTATGTTTGTTTTTTGAAAGAATCACTGCTCTGCGAGAATCTCCAGCCAACCCCATTTTTCTCTTCGACGCACTTCTCAAACACTTTCAAGATATACAGCACTACTGAAAATGATAACAAAAGGTTTGAACTTTTCATAATTTCTATTTCAGTTTTTCTTGTTGCATCTACAGAATATGGAAGTTTTAACGTGGAAGTTCTCAAAATCATCGGCTACCCACTCTGTCTCACGCCTTTTTTAGTTGGAATTTTTCTCACCACTGTCAATGTATGCGACTTTTTTTCCAACTGGCTTTGCACTCATTTTTTTGTTCATCTCGTTGGCGAAGTTGTTCTTTCCCTCTTTGGGACCATCTTTGGCATCTCTTACTTCCTAATTTTTGCATTTTCTACCACTATAGGAGTTCTATTTACTGGTTAGTTCTTATTATACTTTTTAGTTTTATTTTTAAAAAGTATTTTACCTTAGTATACTTTAAAATTGCATTTAAAAGGCGTTTCAAATTAAAATGTTTTCTAAATAAGTGCGTCTTAACATAGAGTTTTAAAAAACACAAAATGTAAGACTATGGTTATAAAAACTTGTAAAAAGATCATTGAAGAAACTATTTTAGCATCTTTATTTACCAAACCATCCATTCACAGTCCCATTTGCTGGATGCTTCATGACGCTACCCATTCCTCTCCTGAAGTCTCTAGGCACCAAGATCATAAAGTCTGAAAACACCGGTTCGATACTTTCTAACCTTTTTACTTAGCACAGTGTAACTTGAAAAAGTGTACGTTCGCTTTATGTTTGAATTTATTTAAATACACCAGTAAACATTATTTGAAGTTTATGATGTTAAAAGTTTAAATGTGGACTCCTCCACTTTTTTCACAAAAAATTGTTTTTCTTTTTACTTACCAATCAATCAATCAGTGACTTCAACTTAGTCACTCATAGCTTTCCATCGAGGCCTGAAGACGTATTTGTTCAAAACGTGATAGCTGAGCGCTTTTGTCAACTTCGTAAAGGGCGCTATAGAAATAATTAGTGATTGATTGACTAATTATTTATATAGCGCCTTTTATGAATCGAACAAAAGCACTTGAATACTTGTATCAAAATAGGAGTTTTAAAATGTTTTGTTTTCAAGTTTGGGAGGGGTTCCGGAACTCAAAATCGCCACCCATGCTGGGTAGAGTCCTCCAAGATTTGCAGCAGATCAACGCTTTTGCTTATTTTATTGTATATTATTTTTCAAAATCCTTATCTAAATTCTACCCTAGCAATATTATTGACGTAACATATCTTCATTGAACTATTCAACACACAGGTATTTTGATAGGCTGTCTCTCAATTATTCAAGTTCAGGGTTTGCTTCTTGGCACCATAATTCAGAACCAGATATATGCTTCTACCGTCAAGTCCATGCCTTTCCTGGTGTTTATTATTGATGCCTGTATCTACGCAGTGGTCGCCCTATGTCTAGTGTGAGCCTTAGTGTTGCGTAATGGTTTTAAAAAAATAATTTTCTTAATTAAACTGATTGAAAATAAGTAAACTAGTATTTTAAATACCATCGCAACAATAAAATGGATTGATGTGAATAACTTTTAGTAGTTTGAAAAATATTTAAACCATTCACCACTCTATACATTTTCTGACAGGTTGTATTTTATAAAGGAGAAACGCTCGATAATAAAATAGTTTATCTGATAATATAAAGATTTTCAACCCTTCTTATATATGGTGAAAAACTGAAAATAAGAAATAGATTATAACCTTAAATGTTTAAATTGATTTAGAAGAAACACCAATGCGACACACACAATACTGACAATAATCTACAAGATAACAAACAACCTTGTGGACATACCAGTAAATAAATATTTCCCCCCTAACTGGAGCCGAAAACGGATATAAAATTCGACCAAGTATCTGCCATTACCATCGTCAACTTCATTTTTACCGCAAAAAAAATTCCGATTATAATCAACATTTTGAACAATCTACCAGTCTTCATTGCTGAAGCATCCTGCTTGGTATCCTTCAAGAAGGAGCTAACAACAACAAAATTCTAATAAATATCTGCTTACTCTTCTTATTCCTGTAAAATAACACACTCTGCTTAGTTTGTTGCCTTTCAATCCTTATCCTTATACTTCTTTCACCAACCGTGGCATAATAATCAAATGTGATTGCAGCCATGTGCGACGTAAATGTAAACCAGTCTTCATTGGACAGTTAACTGTGTAAGTTTTTTTGGAGGCACACAAACCGAAATAATGGCATTATATTACAACTTTCTCGTTCTTAAATGAAATTAACACGTGAATGTTTAATAGAAATGAAAAGAATGGAAAATAATTTAAGGTAAAATTCTTTTAGATAGTATGGCGGTAAAAGATTAAAATAATTTTTAAGTAGCGATCAATCAATCAATCAATCACTAATAATTTGTATAGCGCCCTTTACTAAGTGAACAAAAGCGCTCAGCCATCACGTCCCAAACAAGTACGTCTTCAGGCCTCGACGGAAAGTTATGAGTGACTTAGTTGAAGTTAAAGAAGAAGGTAAAGAATTCCATAAAAGAGGACCACAGTAAGAAAAAGAACGTTTAGCAAAAGAGTGTTTAACTGGAAAACGAAAAGAACGATTAAAGGTGGATGATCTTAGACCAGATTTAGGGGGTTGTTTAATTAGATTTTTAAGATAGATTGGAGCATTACAGTTATGAATTTTAAACATATTTAGGCATATTTTAAAAGTCACTCTAGATCTCAAAGGTAGCCAATGTAACAAACGAAGATAGGGAGAAATGTGAGAAAACTTAGGAGCACGAGCAACAAGACGAGCAGCACAATTGAAGGTTTTATTTAGAGGAGCCAAAGTAGTATTAGGGAGACCATAGTAAAGAGAGTTGCAATAATCAATCCTGGACAGAACTAGAGAAGATACAAGAAGTTGTAGGGTAGGATCATCGAGAAAAGGAAGAAGCTGTTTAATACGACGAATGTGGAAGTAGCAAGATTTAGAGACAGATAGAATTTGAGGAGCTAAAGACAAGTTAGAATCAAAAATAAAACCAAGGCTACGAATAGAAGATGAAGGGTTTAGAGAAAGTGAAGAGGGGGGAGGCAAAACTAAAGAAGGAAGAGATAGTAAAGACTTTGATTTTTTATTGAAATATATGAGTTCAAATTTGTCCGGATTAAGTTTGAGAAACATAGAAGAAGCCCAAGAGATTATAGATTGAAGACAGAGAGTTATTTTATCAACAGTAAGGTCAAGAGAAGAGTCAGTAAAAGATGTATAAATATAGGAGTCGTCAGCATAAATTTGACTGTTTAGAGAAGATGACGAAATAATATTAGGTAGTTCCGAGGTATAAAGAATAAAAAGTAAGGGACCAAGAATTGAGCCCTGTGGAACACCATAAGATAAAGAAACAGAAGAAGAACGAGAAGATTCTATTGATACATAGGAAGTTCGCTCAGAAAGGTAGGATTTAAGCCAGATAAGAGAGGAACCAGAAATATTAAAGGAAGAGTCTAAAACATTTAATAAAAGCGTATGGTCGACAGTGTCAAAAGCAGCTGAAAAGTCAAGGCATAAAAGAAGAGAAGAGGCATTAGAATCAGAAGTTAAAATAAGGTCATTATAGAGTTTAAGTAAAGCAGTTTCAGTGGAGTGGCCAATTCTGAAACCAGATTTGGTTAGCGGCTGCCATTTTGGCAGCCGCTCAAATAAATTTGTAGAATAAACGGTTTTGGGTATAATATATTAAAATTTTAGAATCTTAAGTCTAAATAAAAATTAAATTTAATTAATTAGAATTTTTTTAGTGCGAATGTTGGTTGTTTTGAATCTGTCGAGAATGGCCGCAGCAGACCAAGATGGCCGCAGGGAATCAAGTGAGCTGCGACATAAAGGAGAAAGCTTTCCATAGCAGCAGCAGTAACAGCGATGGCAAGGACTTCTCCTTCACCCTCTATCGCAGCCTCGACACCAGGGCGAAGACAGAAAATTGAGAAGAATGATGATTGTGTTTTGTTGTTTTGAGGATGATGTGGTGATGATTGTGCTCTGGTATGAGTGTTGGTATTGTGGTGATGATTGAATTTTTTATTTATGGTGATAGTGATTTTTTGGCGGTGATTGTCATGGTGGTGTGGGTGAGGTTGGATTATTGAGGTTGATTGTTTGTTTATATATATATTTAAATTTATATATATACATATATTGGTAGTGGTCTAAAAACCGTTTTATTTAACAAATTTATTTGAAGAGCGCCTTTGTTCACTTAGTAAAAGGCGCTATACAAATCATTAGTGATTGATTGATTGATTGAGATTGAGAGGAAGGAAGAAGTGAGTTTTTTTCTAGATAGATATGTTAAATAACTCAAGAATAAATCAAGATGAATATAATTTAATTTTAAAAAATTCATTTACAATTTCTCTGAATTATTTTAAAATAAATTTTAAATGTAGCAATTATTGAATTAATATTTTTAATGTCACTTTTAATTCGTTTCGAAAACAGGCTTCCTCATACAGTTTTTCGGATAATAATTCTTTACTAATTTATAACACTCTCAGAATGGAAGAGGAGACATTAATAACTTATGAACAAAAAAAAAAGGGGTGTTGTACTTTGATAGAACCCGCTGTCTTTTTCTTCAATCTGTATTTTTTCGGCAGTTTTACTGTAATAAGTCAACTGACCAAGCATATGCTTGAAATGAAGGAGTCAGAACATATTATTCCTTTCAGCTCCTCCAACAGATCTGATGTATGTTTGAATGGAGAGACGAAAGAAAGAGATGTTTCGGCAGAGGCATCTATTGTTCTGATGTATGCAGACATTGCAGCCATTGTTCCATCGTTCTTCATGGCCATTTTGCTTGGAGGGTACAGCGACTCTCATGGGAGATTAAATGTCATTATGCTTTCCCTGCTTGGGGCTTTTCTCCGAATGATCATCGTGCTTGTTATGTTCGTTTTCAATCTTAGTGTCTACTTTCTTATTCTATCTTCTTTTGTAGACAGCCTTTTTGGAATGTCAGCCACCTTTTTGATGGGTACTTATTCTTGTCTGACAGACATTACAACTGACGAAAACAGATCAAAAAGAGTTGTGTTAATGGAGGTTTGTGCAGGTATTGGCAACATCTTGTCGAATTTTCTGGTTGGCTTGTGCATGAAATATATTGGATACGCATGGAGTCTGATATTTCTGTTATCAATAATTGTTCTTTGTGCATTTTATGTTTGTTTTTTGAAAGAATCACTGCTCTGTGAGAACCGTCAAAAAAAGACTCTCTTTTCTCTCAAACACTTTTCAAACACTTTCAAGCTGTACTTCAATACTGAGGAAAATAACAAAAGATTTGAATTAATTCTCATTCTTCTTATAATTTTCCTTGTTTCATATTCTCAATTTGGCAGCATCAATGTGCAAGTTCTCTACATCATCAACTACCCACTCTGTCTCACCCCTTTTTTTGTTGGCATTTTCCTCACCACTGTTACTGCATGTAACATCTCTTCCAACTGGTTCAGCACTTTCTTCTTTGTGCATCTGATTGGAGAAGTTGTTCTTTCCTTCATTGGGACTTTCTTTGGCATCTCTTACAACCTTATTTTTGCATTCGCCCCTACTAAAACGATTCTTTTTACTGGTTTGTTATTCTCCTTTTCTTATAATTCTAAATATTTATTTTTAAAATCTAGATAAATTTAATAATTATCACAGTCTAACACCTTGCATCAAATGTTTGTTCTGTAATTATGCTCACTAATATCATCCTGCTAAACCACTTCTTTAAGCTGCAGTGGCCGGATGTTGCAGTAGCCTACCTGTCCCTCTTCTCAAGTCTCTAGCCACCAAAATCACTAAACCTGAAAACACAGGTTTGAACTTTTGTAAGCTTAATCAGTAATATATAAATCTTAAAACTAGCTTATCTTCGTTTTCTCTTAATTAGGAGAAATTCACTTCAAGTCCATGTTAAGAATAACACCTTTTATGAATGGGTAACAACATTTTAGATAACAATAGTTTAAAGATTTTAAAATAAACATCACATCAAAGATGATTACAAATGTAGTATTTTTTTATACCATGATGTTCTATCTCACTATTGCAACACTCATCAAACAGGTCTTTTGCTAGGCAGTCTTTCAATTTTTCAGTCTTTAGGAGCACTTCTGGGTATCATGATCCAAAACCAGATATACGCATCGACAACTAACTCAATGCCCAACCTGGTCTTTTTCATCAACTCATGTGTCTATGGTGTGGCCTCCCTATGTCTAGTGTAAGATGCAATGATTATTAATTTAAAAAATCAAGTTAATTGCATATGATTTTTACTAAAAAATTAAATTAATTGCGTATAGTAAAATTTACCATTGGATAATAAATAAAATGAAAATTAAATCTCTTCAGGTTTTACATCGTGAGGGATAAACGTACAGTGAGAGAGAGTTAAGCTGTAAGCGTCTTCTTCTTTAGCATCTTTTCAATAGGTTTCCAAGTGAGAAACGAGTAATAAGCATTATGAAGGAATTTTATTTAAATTATTGATTTAAGTTTCAACGGGCTACAAAACGGATATTTTAATCCTGCATCTCAAAATGATAAACTTTTTTTTATTTAAACAAATTACTTTTTATAGTAAGAGTTTTCCATGCCTATTAGTCATGGGCGGTGGTCCTGGGGAGGTCCTGGGGTCTGGACCCCGCCACTACAATCATTCTCATCATGATTGTGTTATGCTCATTTTGTTGTCGTTTTATGCCAGTATTTCTAAATAACCTTTGCTTGTAGGTGTTGTTCTAGCCAAGTGAAAAGTTGGCATTAACTAATGAATAAAGACTAAATTTTCTCATCATACGTGTTTTTACAAGACAATATAATTCAGATTATTTTTGAACCGGTGTGAATGCGAGTGGGCTTTGAGACCATATCGAGATTGTTCGTTCATGATGTTTGGGTATGCATTATGGTATTATTTGTATATTTGAAAATCCATGATGTGCAATTATTATTATTAGTATTATTTGTATCTTTTAAATTTCATGATGCAAATATTTTACATGCACACTTTCATCAAACGCTTCCTATTTATAAATGACAGTGTAACGATAATCAAAATAAGAGAACATTTTATTCGACTGGCAGTTTTTACAATTTGCTTTATATCTTGCAGACTAGCAAGTTTTTTTGAGGTATTTTTATGACTTCTATTTTAATTTTAAGGCTTTACATCATTTAATAAGCATAATTAATGTTGTACATTTTGCCTTCACCCATTAAATTCATAACTTCATGTGCCATTACGATTATTGTTGTAGAAAATATTTCATGGGAAAAAAGTTTGTTTAACTGGTAACTTTGTTTTAGTTTCGACTAAAATCTACCGTAACACCTCACCGTACGAGATAAGTGGTTCAAATGAAAATTAGATCAAGAATGACAACTTTTCACGTAAATTAAATCATTCTTCCCAGTTTATATTAAATTCTTGAGAGGCATGCCTTAGTCTTCCACACCACATCATCTGCAAGCCATGAGTTAATAACAAGCTCATTTGAATTTATTGAATTGTTCAGTGATGCTTGGAATCCAACAGTCCAGCGACCACATCACCAACGAGGCTTTCGATGGGCTCATTTATTTTCCACAAACACAAGGAATCATGTTTAAAAGAAAGTTAAAAAGTGAATAAATGTTTATTTTTTACGCTTGTTAGGTCTTCTCGAAGGACGTTTCTTTGTGTTCTTGCGCTTGTCTTGTCTTGGAAGCTAAATGAAGTGTTAATTAAAAAGTATTTAAATAATAAAATGTAAAAAGTATTAAATAATAATAATATTATTAAAAAAACAATGAAATTTTTCTTTCTTTTCTCACCTTGTTTGGTCTCCCTGCCAGTGAAGTGCCTGGTCTCTTGCGGGATTCAGGCCTTGAGTCCTATGTGAGAGTAACAAATTGATGTAAGCCACATAATTGTAAACATGAGTTGTGTGGCACAAAATGCTGATATAATATTTGAAAATGAACAAAATCTCTAGAACCACCAACCATATCAGTTTTATTTGGTCGTTTGTAAGGGGAAGTGTTATCAAGCTTGTTGTTGCTATGTCTAACAAGCTGCGAAGAAATTGAATATATTGAATTGAATAATGAACGTTAAATAATTTAATAAATATTCTTGTCATATTCTCTCTGTGAAAAACTATTCCCTTTCCCATCACATTCAAGTAACCTCCGTGCATATATATGAAATAAAGAATATAAAAACACTCAGCGTCGCACATACCATCTGGTTTTTGTTCGGTCTTCCATGAGAAGTTGTATTTTTATTTGTGTTTGTGTTCTCACGCTTGTTGTTGTTGTTGCTTTGTCTGGCGATCTGCAAACGATTTGAAGTGTCTTAAATTTTAAAAGTTAAATAAAAAATAAATAAAAATAAATATTAAACACATTTTCCTATCACTTATTCATCTAACACCGCTCTTCAGTCTCCTATAAATTAAGGCCTAACCCTAACCCTGCCCTTCACTCCACCCAATGGAAACCAACCTCTGACTTCTCTTCCCGCTTCTGCTTCATTTCCAAAACCGATCTATTCTCCAGCGAGAACTCCACTATGGGCCTCTGAAGGTCAAACAGAAGTGTCCCAAAATTTATCAAAAATTCACTATTAAACCCCCCCCCCCCTTTTAACCCTTCAAAATCACTATTTAAATCCCCTTCAAACCCCTCAAAATCACCTTCGGAACCCCCTTAAATCCTTTAAAATCACAATTCAACCCCCCTCCCCAGTTGAGCCACACACACCTTATCATCGCTGAAGATGGCAGGGTTGTTGTTGGTGGCAAGAACAGCCGCCATGGCGTGGTCAGGAGAAGTGAACTGCAAGAAGGCATAACCTTTCGACTTGCCCACGCCCTCGCTGTTCACCCTGCCGAGGTCCCTCATGATCCTGCACTGTGGTGGAAAAGGTGGTGGTGGGCTGATGATGGATTATTCTCAAAAATCTTAACTTGCGCATCTTTTCATCCTTGAGCCTTGCCACCGGTAACAGCAACAACACAAAAAAAAACACAAAAAAACACAGCAACAGCACAGTAACAAACAACAAAAAACACAGTAACATACCTCAGTGATCTTGACTTTCTTGTCATTGACAGCCTGGAAGAAGATCTCGCGAAGCTGTTTGTCGCTCATGGTGGCTGGGATGTTGCGCACGCAGATGCGAGTGTCCGAAACGAAAATGTTCGGATTTGTTAGCTTCTGCTTTGTCATTTCTTCCACCTGTGTTCGTGTGTGTGTGTGTTCTTGTATGTGTGTGCTGAGAATTCTTTAATTTATTCATGAATATTCACTTAAGGGTCTTATCATCACCATCATCACCACCTTCATCCTCTTCCTGCCATCTTCTTTAGACATGCCAGCTGCATCTTTCGAGCCAGTCCTTATCACTGTGTACCACAAACATTGAGCATTCACAAACACAAAAAAAACAAAACACACACACACACACACACACACACACACACACACACACACACACACACACACACACACACACACACACACACACACACTGGTTAGTTTGACGAGATGCAGATTCTTCTGTGACGCTCTCCTAAACAACTCCTCATCTCTCTTTTGCCCCTTCATTCCTTCAGCTTCTCTCTTCACCAGCGCCTTCATCACCACCATCCTCCTTCCCTCTATCACAAATGACGCTTCCTGTACAGTTTCCGTTGTTCACCATTGTCGTGTTATCTTTATCGATACAGAAATCAATGGATGGATGGATGAACGAATATATGGATGGATGGATGAACGAACAGATGGATGGATGGATGAACGAACAGATGGATGGATGGATGGATGAACGAATAGATGGATGGATGGATGAACGAACAGATGGATGGATGGATGAACGAACAGATGGATGGATGGATGAACGAACAGATGGATGGATGGATGAACGAACAGATGGATGGATGGATGAACGAACAGATGGATGGATGGATGAACGAACAGATGGATGGATGGATGGATGAACGAATAGATGGATGGATGGATGAACGAATAGATGGATGGATGGATGAACGAATAGATGGATGGATGGATGAACGAACAGATGGATGGATGGATGAACGAACAGATGGATGGATGGATGAACGAACAGATGGATGGATGGATGGATGAACGAATAGATGGATGGATGGATGAACGAACAGATGGATGGATGGATGAACGAACAGATGGATGGATGGATGAACGAATAGATGGATGGATGGATGAACGAACAGATGGATGGATGGATGAACGAACAGATGGATGGATGGATGGATGAACGAATAGATGGATGGATGGATGAACGAATAGATGGATGGATGGATGAACGAACAGATTGATGGATGGATGAGCGAATAGATGGGTGGATGAACGAATAGATGGATGGATGGATGAATGGATGGAAAAAACGAACGTCTTCTTGGAATCGTTTGAGGCATTCATCGGCATCTTCTTTCCTCCTGAACTTCACAAAGGCCGTTCCTGCAACGACATCATCATGCTCTCTTCAACACCCTTAACCCTAATCACCTGAGCTATCCAATCACAACCCTTTGATTTCCAACTACTCCCTCCCCCCCTCCCTCACAAAAACCATCCCTTCCCCACAACACCCCTTCTCCCCCCCCCCCCCCCACGAGGACCTCTGGACACCTCAGTCTCGGGGTTGATGACCACTCTGCAGTAGTTGAGGCCTCCAAACTCCTCAAAGAACTCCACCAAGTCCTCCTCCACCGCGTCGAACGACAAGTTCCTATGGGTTTAGGGCGAGGGTTGTCGTGCTGGTGGTTGTGATTAATGTTTTTTGTGTAATTTTTGTGATGGTGCTGTGGAAGTTGTGGTTGTCATTGTTGGAGTTGTTTTCGTTGTTGATGCTAAGAACCACTCTACATTAAGAGGTAAGTGTCAAAGCCAGACACTAAATGACAAATCTAACCTGATGAATAAAGTTCTTCCTTCATTGGCATCATCTTCATTTGCCACACTTACTGCAAGTACATGATTAAAAAAACATGAATTAGTTCAAAAAATATTGTTTCATGAATTTTTCTCAATTTTTATAAATATACTCTGTTAGAGACCGACCGAAATTCGGTTCGGTTTCGGTTTCGGCGCCGAAATTGTCAATTTTCTTTGTTTCGGCCATTTTTCGGTTTCGGCCGAATCTAATTTTACAATTTCGGCAATTTTTCGGTTTCGGCCGAAAATAATTTTGTAATTTCGGCTCAATTTCGGTTTTGGCCGAAATAGATCTCATATTTACCGAAAAACCGAAATTTTTATATCTGTATTCTCAATCGAACTATTAAGTTCGGATTCGATTCTCTATTAGATATCTATTAGTTATCGTGGTTGATTGATTTATGGGTGTCATCAGACTAATTATTCGAATAACATATACAAGCATCTGGAACAACAATCATTTATTTGAAATTTAAGTAATTGGCATACGTTCAATGATGATATTTAACAAAACTTTTTTCAAGCAAATTCTATTTTTCAAAACATTTGTTTTAAAAAATGTTATTGTCAAAAGTAAGTATCTGTATATCCTCAATCGAACTTGAATTATTAAGTTTGGGTTCGATTCTCATCTCTATTAGATATCCATTAGATGTGATGGGAAAGTTAAATAAATCTTTGGCAATGATCCAGAGGGTCGATTTATTAGAGGTACACACACACACACACACACACACACACAAACACACACACACATTATTCGAATAAGATATACAAGCATGTGGAATTCTAGATATCCATGCTTTGAAAAACACTATATATAAGTCGAAAGAACGAGAAGATTTGGCTTCGATTAATTAATTCAAAAATAAATTGTGAGAATGTCGTTGAATCCTATTTGGAAGTTTTTTACAAAATGTCAGTCTGACCAAAGCAAAGCCTGTCAACAACAATAAATTTTATTTGTTGGCTTAAAATATACGCTTGTTTGGATTTACTTATTAAACTGGCATTGTCATCGTTAAATACTATTTTTTCATTTTTAATAAAAGTTGGAAAAAATTTCGGTTTCGGCTTCGGTTTCGGCCGAAAATCTGATTACAATTTCGGTTTAATTTCGGTTTCGGCCGAAAATTGATATTCAATTTCGGCTCAATTTCGGTTTCGGCCGAAAATGGGATTTTAATTTCGGCCTAATTTCGGTTTCGGCCGAAATAAAAATATCTGTTTCGGTCGGTCTCTATACTCTGTTGATGCATATCAGAAAGCATGCTTCCAAACAGCATTTTTCTAACCAGGTCTTTTCTTCACTTCTTTTTCATCATCTTCATTCTCTCCTTCATCCTCATCTTCTTCCTCATCATCATTACCCTCCTCATCTTCATCATCACTATCAGCATCATCCTTCATACAGTATTTTTTACTTCTGGTGATCTGGAGATTGAGAGACAGAAAAAGAATGATTTTGAATAGAAAATATAAATAATAATTGTTAAGAAAAAAATGTATAAAGATTTTCAATTTTTTTCCAATTCAAAGTGAGAATATTTGCTTTAAAGTAATTTTAAAGCTCACCTCATCACCACCATCTCCATCATCTTCCATCGCTTTACTTCCCTCTTTGACATCATCCTCATCATTGTCACCATCAGCTTCATCATCATCATCATCATCGTCACCACCCTCAGAATCCTTCTCCTTTCCAATTGATTTTCCAATTTCACTTTTCTTACCTTTAGAATGAAAGACAATTAAATAATTTTTTCACACTAATGAATGCTCAAACTGAGAGTATTGAAAGCTTTATAATGTGCTGTATGTTTGTTTCAAGATGATTACAAGATAATGATGATGATGATGATGAAGTTAAACCTGAACTTTCTGGTCGGATGCGAGGCTTGGCAGGCATGCATTGGAGCTTCCTTCCTCTCAACACCACCTTCCCCTTCACACTCTTACGCAAGCTCTCTCTGAAGAAAAAGTGATAGTATTTACACATACATGTCTAGGGCATGTTTCTATGCACACAATAGTTTCCAATTATTGGTATTATTATTTGCTATTTATTAATTAATATCATTATTTTTTGTGAGCCTAATAGTCTACTAGGCCCTAATAATTAGGGCCTAATTGTTTAGAAACTTACTCGGTAGCAAAGGTTATGTATCCAATGCCTTTGCATTTCCCTGAAAAAACATGATATTTATAAATTAAAAAAAAAACTTTTTTGGGTCAGCTATAAAGACTTTTCTAGAGCTAAAGAATAAATAAATAAATGTCTTAATGAGGATTTTAAGCACCAATTCAACAGAGACATGCAACTTACCTTGGTGTTTTGGATCCTTTACGACAAAACACCTTTTAATCTCCCCAAAGAGTGAAAAGGAGGTTTGTAGATCTTCCTGGCTGGCATCATAGGGGAGGTTCTTGACGAAGACTATCTTTGGAGCACTTTCGCGTTTTTCTTTTTTCATACTATATAAACTTACAAACACAGAGAAATATAAGAATAACTTAATAACCAAACCTTCTGAAACTGCATATAGAATCTATATAATATATATTATAGATTCACGTTGATGGGATTACCAACATGAGAACGATATTAAATAGAGTTTCAGTTTTAGGTCTTTGATTAAAAAATCAGTTCATTTTTAAAATAAAAAATAATTATTATTCTTTTTTAAACATTTAAGTTTTGAAACTCATTAAAAAGGTTAAAACAACTTTATAACTCAGATTTAGTTTTGATGTCACTCTCATCTGTATAGATATAGAACGTAGTGAAAACTTGTAGAACGCTTTTAGTCATGAAATATTTTCTAAAACAATAATTTGATTTAACAAAAATAATCGTAGTGGCACATGACTTTAGGAATTTAATGAGTGAAGGCAAAATGTAAAATATTAATTATACTTATTAAATCATGTAAGCCTTCAAATTAAAATTGAAGTCACAAAAATACCTCAAAAAACTTTCTAGTCTGCAAGATATAAAGCTAATTGTAAAAACTGCCAGTCGAATAAAATGTTTTCTTATTTTGATTATCGTTACACTGTCATTTATAAATAGGAAGCGTTTGATGAAAGTGTGCATGTAAAATATTTGCATCATGAAATGTAAGATACAAATAATACTAATAATAATAATTGCATATCATGGAATTTCAAACATACAAATAATACCATAATGCATACCCCAACATCATGATCGAACAATCTCGACGTGGTCTTAAAGCACACTCGCATTCACACCGCTTCAAAAATAATCTGAATTATATTGTCTTGTAAAAACACGTATGATGAAAAAAAATTTTTTTTTCATTAGTTAATGCCATCTTTTTACTTGGCTAGAACAACACCTACAAGCAAAGGTTATTTAGAAATACTGGCATAAAACGACAACAAAATGAGCATAACACAATCATGATGAGAATTATTGTAGTGGCGGGGTCCGGACCCCAGGACCTCCCCAGAACCGCCGCCCATGACTAATAGGTAGCAACCGCCACGAACGATATGCAAATGAGCTAAAAGTGGCGAATTTCGTTAATACGTGCAATCAGCACAATAAATTGCTTTTATTTAAGGTTCTAGCTTTTAGATAAAAATCAAATTGTAATTAAATGAAAGTTTAACCATTTTTTCATTTAAAAAACTTAATAAAAAGTAAAAATTAATTAACTAAGCTTAAAAAACCAATATTTAAAACTGAATATCATATCAAGTCAACTTTACGCTGAGGCATCTGGACTTTTTGAATCGACACCTACTTGTTCATTTTTCAAATTCAGAAACCAAAATATAATGTATATAAATGAATTATATATCATTAAAATCGTATTTGAATTTCCTACTTCAAACCGAATGCTAGAAAATTATTTCTCAAATAATTAAACGAGAAAATAAACTTTAAATTTTTCCCTTTGAATTTTAAACTACTTTTAATAATATAATTAAAATCTAGCAAATACATTCTGAAAGTACATTTTCTAATCTTTAAAATGATATCAACTTCATTGAAAAAAAGTGCTCCTCCGTTTCTGATTTTTAAAATACAAATCATACGTATAGCATTTTATTAAATGTAAAGCGCATCACAATTAAGTTTTTGCTTTTATATCATCTGTTGAATAGTTATCGCCGTTTAAACTTTAAATGCTAAATTTCTATATTATTTAAAAATTCATAGTTATTCTTGGTTGGTTTATTTTTTTAAGTTTGATTTATTTACATTCATTTTATTGGTTCTTATGATATTCATAGCTTAGAGTCCATAATAATAAATTAAGCCATTTGAGCGTAACAACTTTACAAATGATAATTTTTTAAACTTTAAAATACAGTTGTCTTCAAATGGAATTTTCTGGCCCAATCTGTCAGAAGCTTGGTCTCACATGTATTGATATAACAAATAAAAGTTTGAAAAAAAGTTGTTTTTATAAGCAATGGCCTAGTTCTAGAGTTAAAAAACTTTTTTAAAAAGGAACATATATATTGTCTTAGTTAAGCAGCTAGGCTACCTAAACTTTAGCTGAAGTTTTGGGATGCCTTAATGACAACTTCATTTATATAAACCCTCTGGTTTTATACTCAAAGGTGTGTATTGTTGCTAAAAAGAGAATAAATCTTTAAAAAAAGAGAAAACTAGGATCATTCATGAATTTAGAATTTCGTCCTCCATCTTCAATAATAAATGTGCCAAAAGTGTCTTTGAACACATTTTTATTTGGAAATTGTTCAAAAACAATACCATTAACTGTTCAATCCAAAAAGGAAGAATTATTCACTCTCGCTTTTTATTGTTAATACAATTTAGTTTTATTTAAATATTTATCATTCATTAAATATTTATCATTCATTAAATATTGTTCATTCTCACTTTTTATTGTTTATACAAATTTCGTTGTTTTATTGAAATAATTATCATTCTTTTAACATTATTCATTTTCGCTTTTTATTGTTAATATAATTTTTTATATATATTTAAAAAAGTAGACTTTCGTTTTCTATTCCAACATAAAGTTTATGTGCTTTTAAAGATTTATTTATTTTGGTGGAAAATAAACGGTTTAAAATCTTTTATTTTATTATGAATTAATTTTGTTAAAATACTACTTCCTTTTTTTTAAATACATGATCTTGTCAAGTTTCAACATTAAATGACACTCATCAAAAAAGTTATAATGAAATAACGTCCCGACGTCGTCCCGTCAAACTCTTATGTATTATTTTGGCTTAAGCGTTGAAAATAATTCGCCAAAACGCTCACTTTTCGGGAGTTTAAAAGTTGAATAACTTTTGAACCATTTGAGATATTTGGAAAATGAAAACTGATTTGAAATCTGCACTTCAAAATCTATCATAGGAATATTTTATTTTTTAAATTAATAAATTTTAAAAATTTCGTGGCGGTTGCTACTAATAGGCATGGAAAGCACTCACTATAAAAAGTAATTTTTAAAATTAAATTAAGTTGATCCTTTTGAGATGCAGGATTAAAATATCCGTTTTGTAGCCCGTTGAAACTTAAATCAATAATTTAAATAAAATTCCTTCATAATGCTTATTACTCGTTTCTCACTTGGAAACCTATTGAAAAGATGCTAAAGAAGAAGACGCTTACAGCTTAACTCTCTCTCACTGTACGTTTATCCCTCACGATGTAAAACCTGAAGAGATTTAATTTTCATTCTATTTATTATCCAATGGTAAATTTTACTATATGCAATTAATTTAATTTTTTAATAAAAATCGTATGCAATTAACTTGATTTGTTAAATTAATTAATCATTGCATCTCACACTAGACATAGGGAGGCCACACCATAGACACAGGAGTTGATGAAAAAGACCAGGTTGGGCATTGAGTTAGTTGTCGATGCGTATATCTGGTTTTGGATCATGATACCCAGTAGTGCTCCTAAAGACTGAAAAATTGAAAGACTGCCTAACAAAAGACCTGTTTGATGAGTGTTGCAATAGTGAGATAGAACATCATGGTATAAAAAATACTACATTTGTAATCATCTTTGATGTGACGTTTATTTTGAAATCTTTAAACTATTGTTATCTAAAAATTTGGCTACACATTTATAAAAAGTGTTATTCTTAACATGGACTTGAAGTGAATTTCTCCTAATTAAGAGAAAACGAAGATAAGCTAGTTTTAAGATTTATATATTACTGATTATATTTACTAAAGTTCAAACCTGTGTTTTCAGGTTTAATGATTTTGGTGGCTAGAGACTTGAGAAGAGGGACAGGTAGGCTACTGCAACATCCGGCCACTGCAGCTTGAGGAAGTGGTTTAGCAAGATGATATTATTGAGCATAATTACAGAATGAACATTTGATGCAAGGTGTTAGATTGTGATAATTGTTAAATTTATCTAGATTTTATAAATCTTTGAAAAATAAATATTTAGAAGTATAGGAAAAAGAGAATAACAAACCAGTAAAAAGAATAGTTTTAGTAGGGGCAAATGCAAAAATAAGGTTGTAAGAGATGCCAAAGAAGGTCCCAATGAAGGAAAGAACAACTTCTCCAATCAGATGCACAAAGAAGAAAGTGCTGAACCAGTTGGAAGAGATTTTACATGCAGTAACAGTGGTGAGGAAAATGCCAACAAAAAAAGGGGTGAGACAGAGTGGGTAGTTGATGATGTAGAGGACTTGCACATGGATGCTGCCAAATTGAGAATATGAAACAAGGAAAATTATTAGAAGAATGAGAATTAATTCAAATCTTTTGTTTTTTTCCTCAGTATTGAAGTACAGCTTGAAAGTGTTTGAAAAATGTTTGAAAGAAAAGAGAGTCTTCTTGTGACGGTTCTCACAGAGCAGTGATTCTTTCAAAAAACAAACATAAAAGGCACAAAGAACAATGATTGATAACAGAAATATCAGACTCCATGCGTATCCAATATACTTCATGCACAAGCCAACCAAAAAATTTGACAAGATGTTGCCAATCCCTGCACAAACCTCCATTAACACAACTCTTCTTGATCTGTTATCATTAGTTGTGATGTCTGTCAGATAAGAATAAGTACCCATTAAAAAGGTGGCTGACATTCCAAAGAGGCTGTTTACAAAAAAGGATAGAACAAGAAAGTAGACACTAAGATTGAAAACGAACATAACAAGCACGATGATCATTCGGAGAAAAGCCCCAAGCAGCGAAAACATAATGACATTTAATCTCCCATGAGAGTCGCTGTACCCTCCAAGCAAAATGGCCATGAAGAACGATGGAACAATGGCTGCAATATCCGCATACATCAGAACAAGAGATGCCTCTGCGGAAACATCTCTTCCTGTCATCTCTCCATTCAAACATACATCAGATCTGTTGGAGGAGATGAAAGAAATAGTATTTTCTGACTCCTTCATTTCAAGCATATGCTTGGTCAGTTGACTTATAACAGTAAAACTGCCGTAAAAATACAGATTGAAGAAAAAGACAGCGGGTTCTATCAAAGTACAACATCCTCTTTTTTTTTGTTCATAAGTTATTAATGGCTCCTCTTCCATTCTGAGAGTGTTATAAATTAGGAAAGAATTATATCCGCAAAACTTTATGAGGAAGCCTATATTCAAAACGAGTTAAAAGTGACATTAAAAATATTAATTCAATTTTTGCTTGATTTAAAATTTATTTTAAAATAATTCATTAAAACTGTAAATGAATTTTTTAAAATAAAATTATATTTAGCTTGATTTATTCTTGAGTTATTTAACATATCGCTACATAGAATTATTAATCTTTTACCGCCATACTAACTAAAAGAATTTTACCTCAAATTATTTTCCATTCTTTTCGTTTCTATTGAACATTCACATAATGAGAAAATTGTAATCATAGATATAGTATATATATCTATCAATCAATCAATCAATCACTAATAATTTATATAGCGCCCTTTACTAGGCAATCAAAAGCGCTCAGCCATCACGTCATAAACAAGTACGTCTTCAGGCCTCGACGGAAAGTTATGAGTGACTTAGTTGAAGTTAAAGAAGAAGGTAAAGAATTCCATAAAAGAGGACCACAGTAAGAAAAAGAACGTTTAGCAAAAGAGTGTTTAACTGGAAAACGAAAAGAACGATTAAAGGTAGATGATCTTAGACCAGATTTGGGGGTTGTTTAATTCGATTTTTAAGGTAAATTAGAGCATTACAGTTATGAATTCTAAACATATTTAAACATATTTTAAAAGTCACTCTAGATCTCAAAGGTAACCAATGTAACAAACGAAGATAAGGAGAAACATGAGAAAACTTAGGAGCACGAGCAACAAGACGAGCAGCACAATTAAGGGTTTTATTTAGAGGAGCTAAAGTAGTATCAGGGAGACCATAGTAAAGAGAGTTGCAATAATCAATCCTGGAGAGAACTAGAGAAGATACAAGAAGTTGCAAGGTAGGATCATCGAGAAAAAGAAGAAGCTGTCTAATACGACGAATGTGGAAGTAGCAAGATTTAGAGACAGATAGAATTTGAAGAGCTAAAGACAAGTTAGAATCAAAAATAAAACCAAGGCTACGAATGGAAGAGAAAGGGTTTAGAGAGAGTGAAGAGGTGGAGGCAAAACTAAAGAAGGAAGAGATAGTAAAGACTTTGATTTTTTATTGAAATATATGAGTTCAAATTTGTCCGGATTAAGTTTGAGAAACATAAAAGAAGCCCAAGAGATTATAGATTGAAGACAGAGAGTTATTTTATTAACAGTAAGGTCAAGAGAAGAGTCAGTGAAAGATGTATAAATATAGGAGTCGTCAGCATAAATTTGACTGTTTAAAGAAGATGACGAAATAATATTAGGTAGTTCCGAGGTATAAAGAATAAAAAGTAAGGGACCAAGGATTGAGCCCTGTGGAACACCATCTACAGAGAGCTTGCCTGCAGCTGTGAAAAAGACTGCACCTGCTTTAATGCTAAGCAGTGGCATTTGATTCCCACTTTAAAACCTGATTCGGCAGTGATGACAGCTGATTCCTTGGACAGGCCTCATGTGTCAGTGTAGATGGAGCCGAAATCACAGTCTTCTACATCAGCGCGTATAAAATTCTCGTAATCGAAGAAAGCAGACTTCGACAAAAATTAATAAATGTTGAAAATTTCGTGGCGGTTGCTACCTATAGAATAACGTCAGTGTCCCGCTTCCCATAGTTTGAAAAACTATTAAATTATTTAAAAAAGATTAATTCAAGTCTTGTGGTTAAAAATATTTTTTATGTATAATACATACATGGGCATATTTATGATTTAAATTTTTTTATTACACATTTAATTATGAAAAGACACAAATCTGTAGTCGAATCTGGATTAACCCATATATATCAATAAAAATTGAAATCTTTTTTTTGATTGATTGATATATAGATACGTTGTGAAAACTTGTAGAACGTATTTGCGAACTTCTTCAACATACGTTAAATAGTAAAATTAATCCCAATAAAAAAACATGTAAATGCTGTTTGAAACATATTTAAAATATTCAAAATATTTTTTCATATTTAAAATATTTAAAAACTATTTATATAATATATAATTATTTTTTGAACATTTTTAGTGCTATTTCATCCATGCAAATGTCTTTTGCCAATTATTTTTTCTCTTGCGTTTTATTAACTATTTTTTAACTATTTTGTTCAATTAATTGTTTTAAAAATATAATAATATTTTAATAATAATAACAACTCATAATGTCTTATCAATGTGCGGTTCCAAGTTGCAGTAATGACAAAAAAGTTTTTTCTCAGCTATTTCATAAGCAATAAAATTCGACAATATTGTATCATTGCCTAAGTAGTTTTTTATTTTATTTTTAAACTTGTTTAATATTAAGTTATTCTACAATTTCACCCAATCTAATCTATTAAATAAGTTTTTTTTCACATATTTCTAAATTCAAACATTATAATTAGTTTCTAATTTTTAGTATAATTGAGCTTTTTACAATTTAAATTTAAAGATTTCCAAAAGACGAATTGTCATATTCAGAAATAAAGAAAAGATTTTAAAAAACCATAAAAAAAGTCTGTAGTAGGTAAAGACCGACCGAAATTCGGTTCGGTTTCGGTTTAGGTGCCGAAATTGTCAATTTTCTTAGTTTCGGCAGATTTTCGGTTTCGGCCAAATCAAAATTTCCAATTTCGGCAATTTTTCGGTTTCGGCCGAAAATAATGTTTTAATTTCGGCTCAATTTCGGTTTCGGCCGAAATGGATCTAATATTTACCGAAAAACCGAAATTTTTATTTATTTATGTAATCTATCTGATATATTAGTATCCTCAATCGAACTCGAACTATTAAGTTTGGGTTTGATTCTCAACTCTATTAGATATCTATTGGTTATCGTTTCAAGAAATAAAACTCAATACAACAATAATAAGTGCGACTATGACATAATAGTAAAAAATAATTTATATACATGAACATAAATATATATATTTTTTAATATAATTATTATTATTAGATATATATGTTTTTTATTTATTTATTTTTTTATTATTTATTTATTTATGTATTTTATTTTTTGTATTTATTATTTTTAATTTTTTCTAACCATTATAGAGGTCAAAAGATCTGCGTGGCTTAACTCCCTAAACTAAACTAATTAAAATATAAACCATAAGTGTTTTTTAACAACTGGTAAGTATAATAAATATATTTAATATTATATCGCTCTTTTTGATACAGAAATAACAGTCACGTGATTCTTTTCTCAGAGGGCGTATCTATACTACTTGTTGTTTGTAGGATATCTAGGGGTCAATAATGTCAAAATATCATCTATTCTGAAAAAAACTTCGTAGTGTATATGATATGATGCTAGATAGCTAGTATAAAAAGTTAGTAAATACTTTTCCCAAAAAAGTAAAATTAATTCATATAACTTTTCCTTTTACGCCAGGTTTTAAACAAAATAATAGACACTTTTTCATAACTATCACAAAAATTTAGTTTTTGTGAACAAAAATATATAATAATAATTCATTATAAATAAAATCTATTGTTTTCAAAATTTTAAAATTTTATTTAAAACCACAAATAATCATCATAATTTTCTATTAATAATTCGCAAATTTTCTTTAAATTATCGCTTCTCGGCCTAATGGCTAAGATCAAAAGTGTAGTATCTGTTCTTATCAGCTTAATATCTGATACGCCTCCTATACGGAGGCATCGATATTAAACCAATCTTTGAACCGCGGAGAAAGTCTCGGGCTTGCTCGACCTTCTCCACGGGTTGGCCCGGTATCGCACTACCTCCGGGATCGGCCCACCTTTAAAAAATTAAAAATAATTAGTTTTTCACCTAAATATTCCGTATATATTGCCGTCTCATTTATTGCCACTGGATTTAATATTTGATCAAATGCTCTTTAAAAAGAGTGACTCGCGAATACATTTACGGTTTCAAGAATTCTGGAACTTTTAAGACGTTTATAAATAAATGAAATCTTAATTTTATTGTTTTTAAATTATGACATTTAAAAATATAATACTTTCGAGAAATTTTATTTTAATAAATCTTAAAAAATAATATTTAAATAGAGAATATGAATGAATGTGTTATGAACAATAGTTTTCCATATAAAACAAACAAATCATCAAAGTATTTGGGATTTTCATCTTTATCTTTCTTTACAGATAAAATTGACATGAAGGGTTCATATTTTTAATCAAGCTTTCAACAAATTTTTAGGTCTATATAACTTTTTTTCTAAACTATAAAATGAACTTTAGAACTTATAATTCGAAGGGTCAAAATTATAGATGCTGGCTGCATCAGTCTGGAATGCTTCATTCACCGCGCCCACAGGCACTTGGTCTGCGTAAGTACCTATTCTGTGTTCTGGATCCATCGGACCCCAGCACTCAGTTGGCCGTGTAAGTTTCTTGATTAACTGTATGTTTTATAGTGGTTGTCCTAGCAGGAAATTGTGGCAATAAATTCAACATAATTTTGATCTTTAATTATGTTTTTAACGTGTTTAAAACTGCTCTAAAAATACAAATAATATCTATGTTCTTGGTATTTCAGCAAAATATAAAAAAAATAATATAAATATTCAAAATCGGTGTTTCTGACACAACAAACTAAATCTCAAAGCTCACCTGCCAGCCTCCGTTCCTCAAGTAATACCACAAGCACCAGAGCGGCAGGGGGGATAGAATGATTCCTGTCATCACCCAGCCTCCCACTATGCCAGAGAACTCAAGCTCTTTCCCTCGTATCTTTGGAGGTTCGTACTGGATCAAGCTGGCTATCAGAGTCACCTTGTGGTGGTGATGTTGGTGATGGTGGTGGTGATGTTGGTGGTGGTGATGATGTTGGTGATGATGTTGGTGGTGGAGGTAGTGAGATGATGGTTTGCATGTTGAGATTTGATATGATATTTGACACTATCCCTTCTGTCGCGTCTACTTCTAATATAATAGTATATATATTATAATACATAATATATAATAGTATATATATTATAATACATAATATATAATAGTATATATATTATAATACATAATATATAATAGTATATATATTATAATACATAATATATAATAGTATATATATTATAATACATAATATATAATAGTATATATAATATAATACGAGCTATCAATAATAAATTCATTCAATAAACCAGTCAAACCAGTAATAGAAGAGGAGAGAGGAAGTTAAGGGTGATTCTAAAGTAAATGTTCAATCTGTGTCCAATCATCATCTCCACGTCTTCCGCGAACCTTTTGTAGCCTTTAGTGATGTTTCAAGCCTTAAATAGCATTTTTATGGAATTATTCAAACTTACGTTTTAAGAATTAAACATAGAAAAAAAATTCTTTAGAGCTTCGGTTTCCAAAAATGTTACAATATTCAAACTAAATCTCCATTTCAATGATAAATTTCATTTCTTATCGGACAAAAAACCCTTACCATAGACAAAAGCCACAGTGGTCATCTCACAGAAGGCACAAGCCAGCATGGGCACACTGGCCAAGTAGTAATCAACCGTTGTTAGAGTAAAAAAACCTCCCTGTGGTGTCGTGTGGTGAGGTGAAGTGAAAGGAGGTGAAGAGAAGTGTAGATTAGCAACGGTTTAAAAAAAAATTATATTTCATTCATCGTTTTGTTTGTACGGATTGAGTGGTAATTGAAGAATATAAATATAAAAAAGAAAAAAATGTTAAAAATAAGTTTACAAAAAGTTTTTTTTTTAAATGTAAAATTCTTGCATTGTTGATGTAAAGGCAGCTAATGAGGAAGAGGCAAAGGGTGACGAGGGCCCTGAAGCAGATCACTCTCAGACGGGACAGTCTCACGAAGGGCAGGTTGTCGATCAAGGCAGTGTTCATCACTTCAGTCAGAGAAAACTATGGTGGTGTATAATCATGATATTTTAACTATCTGTGCAACTTCGATCTTTATAAATCAATTCCTAGTCTTTTTCAATAATTCAAATAAAAATCATCCATTTCTAACTATCAAGGCTCTATCCCATCAAACCATCATATCCTTTAAACGCACCAGTGAGCTGAGTCCCAGCGAGATCATCATCAGGAAGAAGAAGACTGACCACAGAGGAGGCAAGGGCATCTGAGCCAGTGCTTCAGGATACCCCACAAACACCAAGCCAGGTCCTGTGGAGATTTCAACAATTGAACGGCATGTTAAGACATAAAAGTAATTTACTAAGCGAGGTGTTTTCTTCATTGAAAATGCTACAACGTGTTAGTTAAAAAAACATTAAGAATATTTCAAGAAAATGAAAACATCGAAATATTAATTAATAAATCTTGAAGAATACTGATTCAGTGTTTCAACCTTGGTCAACTACATTTTCAATAGGGACTCCTTTCGTCTTAGCCATGTAGCCCAGGACCGAGAAGATGGCAAAACCGCCATAGAAACTCGTCAGGCAGTTTATGATTGCCACCCCAAATGAATCTCTGAACGAATATATTTAAATATTTTTTATATTATTATTTATAAATCAAAGTTATTTTTATATTTATAACGTTATTTATTCCTGTAGATGTAACTTAAAAATAATAATAGTATTATTATTATAGGAGTTGAACCTGACGATGTTGTTCTTGAATGGACTGAAACTAGACAATGAGAGCATTGGACCGTGACTGAGGGAAAGTGAGAAGAAGATCTGTGTGGCTGCATCACTCCATGCCTGTGTGTGTGTGTGTGTGTTTTTGTTTGTGTGTTTGTGTTTGTGTGTGTGTGTGTATATGTGTGTGTGTATGTGTGTGTGTGTGCGGGTTTTTTATATCAAATTTATGAGTATTTCTATGATAATTATATAAAAAAGATATCTGAAGTACTGTAGAGAAATTAATAAATATTAATCACATTACTATTAATCATGATAATTCTTAATTTGTTCAAACACTGTAGAAAGTCCATACTTAATTTATTCAAGTACTTAAACTTTTTTCAAGGACATTATTTTATCTTTAATTTCTTTACGCTTTCTTATAAAATTTGTCACTGTTCCCAGTAAGAATAAACTAGGCCTACATTTATTAGCTTTTAATAAAAGTTTTATAGATACATTTTTTATAGCTAATAAACGTAAGGTCAAAAAAGAATTATAATATTATTCATTTTAAACTATAAAAATTAAAAATATTCACAAAAATAAAAAATAATAAATTTGTAATGTATATGGTTTCATTTTCAAATAGACTAGAAAGTCTATTTATACAGAAAAAAACTATTGCTTTAATCTACGTTAACTGTCGATTAACGCGTTAATCAATTAACTAACGTTAACGCCGATAAATATTGTAACGCATTAAAGATAAATTAACGCATTTAAATTTTTTAATAAATTTAAACTTATCCAAATATAACTTTTTTTGCTGTTTTGGTTACATTGTCAGCAAGTGAACACAAACACTACTAGTTTCCTGGAAAAAAACGAATGGGGAGAATTAAAATTGTGTGTGTGTGTTGTGTGTATATATATATATGTGTGTGTGTTGTGTGTGTATATATATATATATGTGTGTGTGTGTGCGTGTGTGTGTGTGTGTGTGTGTGTGTGTGTGTGTGTGTGTGTGTGTGTGTGTGTGTGTGTGTGTGTGTGTGTGTGTGTGTGTGTGTGTGTGTGTGTGTGTGTGTGTGTGTGTGTGTGTGTGTGTGTGTGTGTGTGTGTGTGTGTGTGTGTGTGTGTGTGTGTGTGTGCAGGTATATTATATCAAATTTATGAGTATTTCTAAGATGATAGTTATAAAAAAAAGATATCTGAAGTACTGTAGAGAAGCTAATAAATATTAATCACATTACTATTAATCATGATAATTCTTAATTTGTTTAAACACTGTAGAAAGTCCATACTTAATTTATTCAAGTACTTAAACTTTTTTCAAAATCATTATTTTACCCTTAGTTTTTTCACGCTTTTTTATACAATTTGTCACTGTTCCCAGTAAGAATTAACTAGGCCTACATTTATTAGCTTTTAATAAAAGTTTTATAGATACATTTTTGATAGCTAATAAACGTAAGGTCAAAAAAGAATGATAGTATTATATATTTAAACTATAAAAATTAATAAATTCACTCAAATTGAATAATAAAATGTTTAATGTATATAGTTTCATTTTCAAATAGAATATAAAGTCTATTTATACAGAAGAATCTGAGGTAGGCTTTGAGAGTTGTTCTCTTGTTTGATGGCAACAGCACGAAGGGGCATATCCGGCTCTTGTGAAACTGGCAAGAAAGTACGTGTCATCTCCTGCAAGTACAGTTCCATGTGAACGTCTATTCAGCTTGTCAAGACACATAGTTAGCAAGAAAAGAGTCTCTTCTGATCCAACTGATGTTGAAAAATTTGATTGCTTGAGTAACTGGCTCAAAAAGGATGTGTGACAATTGCATTTTTCATCATTTATAGATTCATTTTTTTCCTTCAAAATGTGGATTACTTTTATAAAAAATTCTGATAAAATTGTTATTATATTTGTAAGAAAAAAAATGTAAATACTATTTTATACTACTGTCAAATATTCTAAAAACATTGCGTTAATATACGATTAACGCACGATTAAACATCTTAATCAAACGATTAACGGCGACTAAAATTTTTAATCGTGAAACAGCTCTAAAAAAACATTTTTTAATTTTATGAACGGGTGTGTGGACTATATACTAAAAGGTCAACGTCTGTCACCAGAATCTACATAGAAACAAAAAACTTGAAAGAAAGATTCTGAGCTACTAACCCTGACGCTGGCAAGAGCAGAAAACTGTGGGTAGACGTAGTAGTAGATGCCGTCACCGGCACCATCCAAGGTGGCTCCTCTGACCAGCATGATCGTGAGCAGAATGTAGGGAAAGGTGGTGAAGAAATAAACTACCTGGTGTGATGGTAAGAAAAAAAACGAATTTTTTATTTCAAGTACACATTCACAAGTTATTATAAATTAATTTAATATTTATAGAAAATTGAAGAATATCAATAAAACTAACTTTTCCCAGAGACGAAATTCCCTTGCATAAGACACCGAATACCACCACCCACACAAATACCAGACACCCCACCAACTCCCATACAGGAGTGCCTTGGTCATTTATGCTGTCTGAAATGCGTAATACTTTGTTGCTGTATGGAGTGAAAAATTAAAGATAATATATGGACATTTATCGTTTAAAATTTTTTTTATAAATAAAAATAAAAACCATTGTAAAGAAAAAAATATTGAGAAAAAAATAAATATGAAAATAAAATATAAGAGTAAATGAAATAAACGTATATTTCATAATTGAAATTTTAATCCATTAAAAACATACTAGAAATATTCTTCTGAGGGACTTGAACAGTTTCCGATAGTGGTAAGATTGAGACCAGCTGAGGGTAATAAATTCTTGTTAAATAATAAATAAACGTCTTCAAGAATCATTATAGCGATTTCATTTTTGATATTTTGCTCAAATTAAGAATAAAAAAATGGATTTCAATTTTATAATTTTTTGTTCTTATCTTAATTTTTTCCGTATACAAATAATGTCTCGCACATGTGCAGCATTTTTCGGTGTTCCACCAATTATCACAAGTGCTCCAGGGAACGGAGGAAGTGAAGGAGGAGAAAAAGAAGTGAAATGCCCAGCTTATGACCACTGAGTAGAATGTTGTTATCGTCAGGTTCACAATCAAACACGCTATTCCAAGTCCTGTGGGTTAAAAGCATTCTTATAGTTTAAAACAATTGACATTATGATGAGTCTCTGAGTATTTATAATTGTAAAAAAAATTAAACTCAACATGTAGAAATATCAAATGATATATCATACAATGCAAAACAAAATCCTATAGAACGATGAAATATTGTTTGACTTGGAACAATATAATTGGTCAATTGAAATACAAAACAAAGCTTCAATGCAATAATAACGAAGCCTTTACTGCCTCGAGCATGTCCAAGGTTTCGTTTCTAAGCATATTTTATTTCAAGATCAGCTAATCTAGACATTTATTTATTTATATAGGCGAAGAATCTGTTCATAAATATTCATGGTCTAGATGAAAAAGTAATAGGGTTTATAAAAAAACCTTTCGGTCACACTCTCCATTCATTTTTTCAAACACACAAAAATTATTTTAATAACTTTTTTTTTAAATCTGTAAAACTAATTGCCTTAAATAAAGTTTTAAATTTTTGAAAATTTAATTCTTATAGTTTAATTATTTGCTTATTCTAGCTGAATGTCAATCTACACAGCGGCTTCGTCTACCCCCCTTGAAACCTCAACGAGTGTTTTCGAGAGTCTTAAAGCGTAGGACTAATATTATTCAATGTTCTAAAAAGTTAAACTTGAAGTGTTTAGATGCAGAACTTACCTCAAAGGCATAAGCTACAATCACTAGAAATGAATCACAAAAATGGGGGAAAAATATGAAAACACACACTTGATTAGTGACACACCTTTGAAAAGAGGAGCCATATTCCATACTGAGAACATATTAAGGCTGGAGAACTGACCAATGGCCATCTCCATTAGAAGAGTGGGAATTCCGATTAACACCAAGCAAATGAAGTATGGAATTAAAAACGCCCCTGCAAAAGAAAATTTTATTATTTTGTTTGCTGATTTATTAGTTAAATTTTTTTTTTAATTCGCTTTTAGATACGTAAGAATTTACTCATATAAATACCTATTAGTTTGTGCAGTATTATTATTTATAAGTTGTTAAATAAATTTCTTTATTAAACTCTATTATTTAAATTCATAAACTAAAATCTTCCACCAAATGCCCTACCTCCTCCATTCCTGTAACACAGATATGGGAAGCGCCATATGTTTCCCAAGCCCACTGCAGCACCCACTAGGGTGAGAATGAACTCAAGCTTGCTCGACCATACATCCCTCTTGACCATCCCATCATCTTTCGGTTCTTCTTCGAAACCCTTGAATTGATTTTGAAGTTTGGCATTGCAAAGAATTACAATAAATAGACGACTGAATGATTAATTTGTTTATTGCAGTTTCTATTTCAATCAATCAATCACTTATTATTTGTATAGCGCCCTTTACAAAGATAATAAAAGCGCTGTGGTTTCTCAATTTGAGTTGCAAAACTTTTAAGAAAAATTAAATTCTAAGTTTCAAAATATGTTTAAAAGGTTTTTTCGTAGAAAGTTGTCTTTTATGATTTTCTTTCTTTCCAGACGTTAAACACAATACCCCCAATATTTGAATATATTACTTCGTGAAATTTTATTTTATAATTTTGTGCTGAAGTAAACGTAATAAAGACTATATTAAAGGGTATTTCATAGTATTTTATGATACTTTACCTCCACAGTTAGTGTCGCTATGTCAGCATCTTCCAAAACAGCCATGTCCTGTCAACGAAATTTTTTTTTGAATGTTGATAACTGAGTGAAATCTAAATTTTAAGATCTTTTCAACGTGTGATATTTATTAAATGTAAGACTAGATTTATCATACCTTTCCATTCATTTTATTTTGTCATAAATTTGCCACAATATTACAAAAGTGAAATGTGTAATTTAATCGTTAAGTTTTAGCCTGGAACTAACTCACATTTTTAGCGCTTATAAATACCGTGTCGATGTAAGATATTTTAAATAAATGTCATATCACACATCTCTTATGAAGATGAATCAAACATAAAATTGAAAAGCTTATTTATTTGTTGTTCTCAAACACTTGAATTCATAAGTACTACCCCAATGAAGTGTTTAGGGCTTTTACCTTTTGTCTTTTCTCGGAAAAATCTTAAAACTCGATTTTCACCACTCAATCATTTACGAAGTTTTTAAGACTTGGATTTCTTGTATAGTAACATTCATTGTATTCGTGCTCTTTTAAACTAAACTGGACTTTACTGTTTGGATATAAACTTTTCAATTGTTGTAAAAGTTATCCTAATTTTATCAAGTAAGAATATTATTATAAAATAGAAAAAATAATAACTGAATTTAAATAAATTTAAATATGGCGTTCTTCTTGGATTAAAGAGAACACATACCAAAGAATTTCGTTTTGATTTATTGATGGAATTCAGGAACGAAACCTCTCTCAAAACTAAACAAACCAGCTTTTGATAAATAAGCAATAATGTTAAATAAATAATATCGAAAACAAGAAAACAACAACAGCATTAATAATATTATGGTTATTAACCATGCAACGTAACAACAATATCTCAGTTCTTGTGTTTCAAATGTTCAGGTTATTGGGTTTGAACAAGTTGACAATGGGGCTACAATGTTCATGTTACACAGGTTGTTACTCCTAGGCTCTACTTAATGGCGAGATCATTTTGCTATCATTAACAACTTACAAATAGTAATGATAATAATAATAATACAAAGATTACTTTTTTATTTTACACTTCATTAAAAAGTACCCTTTCTTAGCATTTAGCACATAAAAGATCTTACAATTCGATTCTACGTTAAATAATAATAAATTTTGTAAAAATAAAATACTTAAAAACGGAAATCTAACGGTTCAATCTGTTCAATGAGCACCAATACTATTTAGTAGGGGTTCTGACCTTCACACTGTCTCCTTAAGGAATCTTCGTGGCATTACCGCAGTGATGATGCAAGGCTGTATGTTGCCAGATGGTGATGGCATAGGTTGCTGGTAGTGCGTTTGCAAAGTGAACACATACAGAAGAGTGATTGTGTCGCACTTATGAAGTTCTACCGCCGTTATCAACCTTCATTTTCAGCATTCTCACGCTCCTAAGACTTCATCCACACTCTTTTTCCCATGCACACGAACCTTCTTAGTATGTTGTAAGTTCGAATAATACTTAAGCAAGATGTACTCGATTGAATATGCTCAATACAATTTGAAACATAATCAGCAGCGCATTTGATTGAGGTGTGAAGCGCTATAGAATTGCCTTGGTGGGCGAGAACGTAACGTCAAACTTTTTACACTCGAAAGCAGGCGAATAATGATGGTGTTGGAGACTTTGGAAGCTTTTCCATCATCACTATCGCTTCACGGAGTTCAGAATAGTTCAGACTGGATTATATATTGTATACATCTATAATTATGGAGATTTTTTGGACCAAGCCGAGTGACTATCATAAGGAGGAGGAAGTGTGCAGGTGAACGGGGTCGTCAGAGGTTTTCATCTTTTTAATGGTGTTTTTGAGCGCCTGTCGTTTGTTGCAGAACCACACACGAACCACTTCTCTCTCGTAGTTCAAGCGGTCTGAAAGCTCAGACATTTCGTTACCTGCGAGGGAAAAGCTTTTAGTGAAAGACACTGCCCCCAAGCGAACGTTTTATTATTTTATGAAATATTCTTTCAAAAGAAACTTAACACATGTGAGCTAGTCTCAGTCATATTTATGACCAAGTGAAACATACCCTACATTATTGAAACTTTTAGATTCATTTCTTCACTATTTATTTTCTATCTATCCCAAAAAAATCATTCACGCTCTTATGGACAGCTATTGCATACCTCATCTTCTCCACCCTTCCCACAAAATCTCTACTATCCTCTCAAAAACATTTCCACACAGCACCCCATGAACCAAATTCTAACAGCACCTGCACACACCGCCCACGAAGAGCACCTGAGGGATGGCTGTTCCTCTCGAAGTACTCGTTCAGCACCTCGAGAGCTTGCGGAGTGAACGAGGTCCTTCTTTTGCGCTTTTTAGACGGCTCGTTGCCTATCAATTCGGTCAGGTTGTGCACTCCACTCTTGTATCTGGTGAATAAAACAAGAGAAGAATAAATTTAATATTAAAGATTTTTTTATAAATTAAAAACAATGTTCTTAAATGACGGAATCGAATAATTTACAATTATACATTTAAAAAAGAAAAAAAAGTTCTTCAAAGCTTATGTTTTAAAATAATTGTACAAACACTTTTTTTTTCAACTGTGGCATAATTATCCGATTTAAATTTTAAAATATAATTTAAATAAAGCAGTTTTTATTAATTAAAAAAAGATAACTAAACAAAGTGAAATGAGTAGAAATGCTTAAAACAAGGCTTTAAAAAAAATTAACGACTATCGTAAAACCATTTCAACCACCTTTCTTCGGCATCTTGCATCCACCGTTCAAGCACTGGCTTGATCTTTTGAGCACTTTTTGGCGTTATGTCCAATTTCTCAAATCTGTTGGATCAAGCGATTGGATTGCTTTGATTGGACGTCCTATAGGATGTGGCCATCGGATGGTATGAAAAATTCGCCAAATTCACTATTAAAATTTAAAATGGGATTTTATAAAATAAATGATAAAAAGACATTTTGAATCTGCTTCAAGCGTGCTAATATAATTTCTTGCTTTGAATTTTTATACATTCACATTCATTTAATATGACAGTTTTTAATTATTAATAAATAAATGAATAAAATAAAATTAAATAGTTAATTAAACAATTCTTCCTCGAATTCAATGTAATTAGATTAATGACAGTTTCAATCGATTCTAATTCTTTTTTTTTCAAAATAAAAAAACGAAATAAATTTTAGGAGTTTATAACACTATTTAATTAATAAGCAAAACTTCCTTAGCGGACAAAATACAAATGACAATGACAATCACTATCGCTAAGTCAACACCCTGAAACAGTAACACTAAAACATGAAACTATATCGATCAAGAGATCTACAGTGGTTAAACCCTTCAATCTCAACAAAACGGCATCACACCAGCCAACTCAAACATTCCAAACCACCACAAGCACATCCTTACAATCACCTGCAGATGGCTGACTGGCTGTACGAGGGTCCTTCAGTGGCACTGAGAGCCAAGCCGACTTGCGTCTGAGTCAGTCCCAGAGAAAGTCTCCTGATCTTGAAGTGCTTGGCGAACTCCCTGATCTCATCCAGGTTTACCCCATCCACCATCGTGTTCTCGCTGGCTCCGTTGATTAGGTCTGCAGTGGGGGGAAGTGTGAAGGGTGTTCGGATAAATTTGGAAGATAGGTTTTTAGATATGGAGTTTTGAAACTAGAACAATTTTTGCTTTAATCATTCGCTGATGGATGAGTGACTTGGGTCAGACTGAGGGCTCTATTTTTGACAATCAGCTTTACAACGAAATATCTCATTTTTATATTTTGAATTTTTGCATTAAAAACTTGTTAACTGATTATTATGGTGATGATAATTTCTTGTATTTCACAATTTTGTTTATTCTATATGAGTTATATCTCTTTACAAATATTTATAATTCTAAAAAAGTAATGGTTTTGCATAAATTACTTTATGTTTCATAGAAAAATGGAAAAAAAAGAAAAATAAATAAATAATGGTTTTGAAATATTATTTTGAACTTTCAAAAAAAAAGGGGGGGGGGAGAACTATAGGGGAAAAAATGGCATCTACGACGTTAAAAAGACTGTTTATTTATGGGAAAGCGGTGACTTAGAAAATGTTACAAATTTACAATAATTGTAAAAAACTTTTCTGGTTAACTTTTAAATACTAGAATATTTAGCAATTATCTTATACATCATTATAACTCTTCTCCAACTCCCCATATAATCGAAGACTTCTGGCTTGATATCATCTTGACGCATCCATCCACCGCATTACATGCTTCCATTTTTCAGACTTGCATTTGAACTCTAGCACTCCGTAATAATCAATACGTCGTTTGTACAAGCATGCCAACTAATGCACAAACAGCTCGAACAAGACCATCACGCTGCCTGGTGTACAAGCTTCAACGTACGCACATGTACAAACACACAAACACACAAACATACGCACACACACACACACACACACACACACACACACACACACACACACACACACACACACACACACACACACACACACACACACACACACACACACACACACACACACACACACACACACACACACACACACACACACACACACACACACACACACACACGCACGCACACACACACACACACACACACACACACACACACACACACACACACACACACACACACACACACACACACACACACACACACACACACACACACACACACACACACACACACACACACACACACACACACACACACACACACACACACACACACACACACACACACACACACACACACACACACACACACACACACACACACACACATACACACACACACACACACACACACACACACAAACACACACACATACACAAACACACACACACACACACACACAAACACACACACATACACAAACACACACACACAACAAATATAAATATTTAACAAACATAAGCGACGGTTTGTGTACACGCAGGCACAAAAGCGTCAGTGAACAGAGGAAGAAAACAAAAGGGTGACGAATGCAGGCATGATGTCAGACTGACTGAAGCATGCAATTCTGTGCATGTGCGCAGTTTAAGATAAAACTAAATCGAATACACCAACGTCTCTCACTATGAGAGCCTCAAAGCGCGTGAGCTCGGAGCAATGTTGACCTGATTGCAAAGTCACAAGAAGGTTTCATGAGGATCCGTGAAAGTTTTTTTACGTTAAAAAAGCATCATATCTAGTTCCGCGGAGTTTCAGGTATTTTTGTTAAAAGCGCAAACATTTCCTTGGTTCATCCAAAACCCGAAGCCACTTTTAAACATGTCTTCACAAAATTTAATTTTTCGATTCAATTGTCTATTCTTTTCAAATACTATATTCCGTTATTATCACAGCTTTGTGAAAAAATGTATTCTTTCAGCTGTGTAAAATGGCTTCAAATTCTGTGTAATTTCTTTTTTATAAATGTTCTCATAAACCTTCATCTGGATCATATGAATTTTCTTCAACGCAGCCAACATTGCATGAAGATAAAACCAAGTTTTTGCATTATTTTGAATCTGATACGAAGCTCGTGGCTACAAATCCAAGCGATGAATTAGCAGTAAATGTCGCCAAAGACTCTACAACCAGGAAAAATCTTTTCCGAAGAACGTTAAACCATTGTTTTTACGCGCATATTGGAGAGAATATTTGATAAAAGCGAGTACTAACTAGGTAGAAGTTGGTTGATGTTGGGAGTGGAAGAAGCGGCATGGGTGGTGGGTGGAGGGTTGTTGTTCGTGGTGGTTTGTGAAGAGGTTGGAGACATCGATGAATTGGAAGAGGGAGAAAGAGGGATGGAGGGAAGGGGAGTGAGTTTGCACATCTTGTTGTTCTGTTGTAGGTGTAGTTGTAGTGACTGCAGCAGTTGGTTGTTGGCCATGGGGATGCTCTGTGGGTAGGAGTGGTTGAGCAATGAGACTGCTTGATGAAGCTCCGAGTTTTATGAAAATTTCTTAAAACTTAGATGATTACCCGGTGATACAATTTATATAAACTAATTCCGGTCTAGGAAATTTTATAATCGCATGATCGTGACGAGAGCTGAAAGACAAATATTTTATCATCTTGTTAAAAAATCTAAAATTGAAATAAAACTAAAAACTTAAAAACATTAAATAAACACACACAGACTCACACTAACACACATAAAACGTATTAGTGAACCTTCTGCTCTCGAGTTTGTCCGTTATTTCCGCTCGGAAGAGTCGTTTCACAAGAAGTTAAACTGGCCGGAGAAGAAAAGATAGATGATGAAGATGAAGAAGATGAAGAGGAAGTAGAAGATGCTGCTGATGATGATGACAAGGATGGTGACGTCAGAAGGTTGTTTGAGGAAAGCACCGGTTGAGAAAGAGATTTGAGTTTTGTTACTGTAATTGATTTTGTTAGATTTTTATAATTAACTAGATTACATTTTTAAGACCTATTGAAGTTCTTATAAAAAAAAGTAAATCAGCAATATCTATTCCACAAAATTTTTTCGAATTTTTTTTAATGCGGGTTTTCAGAATTCATAATTGAATCTTTCGCAAAATATTTTCGCATAAACTCTTTTCCTTGCATAATTTGGTTTAAAAAAGGAACCTATGTTGTTAGGAAAGGCCATTTTGGAGAGATTCGTGACGATAAGTTGCCCATTGGAGGTGCTCAGAAGCTGCATGCTGGCGTTGGAGTTTGCGAGTGGAATGGAAATGATCTGTTGGCAGCCGTTGCTGGTGGAGATGGGAATGAGGAGATGTCTTACGGGAAGAACTGAAGTCTTGGAACCATTCTTAGTTGCTTGTTGAGTGAGTTGTTGTTTGAGTTGTGAGATAAGATTGTTGTTGTTGCAAGTAGTAATGTTGTGATTTGTGATGTTGAGGTTGTTGCTGGTGCTGTTAATGTTGTTGAGAAGGTAAGGCTGTTTGGATACTATAGGTTTTTGTTTAGAGACGTTGTTGTGGTGGTTTATGTTGGCAACATTGTTGTGGTTGTTGTTGAGGACCGGTGTAGTCGAAGTTGTGGTCGTTGTTGAGTTATTGAACGGCAAAGCGAGATGGTTGAAAATACCTTTAAAAAATTATTAATTCAAATTGAGAAGAATTAAGATTAAAGTAATTTTTTTTCCATTTATGTGTATTCATTAAATTAAAAAATATTCTTCATTATGGCGACTGTGTGAGCTTTCATACTTGGATGTGATAAATCGACGATAAAAAAGAATACAAAGCAACCGGAAAAGTAAAATAATGCGTGTTAAAAATTCAAAAGAAAAAAATGTAAAAACTGGAAAAAATGAATTTTTCCAAGCGCCTTAAGCCACATAGTTTCAAAGCCCTTAAATTTTGCGCAAGGAAAGACAAACCTGACAGATTGTCGTTTTTGTTGCTGTCGAGAAGTTCGTTCAGAGGCCAGTTGTCATGCAAGGAGTTGTTGTGGAGTGGGTGCATGGAGGAAAGCACTGGAGAAGAAGTGTTTCTGCAAGATAACATCACGTCCTGTGAGTGTGTTTGTGTGTGTGTGTGTGTGTGTGTGTGTGTGTATTTGTGTGTGTGTGTGTGTGTGTGTGTGTGTGTGTGTGTGTGTGTGTGTGTGTGTGTGTGTGTGTGTGTGTGTGTGTGTGTGTGTGTGTGGTGTGTGTGTGTGTGTGTGTGTGTATTTGTGTGTGTGTGTATGTGTGTGGGTGTGGGTTTGTGTGTGTGTGTGTGTGTGGTAGCTTTTTTGGGGTTGTATGTGTTGTATTTATAAGCAACATCTTATAAGCATCCTCTTGCTAAAATAGACCAAAACCCATAAAATAAGGTTTATTATAATTTCTAAGACATTTTTTCAAGAAAAAAAGTATTCACTCGATTTGAAAATTTTTTGAATGATAAGTTTTATAATATATTTGTTTCACATATGGTGTAACGAATTTATATATTTCAAACTTATCTGTTTAAAATTTACATAGGACTTTTAGATATTCCAGGAATTTGAAAAAAATTAACGCTATTCTTTTTTAAATCAGGTTTCAAAATATAATAAAGGCTTACTTTTTTTGTCTTTTCAAAAGATACATTTATCCTGAATGGTTATATAAAGACTTGAAATGCTTTTTTTAAAAAGGGAAAAACTGGTAGAGCAATGGTGAAGCATCTTGCCTTAAAACCTCTTGAAGGTCATGAAAACTGCTATTAAAAAGTTATATTGTTTTTTCAAATTTCTGATTAAAGTTTATCACATATTTAATTCCTATTCTAGATTTCAAAATAAATGTTAAAACTAATTTTTCCCACAGCCTTTCATAAGAGCACGAAGCACTTCAGCTACTTCCATTGAACCTTACAACAAGCCTTCATGATTATTTGTCATATAAAAACCCCATAATTTAGTTATATATAGAAAACAATGATTGCTTTTTAGAGACGACCAAAGGAAATTTCCATTCAAGAATGAGTCGATCTGTATATCTTTGAAACACATGAAATTGCGGACAATTAAGTTTCAAATTAAATAAATTTATAAATGAATAAATATATATTTTTTTTATTCTTCAACGATGGTTTCAAAAAGAGAAAGCTTTGAAGACTTCACAGATTTATCGGTCTTGAAGCTCAACAAATCTATTTTAATCACCTGCAAAGGCTTCCTAAAAAAGAAATATATGAAATGAAAAGGTGAAAAGCTGTTTTAGAGAAAAATGAATCAATGATTCTGTAATGGTACTGATTTTGGAGAATTTTTTATAGTAAGAATGGAGTATTGAATAAGTGTGTGGAACGTTGTGGTGAAATGGGGTGATTGAATTCTATAGGCGATTAGTGTGGTGAGAAAAATAGATGGGCGTAACAGTGAAGTCTAAATTATAAAAAAATTATTTACAAAAACTTATTGAAATTAAATCAGCATGCGACCTGCTTGATGATGGCCGAGTGGGCCATCTTGGCAGCTTCGCCGGGCACTTCAAGGCAGCCTATCTGCTCGCATGACTCCAGGTCGATCTGTCGGTGGTTGGTTCTTGTTAATGTTATTAAGGTTATTGTTAGTATTACGGTTATTAAGGTCGATGCATGGAGAATGGTTGTTTCAATGGAAAGAGGTGTTAGTGGGGTAAGCTCAGTGGTAATAGTGCTTTTGACGAGGTTAATATTGTTACAACGGAGTTGGTGTTTTCCTTATTGTTGTTAATAGCTTTAGCACTGACTCTATCTAATATTTGAAATAGAGTATATTAAATACATTACCTGAATTAGGATCATCAATTATTATTTGCAATATGTAATTGTCATTTTTCACGACTCTTTACTGTCTTCTATTAGATTAAGTTGTAATGTGGAGCATTTCATATTTAAAAAAACAACAGCAACACACACGTTTACTCGCCTCTGTCATTTTCATCGAAAATCTTCTTTCAGCACTACACTGCATAAAAACTACTACAACGTATGATTTACTTTGTATAAATCTACTTAACCTACAACTTTTACTTTTTCAACTTTTGTTACACAGTTTTTTAAACTTTCTAAGATTTCTCAAAAATAAAATACTCGCCATAAACTTTATGAGGCTGGAAAAAAATGATTAATTATTCTCGTCTTACAGTCATGATATTTTATTCCCTTACAACAACTATACAAAATTATAGTCTTTAGACTTCAATAAGAATGTTTCCCGCTGTTTCTTGGATGGACGAAGCGGAAAAAGCGTTTTGAAAATTAATTGGTTGTAAACTAAAAATTATTTTAAGGTGTCAAAACTGCAGAAATATCCAAGAAAAGCCGGAGACCTTGGTGTGCACTTGAGTCAGTTAGAGGACCTCTCTCAACTACAAGAACCACTCACTCTTGCAAAAGCTATTCCGTCGTCGATGGGCGTGGGTGTATGTGTGTGTGTTAACGTGGGTGTGTGTGTATGTAGGTGTGTGTATGTGTGTGTACAAGCATGTTAACGTATTGATGAGTGTATACAACACGCGTGCCTGCTGTGTTCCACACGCATACATGCATACAAACACACAAGACGCACACTTTGGTTTTTTTGATGGATGTGCGTGAGGCTTCGTGCAAATGCTCGTGTGACGTATGTGAATTAGTGCGAGTAGAACTATAAATAGGTCGGATGAAGTTGGAGACAGGGTTTTAAAATCAGAACACAATTTAAAGAAAAAAAATGCAAACTCAGTACCTAACAAAGTCAAAATCACAACTCAAACATCGTCTCAGCACCAAAACAAAGTTGCTTTCGACATTCAGCGTAATACAAACTTTGCAGCTTTGAAATGCTGTTTTATGCTTTATTATTTCAGGATGACATATGTGTTCTAATGTGCAAACGTATTTTTCTTTATACTGACCAGGCATACACCGAGCCAAGTCTTAGGTATTCGTAAAGAACTGTATTTCTGTTTATATTAACTTTTAATATATAAAAATGAATTATTTAAAATAATTTCATACGAAAAAAATTCAGCGTCTAATTTTTAAAGCTTGTAAATTATGTTGATCTTTTTCTTTTATTTTTCTATGAAATTTATTTTCTTTACCAGAATTTTTTATGCAAAAAAAGTCGTGTTTTTGAAGTAAGATGTTGATCTCGAAAAACACCGATCTGCCCGCCATTCACGCCAAGAGAGTCACCATCATGCCAAAGACATCTAGTTGGCGAGGCCCATCAGAGGCGAACGTGCCTAAGAAGCGGCGATCCTGGAGGGATCCTGGGGTCAGGACTCCCCCAGGACCGCCGGCCATGTGAAGGGGTATTTAAGTAAGCAAAGAATATTTTAGTTTTAGACAGATATCACTATAACTACACATCATGGGCGACGATCCTGGGGCGATCCTGGGGTCAGTAAGAAGTCATCTGCCTAGCTTCTTGTGTGCTTGCTTCACAAAGTGGCTCTGAAATTGTTATGAGCAGTATTTTATCACAAATTTATAAAAATTTTGTTGTATTTTGGAATTTGTCTTTAGAATTAAAAAGTCTTCAGACAAATAACTGAAGTCTGATTTAATATCCACACTATCTATTACACACTTTTTATTGTTCGTTATATAATTCAATGAAAAAATTTAATTTAAATTATTTCAATTCTTTAAAAATTTTACAAAATGGTCTCTGAGCTTCAATGAAGAAATTGGATTTTTGAGAAGCTGGAAGGGTTTCGAGGTTGGTAGGCTTAATGCCTTGAAGATCTTTTTTTTCTTTTTTCAAAAAAAAACAAAAAAAAAAACACACACACACACACACACACACACACACACACACACACACACACACACACACACACACACACACACACACACACACACACACACACACACACACACACACACACACACACACACACACACACACACACACACACACACACACACACACACACACACACAAACACACACACACACACACACACACACACACACACACACACACACACACACACACACACACACACACACACACACACACACACACACACACACACACACACACACACACACACACACACACACACACACACACACACACACACACACACACACACACACACACACACACACACACACACACACACACACACACACACACACACACACACACACACACACACACACACACACACACACACACACACACACACACACACACACACACACACACACACACACACACACACACACACACACACACACACACACACACACACACACACACACACACACACACACACACACACACACACACACACACACACACACACACACACACACACACACACATAAACACACACACAAACACACACGTGTACAACTGCATGCTTTTCCACATCGATGTACACTCTCCATCTTGGGCGAACGCAAGCATGAAAGCGTGTGCATATCACAATGCATTCAGAGCTTTGGCAATAGGAGAATTATTCTAGCGTGTCATCTGCGCGAGAGATGCATCATAGCTGCTTACGTTTTTGCAAATGGTGCCTCGCTTCTCTTCGGTCTCTGCAAGCACCAAAGCAGGTATACAATGCTGTTAAAATCTAAATGTTACTGTACAACTCTAATGCAGTTTCACAAATGCACTTCTATTTGAAGTCAGTTGACAACGAACGTAACCATAAAAAGAAAAGGATTGTCTGAAGCTTGCGTGAGCCTACGCGTTCTTCTAAGCCATGAAACGAAAATTAATAAAATGGCTTACTAAACTCTCTAGATTTTTAGCTTCTTTTTTCACATTGAAACGGAATATTAATAAATTTTCTTCAATACTTTAAAATTGTATAAACATTCTCTTATTATTTCAAAAAAGCTATACACAATTATATTAATTTATAGGTTAAATTGGAAACTTAAACATTACTTGTTTGGACAAAATTATCCGAACAAACTATTTATTCGCTTTCACATAGATAAAATGAATAATGATATATTGGGTACTAATGCAACTAAGACGAATTGAATGCGTTGGTTTAAAAATCAACAATGGGGAAAATGCTTTTAGAACAATTCTTAAAGAAGTAACTCATTGTCAGCCACAAATTCAGAATTGACAAAGGTTTCTACATGTAAAAGAAACCACAAAAATAGGTTAGAAGGTTAATTTTGATTTAGTTCTGCTGCTCAATGTCTATATTTTTAACCAGGATGTGGTTTGGAAGGGTTAGCTGTAGCGTGGAAAAAACATAACTAAAACTTCAGAAAAAAAAAAATATTTTTATTAATTAAATCTGTATTTCAATTCAATTTTATAAGTATGACTTACCATCTCTTACTAACACTTAAGTTTATTTTTAAATTCATATTGCAAAAATTATCTTCTCGATCTTATTTTCTCTTGCTAAAATTCGTCAAAAATAAATAATTTCTAGCTTTTAAGTTAATTTGTTGAATCAAATAATAATACTTTTGATTTTGACAATGAATTTAGGCAGTCACCTCAGTGAGTCAGCCCATGCCCCCAGCCAACAGGAGCCCATTTCCAACTTGGTACTTCAACTAGAAGACACTCCTTCTGTGGTTCGTTTATATTTATGGTTATTCAGTGTCAATATTCTCTTACACAATAACACAATAATTCGTTTATTTGCAAGCAAATAAATTTAGAAATCGAAGCAAATAAATGCTTGTATGGCTTCCTAGAAAAATGAAATAATACATGAACTTCTTAATTAAATTCACAAATTAAAAGAATTGTTAATAATAACAAATGTTTTCATTGATTTACCATAAAAAATTAAAGTGTTTTAGTTTTCTAAAACTAATATTTTATGGAAATACTTTTTATTGTTAAAGTTGTAAACATATTTTTCTACTCACAGATAAATTTCAAAAAAAAACAAATTTCAAAATTTTCACTATAAAATAAATTTTAAAGACATTGCTTCACTTGCACTTGACAGATTCCAGACACAGTGACAGCCAGTTACATGAACTCTGCAGGGTTCGAAGTCACTGATCCCAGACTGTCAGTCCTATTTTAAAAGTTTTTTAAGAGGATAATAAAATATTTTTTAAAATACTATTAATTTAAATATATTTTAATTTTTTTCAAAATTTTGTACAACACCTTATTAGCCCTACCACTAAATCAGTGTTCGTCTGGTGTCGCTCGCTACTCAGAAGATGATGGCGGAGTTGGTGAATGATGCCATGCAGCTGCACAAGGTCAAACTTGCGTCTGTCTCACGCAAACAACTCAAGGTTGAATTTCAGGAAAGAGCGCTATAGAAATTGATTTGATTGATTGATTGAAGGTTGACACCCTCTTCTCTGCTTTCAAGAAGTTTTTTTGTGAAGTGAATTGTATCAGTGGCTTCAAGATAAAGGCTTTTTCATCTTTTTATCCACTGCTTCTTCACTCTTTCATCAAGCGAAAATTCTCCGATCATTAAATTCCTCCACACATCATCTTTCAACACCGTACCAATTCGTCAAATCCTTCCACATCACCACCACGCAGTACTCACGATGGAGGACCTCGACACAGCACTTGGCATGCACAACATCAACGCCACCAAGCCACCCTACACCCTCTGAGTCTCCTAAGACAGTCGCTTCAATCAACAATTAATATTTAATTATTCTATTTCCAAATAATATTAATAATAATTTTCGTTTAGGCTTGCAACTTTTAATATTTTTTATTAAAATATAGTGCAAACATGGCTGTTTGAATTGCACTAATAGTAAGAATACATTTAAATGATCGAGAAAAACCATTTTCAAAATTTAATTTTTTTTTTCAAAATTTAATTTTTTTTATCAACAAGGGATGCAAAGAAATGAACTTTTCTGAATGAGTAACAAATTAAAATTGAAATGAAAATAAATTAATGGTTAAAAATAAATTATGCCAAATAGCTAACTAGCGATTTTTTTAATATAATTTTTTTATATATAATAAATTAACTTTATAATTATTCAGAGATGCGGAAAGAATGTATTAATGCAACATTAAAAATCCTTAACAAATATCTGAAAACTAACATCTAATATGGCCTTCGTCTGTCAGACAATAATAATAATACAAACCATGAAAGAAATATACACATATGTAACAATATCAGTGATCAAATTTCCATTGGCATATTTTACATGATACATTTCGTTCAATTTGATCATTAAATTTTAATTTAGGTGAAAGTAAATCGTTCTGTTTGATTGACCCTAACAGTTATGGCATGACTATACAGAATGGAAGTTGATTTTTAAAAATATTTACCCACAATTAATGAGCGAATTAATTAGTAAAAGAAGCGCCCAAATTCGTGAATAAAAAGTTTGAGAAGGTTTTAAAATAAATAAAAAGATGCAAAATTAAAGAACAATAAAACCTTTTCCTAAGAGGAGAAATGGAGGTGCTATTTATGGATATCAATTTTAAATGATTTATTTCAAAATTAGTAATATAATTATTATTCTTGTGTTATATTTTATCAAATTGATAACATTTTCTAGATCAAAAATTGTCAATAAGATTACTATCACCGTCGTAAGAGGCAAATGGGTATATAAAGAAGATGCATATTGAACTTATTTGTTACTTATTATACAAAAATTATTAAATTATTATTATTATTTTTTAATTATAAAGTAAAAAGTCCTTCAAATGCTTTTCTTTGCGACTCCGATGGCACTCCCGAGCCAGCCCCGACAATCTCCACAGGCGTTTTCGGCTTGTCTCCCGCCGTTTCGACCGCCCCTATCGTTCGCACCACGTTCTGTGGAAGATGGCGTGATGGGAGCTTGCTGAAAATGCTCCGCTTGTTTATTATAAAGCGCTATACAAAATGTATTTAGTTTATTTATTGATTTATGGTTACGATCCTTCTTGAAGATCAGTGCGCAAGTAATATTTTAACTCACAATTCGATAAATTGAGAACAAATCACCCCAGCACCACTAACCATTCCTTCGAGCACTTTTCCGAAGACGACATTCGAGTAATCCAGCCATGGAGTCGCCTTCAGAGTGATGAAGAACTGACAGGCGTTTGTGTCAGGACCCCTGTTCGCCATTGACACCCAGCCCTCTCCCTGGTGTCTCAGTAGGAAGTTCTCGTCTGGGAACATGCCGCCGTACAGACTGATGTCTATATCCGAGTTGGTGTTTGTTGCGTAGTTAGTTATGTGATGCTTCAATTCGTATTTGATCGAACAGTGGTAATCACCTATTCATTAAAGTTTCAATTGCAATTTTCTTTTGTCTTACATTTCAAAATCAACAGCTACACCAAAAACAAATTAAAACAACCACAACAGTCTCCACAAATCAAAATGACCCCCATCCTATAAACCATTTTAAAGTAATAATCAAGATAAATCCATAAAAATAATAGCTTCAAGTAAACATCAAATAATAAAAAACATGCAAGAAGATTCAATTCTCACTATCAGTGTTGTTGTCTTTTGAAACATTGCCTCCTTGGATCATGAAATCCCTGATGACGCGGTGGAAGAAGCTACCCTTGTACCCCAGCCATCCTTCCTTACCGTCACGCACTGAGTAAGAAATTGGTAAAAGTGAAAGAATGCTTTTATTGCATTCAGGAATAATGGAAACTAATTTTTGTTCAGCACAAATGTTCAATAGTTTGCAGATATCTGTATATATATGAGACCTTGAATGTTTCTTCATGAAATATATCTTGTAATAGGTATATATAAAATAAAATAATTTGAGGTTAAAAATAGATGGACAAATTAAATTGATGAATAGGTGAAAAAAATATTTTAAAAACTTATACATGTTTGGAAGCCTTGAGCAAGAGCCAAAAAGTTCTTAGCAGTTTTTGGAACTATACCTCCAAACAAGCCTATCACTATTCTTCCCACCTCCACTCCATTCATCTCTATGTCTAAGTAAACCTGAAATACCGATTATAAATTCAAATGTATATATAAATAATAAATTATTTATTATTAATACAATTTATGAATGTAAAATCATAATAGTTTATTCAAAATATGTTTCTTACGAGATCAGTGATTTCAAAATTTAAATCCCTGCTTGCATCAAAGTTTGGAGGAGCTTTGAATAAATTTACAATAGTCCATAGCAAATAAATACCTCCCAAGCCTATTACAACAAATGTAAAAGTTCTTAGTTTTGCAAACTTTCGCAACATTATAGTTTTCACTTTAACTTTGACAAAGTTACTTTTTTTTAAAATTTAAAGAGACACCAATAACAATAAAAGTATTTTTGATGAAAAATGTCTAAAATCGCTCCGTTAAGAATTTGAAAAATTATAATAATAACTTTAAAATGCATATTTATATTATGAATTTAAAAAAAATTAATTTTGTTATTTATGAGATTTGTTTAAATAAAGATTAAAAATTTAAGTTCTATGTTTTTTAAAGATTTAACTTAGTTTCACTTTTAAACTCTAACTTCTTTAGAGTATTTTTCATGGTATGAAAGGCGTATATTTCATCTTTAACTACAAAACAATTATTGATACTCAAAGAAAAATTGAACGTAAAGCCTCAATAAAAATGCATTCCTGATAGACAACTTTACAGAGATTAAATGAAGCGCTAAGTATCTTATAATAAGATTATTTATTTATTGATTAAAATATTAAATTAAAAATAATATAAAAGAATTCACAAATGGGAAGTAATAGTTTAAATAGTAGCGAAGTTCGTTCATTGAACTTAAACCTCTCTGAAGCTCTCAAATCAAGTGAGAGTGGATAATATTCTAATTGTATCTTTTTAAATGCATTCGGTGCATATTTAGAAACCTATACTAATTCTAATCAGTTTTCTTTGCCTTCCAGTGAAGATTTCTCTTGAGACGTACAGGAATGAAGTGTGGCCTGAGCTGCAGACAAGTGTCCAAAAGGCTCTCACCATGAACAGCAGCCACTTTCACACCGAGTCTTATGAGACCTTCTATAGGTGCGCAAGTGAATAAATAAAATTACTAATATTGTTAATATATAATTATAATGTTTATGTCTATTTTGATGGCCTTATAAATACAAATTTCTTTACATTAACATTAAAAACAAATATAAAAAAATTAATGAAAAAAACAGATGGTTAAATATTTATATACTACATTTAATTCTTGAAGAAACGTGTTGAGAGTGGTGCAGAGTGGTCTGGGAACTACCCTTTCATGTGACTTGAAGATCCTCATCTCACAGCACCTCACCCTTCTCAACCACTCTCTAATGGTTTTCCTCTATCTTCTTGAAAAATAATGTTTATATCTTTTAATTTAATATAGATAATTCCAATGAACTCTGTTTTCACTAAAGTGATCATACAAAAGAAAAGAAACATTTAAAAAACCAACACACATTCCAACATACACTCACACACACACACAAAGACACACACACACACACACACATACACGCACACACTCACACACAAACAGCAGCACAGTGCAAACAGCACGACAGCAGCGCCTACCACAGTTGATGCAGTGAGATACATTATATCTTTCAACACTGCACTGCTGTCCTTCAACCACGCCATCGACTTCACACATCTCATTTGCCTGGCAAGTCTTTTCTCTTTTCGTCTTTTTACGTGATTTTTTCGCTAATTTTTTTCTTATTTTAAAATAATAATCTTTATGATCATCTTCATCATCATTACCAGCCTCCTCATCACCCTCATCATCGATATCATCACCATGACAGAGAGTAAGCAACGTCATGTCATTGGACGACTTCAACAAACTCTTCAAGAGCATCATCGCTGACAAGCACGTGCATACGCTCATACGTGCGTGCACAATAATTCATTTGTTCTTTTTTCAATTATTCATTCTTCCATCTTACCATACACTTTTCTTTTATTTGTCTTTTTATCCTTCCATTTATTTACCAACCAATCTTTCTATTCTTCCATCTTACCATACACTTTTCTTTTATTTGTCTTTTTATCCTTCCATTTATTTACCAACCAATCTTTCTATTTATCTATCCATCCATCTATCCATCCATCTATCCGTCCATCTATCCATCCATCTATCCATCCATCTATCCGTCCATCTATCTATCCATCTATCCATCCATCTATCCATCCATCTATCCATCCATCTATCCATCCATCTATCCATCCATCTATCCATCCATTTATCCATCCATCTATCCATCCATCTATCCATCCATCTATCCATCCATCTATCCATCCATCTATCCATCCATCTATCCATCCATCTATCCATCCATCTATCCATCCATCCATTTATCCCTCCATTTATCCATCCATTTATCCATCCATCCATCCATCCATCTATCCATCCATCCATCCATCCATCTATCCATCCATCCATCCATCCATCCATCCATCAATCCATCCATCCATCCATCCATCCATCCATCCATCCATCCATCCATCCATCCATCCATCCATCCATCCATCCATCCATCTATCCATCCATCCATCCATCTGTACATCCACAGCATTGCTAGCAGATCTACAGTTGAAATCCTTTTCAGTGGATCCTGAAGTGATGGAAAACCTTGTTGTTTCGCTCTATTCCATGTGCCCAGGTGGATGCCTTGGACCTGTTACCTTCCATACTTCTCTCACAATAAACTAATTATATCACAAACTTCATTTATGAATGAAATTAGCAATATTTTACATACAAATTTGGCCTGATGAAGTGTTTACACTAATTTAGTTGATACTCTTTTCCAGAATACTCCGAGATACGGCCATCGTTGTTCGAGCGCTTCATCGCCAACTTCAAGCCACTCACACTACCTGACCTGGAATACCACCGTCAGGACGTCTTGCGCATGTGCAATGAACTCAGAAACCAGCCGAATTTCAACTGGTATCATTTTAATCATTGGATATAGTTTAATTACTCACATGAATTTTTTAATTTTGTTATTACTCTATTACTATTTACATAAAATTAGATTTTTATTATAAATATTGATTGCATTTTTTTACAGTGGTGATCAAAGCAAGAAGAGAAGATTGAGTGAGAGTTGAAAGTAATTATTTAGTTTGTAACAATTCAGGAATGCATCGTTAAGTATTCAGAATTTCTTTTGGGAATGCCTAATTTGTACTTAGTTTATAAAGTCTGCGTGAATTCTTTTAAATCAGTAATTATAGCTAGCTTTTGTTTTATGATACATCTGAAAACAGTTTGTTCAATTTGTTTCAATGAAATAAAAATTGCAAAATGTATTTAATACACTTTATTTTATAAAAATAAAATATATATATAATATTTTTAAACGCTTATAAACTTAATTTTCAATTAAGCCTAAATTTATTTTTGAACTATTGCTTCTATTAGGAAATTAACTTGATAAAAAAATAGAAAGTTAAATGTTTGACTCCATTTAAATCTTAATGTTTAAAAGCAAATCTATAATTTAAAGGCTGTTAACTTTACATTTATAAAATCATTGTTATTTTTAGTTTTTAATATTCATGATAGCTGCTAGTCTTGTTAAATTGTGTTCAAGTTTTAAAATCAATCAAATTATTCTTAAAAACTTATCTCAATCATCAATGTTTGTATTTTCATTTCGTCATAAAAAACATTGAAATAATCATAAAAAAACCACATTTATATATAACATCATTTCCATGTACAAATATTTGTTAAAAATTATTTTGCAATTTTTAGGAAATCCGAAATGCCTAGCGACAAAGTGAAGCGTGTGGTTAAGAACATCTTGAAGCCCCTGAGGGACGAGAGGGCCTACAGAGGCCTGGAGTTAAGCAATGGCCTGAAGGTTCTTCTTGTCAGCGATGTCAACACTGACAAGGCGTCTGCCGCCATGGACGTCCGAATTGGTTCGCCACTTTTTAAATAATAAATATAAAGAAAAATATTATTTTTTACTTTAGAATATATTATTGTTTAATCTAAAAATAAATACTTAAAATAAATGTTTAGTCACTATAAGCACACCAAATCTTCTAAAGGTGCTATGTCAGACCCGATCGAACTGCCCGGACTTGCTCACTTTTGCGAGCACATGCTCTTCCTCGGCACCAAGAAGTACCCAGTGGAGAACGACTATGACAAGGTCGTCATGGCAACAATTCCTAATCATTTTAAATCAATCCAATTTTCACCACATGTATCACATCTACATATCACAAATATATTCAAAATTTCAGCGTTGCAATTGCATGTCTGGCCTCTACATAAAAACGACAATTATTATAATTATTATTATTAAAATGCACAAATTCAATTTCATCAAAACTCACAAACATAAGCCTCCCAACCACCCTCTTCCCCACCATAGTTTCTGAGTGAGCACGGGGGACATAGCAATGCGCACACAACTGGAGAAGACACCAACTACTTCTTCGACGTCTCACCAGAGTTCCTGCCCGATGCCCTTGACAGGTTTATAATAGGGATGTGTTCAGATGATGGGGTAGTGATGATGATGATGATGATGTTAACGAAAGAGGTGATGATTATGAATTTAATTGTGGTGTAAAAATCGTGATAATTGTTTTGGCAGCACAAATATTGATAACAAAACATTTTGCACCATTGGACATCACTTCTTCTACCCACTCATTCATCCACATCACCCTTCTCTCCGCCACCCACCCAGTGATCAAACCCTCCCCCTCTCCCCCAGATTCGCTCAGTTCTTCATCTCGCCCCTCTTCACCGAGACAGCAACCACGCGTGAACTGAACGCCATAAACTCTGAAAACGACAAGAACCTCAAGGCAGACGCGCGCCGAGTCTACCAACTGGAGAAGTCGCTCTGTCGTACCGGCCACGACTTCTCCAAGTTTTCCACTGGTGGGTGGGTGAGTTGTTTGCTCGGGGTGGGTTTTGTGCTTTGGTGGATTGGTTTTCCGTTGTTTTAAACTTATTTATTGTACTGTTTTCCAACGTACTTTACTCTACTGTTATGCATTGCATTGCATAGTATTGTATTCCATTGCAAAGCACAGCATTCCAAAAACATCATCTCCACCACAACCACCACCACCACAATCGCGACCACGAAGGCAACCGCGAGACGCTTGAGACGATCCCGAAGGAGCGCGGCATCGACGTGCGCGAGGAACTCCTCAAGTTCCACTCGAAGTTCTACTCCGCCAACACCATGGCTCTCGCCGTGCTCGGAAAAGGTGTCTTCGTTGGGCGTTCGTGTGCTCGCTGACCATCCCATCTCCATCCATTCATCATCAATATAACAATTCCCCATCAAACTCCTTCTCAACTAATGCATCACCACCCATTCATCACTGGCCGCAGTATCATCCATACCACCACAACCCACCACTCCTTCTACAACCACAACCACAACAGCCACCTCCTCACCGCTACACCCTCCCACCCAACCACCACCACCACCTCAGAGAGTCTGGACAAACTGGAGCAGATGGTGACGACCCTCTTCAGTCCCGTTCTGAACAAGAACATCACTGCCCCCTCATGGGCAGAGCACCCTTTTGGGCCCGAACAAGCCAAGGTTGCCCCAGATTTTATTCCATGTTACTGACCCTCCCGCCCCACTCCACCCCCTCCCACCAACGTTCAGCCACCTCATTCACGCGCTAGTATCCAAACATGTCGTTGTTCAAAGAGAATTTAAAGAGAGTTTTAATTTTTTTTAATTCTGTGCACATATCACATAGCAACATTAAACCACCAATTGATGACACCATCTCAACCTTCTCTATCCCTTCACCACTACCACTCCACCATCACCACACCATCACCCCACCATCACACCACCATCACTCCACCATCACTCCACCACCACACCACCATCACTCCACCACCACCCCACCACCACACCACCATCATTCCACCATCACCCCACAATCACCCCACCATCATTCCACCATCACTCCACCACCACCCCCTCAGAAAAAGCTGTTTGTGCTGCCCATCAAGGACATCAGAACCCTCACCCTCACCTGGGCCATCCCCGACCTTCATCCCCACTACAAGTCCAATGTAATCCGCAATCATTTTTTTCTTTTTTTATTAAATTTTTTTATTAAATTGATATTATTTTTAATTATTATTATTCTTTTTTTGTTATAATTCTTTTTTATTACCTCATTATCATTAATAATAATAAAATTTCTCGTCATCATCATCATCATCATCATCATCATCATCATCATCATCATCATCATCATCATCATCACCACTGCAGCCAGGCCACTTTCTAGGTCAGTTGATAGGTCATGAAGGCAAGGGAAGTCTTTTGTCAGAGTTGAAAAGCAGAGGTTGATGATGATGATGATGATGATGATGATGATGATGATGATGATGATGATGATGATGATGATGATGATGATGATAATGATGATGATGATAATGATGACGAAGAAGCTAAAAATGCAATTTTAAAGCGAATCATTTTATAAAATACAACGCTTTTCATATCTTAGCCATTAGTCTTTCCTTATCACCGCCCTCAACCACTCAGCACCACTACCCGCCACCAACGACAGGCTGGGTGAACGCCTTATCATCGGGCGAGAACTCGGGCGCTAAAGGCTTCATGTTCTTCCTCATCGACCTTGACCTCAGCGAGGAGGGCATTGGTGCGTCATTGAGCTCTCCTCTCTGATCTATTTCACTTATATTTGTTCGAAATAATTGTTTATTTTTATATATTTTTATCTGTTATTTTTTATTTTTTTTATTTCATATTTTTTAAATTATAATTTTGAATTCATTTTTTCACTTATTTATTCATTCATTCATCTATCCATGCATCTATCCATTCTCCCACCCATCCATCCATCTCTTCACCCATTCACCCATCCATCCGTGAACTCATCCATTCACTCATCAATCCACCCACTCATCCATGCCTCAATTCATTCATTCACCCACCCATGCATGCATTCATTCAGAGCACGTGGATGAGATAGTCTCACTGGCCTTCCAGTACATCAACATGCTCAAGAAGGAAGGGGTGCAAGAGTGGGTGTTCAAGGAGTGCCAGGTGCTGCTGATGATGATACCGATGATGATGATGAGGGTGTTGATAATCATCCATTCATTCACACCTACTGATGCGTCAATTTAATGAGCGGGAATATAAAATTCATCTATTAATCCATTCATCTATCTATCTATTAGTCCATCCATTTATCTATCTATTAATCCATCCATCTATCTATCTATTCATGCATCCATGAATCCATCCATCTATCCATCTATTCATGCATCCATGAATCCATCCATGCAGATGCTCAGTGACATCGACTTCAAGTACAAGGACAACGACAATCCAAGTTCTTTCACTTCCCATTGTTCAGCCATTATGCATGTAGGAGGGGGTTGATGGTGGGATGGTTTGGGGAGTTATTGGTTGTTGCGGGGTGGTGATTGGTGGTTAGAGGGTGGGGGATTTTTGGAGGAGTGGATTAATGGTTGTGATGATGATGATCTTAACCATCATCATCATCAGCACCAGCATCATCACAACCACCAACCTCACCATCACCACAACTACCACCACTACCACCATCAGTTGTTTCCACTAGAGGAGGTGTTGTCGGCCGGCTACTACTACAACGACTACAAGCCCAAGCTGATCGAGTCAATCGTTGAGATGCTCAAACCCGAGAAGTTGAGGTGCCTGTGGTGGTGATGGTGGTGGTGGTTTCGATGGTGGTTGCGGAAGAGGAGGAGGATGATGGTGAGGGGGAAGAGGAGGAGGATGATGAGGAGGAAGAGGAGGAGGATGATGAGGAGGAAGAGGAGGAGGATGATGATGATTAGGAAGAGGAGGATGATGGTGAGGCGGAAGAGGAGGAGGATGATGGTGAGGAGGAAGAGGAGGAGGATGATGATGATGAGGAGGAAGATGATGATTGTGATGATGATGAGGAGGAAGAGGATGATTGTGAGAATGAGAAGAAGGAAGAGGAGGGTGAGTTTGACGATGGTGGTTGTGGTAGCTGTGGTGAGGCAACCAACCAGCTATCACTCCGTTAAACCAAACAACTAACCAGCCAACCGTCCAACAGACTGAGGGTGGTTGGCAAGAAGTTTGAGAGCGTTGTTGACAGCGTGGAGAAGTGGTACGGCACGCAGTACAAGCTGGAAGCCATTCCCGAGAAGAGTATTCAGGTTTTTGATTTTATAACCCTTAATCGTTATTGGTATTTATTTTTATTATTATTACTACCACTACAACCACTACCAGGACTCTGACTATTACTCTCGCCACAACCACCATAACTTCCATCAATAACACAACTACCACCAACACTACCAATTCCACAACAGCAATGGCAGAAGGTGGGCTTGAATGCAGTCTTCCACCTGCCCAAGGCGAACCAGTTCATTCCGGCAGACCTCAACTTCATCCCATGCGGCTCTGATGTGCGTGCATAATATTTCATGTTGTTTTTATTTGTATTATTATTATTATTATTATTAATAATATTATTATCATTATTATTAATTATAAAAATATTTTTTTATTGACCTTTTTCTTCATCTTGTTGACTCACTTTGACCTTTAACATACTCAATAAAAATATTCAATGCATCATCGCACTAATTCAACCATCATCCTCATCACACTGCCAACACTACTCTTGTTTCAATGTCTTAAACGTTTGGTTTCTTAATTTTAGAAGCCACGCCACCAAGACGCTCAAAACCCACCCTCCTTCCCTTTCCCCCAAAACCACCCCCTCCCTGAAACCACCCCCCTCCCTGAACCACCCCCTCCCTGAAACCACCCCCTCCCTGAAACCACCCCCCTCCCTGAACCACCCCACAGTCGCCTACTTCACCCGCCACCATCGTCGACACCAAGTACTCTAGACTGTGGTTCTGCAGAGACGTCCACTTCAAACTGCCCAAGGCCTGCTTCTACGCGCAGATCTACACGTGCGTTTGAGGAAGGTGGAGGGGATGATAACGATCTAATCATCATCATGACCACCACCAATGCAGACCTAAGGCCTATTGCGATCCATTATCGAAGAATTACGCTCGTTTGTATGCGGACCTGGTGAAGGACTCTCTCATTGAGTTCGCCTACGACGCCAGGTGGCTTGTTGGCGCGGCTTGATCGATTGGTGCATTGTAGACAGGGTGACCGAATGATTGGGGTTTCATAATCGGTGCGTAGGTTTATTCGGCATGCACTGATTAGCCATTCCAATTGGAATTAATGCTTGCAGACTGGCCGGCATCTCGTACGACATCCACAACAACATGTATGGAATGCAGGTGGCTGTTTATTTATTCGCTGCATCATTTCATCCTTCCATTGACTGCTTTCTTCTCCAGAATCGCAATGGGAACGAACCATTATCGATATATTTTCGCGGTTTTTGATATTTTTTTCATAATTCTCTATTCCCCATATCTACTCTTCTTTTAACCCCCATCATCACCACCACCACACACCCCCCCCCCCCTCCCTCTCCCCCCAAAACACACTATACACACACACACACACACACACACACACACACACACACACACACACACACACACACACACACAAACGTAAACACACACACACACACACACGTACACACACACACACACACACACAAACGTACACACACAAACGTACACACCCACAAACGTACACATAAACACACAGTTGAGTCTGGGAGGGTACTGCGACAAGCAGGCGGTGTTGTTGGCTAAGGTGATGGAGAAGTTGTGCAGCAGGAAGGTCTCCAAGGAGCGCTTCGGCATCCTCCTCGAGAGTGTGCGTATGGTGTTGATGATGATGCTAGTGGTGGTACTGATGATAATGCTGATGGTGGTGCTGGTGGTAGTACTGGTGATGGTGGTGTTGATGATGCAGTGGTGTTTGATAAAGAGTTCGTAATGATTAAATTGAAGTTGCGAGTTTTTCTCTCTGATTGTCTGTATGTAAGCATTATAATCATAATCATCACCACCACCACCATCATAACCATCACCACCACCACAATCATAACCATCACCACCACCACAATCATAACCATCACCACCCCCACCACCACCATCATAACCATCATCACCACCACCACCATCATAACCATCATCACCACCACAATCATAACCATCACCACCACCACAATCATAACCATCACCACCCCCACCACCACCATCATAACCATCACCACCCCCACGACCATCACCACCGCCAGTATATAAGAGACCTGAAGAACTTTCAGATGGAGCAGCCCTACCAACAGGCCACCTACTACACCTCTCTCGTCGTCTCCGAGACCGCCTGGACCAAGGAGGAGTTGTTGGAGAACACTGAATGTTGGGGGGGGGGTTTGGAGGAGAGGGGGGTTTTGGGGGTGCTTGGGTGCTTGGGTGGTTTTTGTGGGGGGGGGGGGGTTGATTGGATGTGATATGGTTTTTTTTGTTTTTGGTGGTTGTTGTCGGAGGTGAATGGAGTTGTTTTTTTTGGTCGTTGCTTTTTCTGGTGTTTTGGAAAGAGTATTAAAATTAAAAATTGTGGTGGTGAAATCCACTCCAGCCCATGCATCTTCCTCCCCACCCATCCATTATGCAATATTCTACCCTCACAAACTTCTCCAACCCCACCTTTCCACTCAACCACCCACTTTTCCACCCACACCAATCCACCCACAACAACCCACCCATACCAACCCACCCACACCAACCCACCCACACCAACCCACCCACACCAACCCACCCACACCAACCCACCCACACCAACACACCCACACCAACACACCCACAACAACCCACCCACCCACACCAACCCACCCACACCAACCCACCCACACCAACCCACCCACACCAACCCACCCACACCAACCCACCCACACCAACCCTACAACACCAACCCACCCACAACAACACACCCACAACAACCCACCCACACCAACCTACCCACACCAATCCACCCACACCAACCCACCCACAACAACCCACACCCCCAAACCAACCCACAACACCAACCCACCCACAACAACACACCCACAACAACACACCCACAACAACCCACCCACAACAACCCACCCACCCACACCAACCCACCCACACCAACCAACTCACAACAACCCACACACCCAAACCAACCCACAACACCAACCCACCCACAACAACACACCCACAACAACACACCCACAACAACCCACCCACAACAACCCACCCACCCACACCAACCCACCCACACCAACCAACCCACACCAACCCACCCACATCAACACACCCAAACCAACCCACAACAACCCACCCACCCAAACCAACCCACAACAACACACCCACAACAACACCAACCCACCCACGCGCACAGACATGACTTACGAGGGCATGCTGCACTACATTCCAGAACTCTTCTCGCAGAGCTTCATCGAGGCGCTCGCCTATGGAAACATCACCGAGCAGGTGGTGTTGGGCTGCATGCGTGGTTGTCGCCTCGTGAATTGTAGCATAGGTCTTCGGTTCAATTCCCACACACGCTAGTAGGCGAAAATTGTAGCACCGCTTAGAGAAACCCAAGCCCTCTGAACATAAATTATGAAATATCGTTTTAGCAGCATGTTTATTATTTCGCCCACACATACACAGATACACACACCAACACACACACCAACATACACACACACACACACCAACATACACACACACACACACCAACATACACACACACACACACACACACACACACACACACACACACACACACACACACACATACACACACACACACACAGAGGGCTAAAGAGATGCTGGGAGTGATGCAGGAGGGCCTGGCTGGCAACTTCAAGACTCGACCACTGCCTCCCAGCCAACGGAGGAGGGTGAGAGAAGTGCAGTTCGCAGATGGTTCGTTGTTCGTATTGGTTCTCTGATGGTTCTTTATGTGTTTGTTGTATGTTGGTTCTCTGATGGTTCTTTATGTGTTTGTTGTATGTTGGTTCTCTGATGGTTCTTTATGTGTTTGTTGTATGTTGGTTCTCTGATGGTTCTTTGTGTGTTTTCAAAGAAGGTCGTTTTGAAAACATGTGTTAGTATTGAACCACATCAAAACACATACATGCGTGCATAAGCACACAAAATCAAACAGAAAACTGATAAGAAAAATTGAAAACTAGATTGAATTCTAAATTAAATATAGAAGCACAAAAGAACACACACAAACAAATGATTCCACCACGACCACTACGAAAAAATAACCACACCACCATCATCACCACCATCATCATCATCACCATCATCATCATCACCATCATCACCATCATCACCACCATCACCACCAGGCGACTCCTACAAGTTTACGCGGGAAAACAAAGTTCAAAAGTCATCATGTCTGGAGGTGTATCTGCAGGGTGGTGTGATGGAGACGAGGGCGAATATGGTGCTAGAGTTGCTGAGCCAGATCATCAAGGAACCCGCCTATGATACCCTGCGAACTCAAGAGCAACTTGGTGTGTGGGGAGGGGGGTGGCGGTTTGGTCTGTATGGGTTGGTCGGAAGAAATGGTTTCGGTTTGTGAGAAGGATGGGGACAAAGGGGGGAGGGGGGTTTGGTGTTTGTAAGAAGGGAAGTGGTTTGGTGGTGTGTTACATAGTAGGGGTGGTATGTGTTATAAAAATGGTTTGAGAATGTATAGAATTCGGTTAACAAGTCATTCTAAACTAAACATCCACCAAAACTCGCTTTCACCGCCCATAAATCCATCGAGCCTCCACCACACCCGCTCGAACTTACTCACACACACACACACACACACACACACACACACACACACACACACACACACACACACACACACACACACACACACACACACACACACACACACACACACACACACACACACACACACACACACACACACAAACACACGCACACACACACACACAAACACACACAAACACACACTATAAAGGCTACATCGTCTTCAGCGGCCTGAGGCGCTCCAACGGCGTGCAAGGCTTGATGATGATCGTGCAGTCTGAACGCAGTCCTGCCTATGTGGAGACCCGTGTCGAAGCGTTCATCGCCAAAATTAAGGTGTGGTTGAGGTGGTCAACGTGGTGTGAGGGTGGAGATGGGTCGATTGTGCTATTTTCCTTTTAATTGTTGTATATAGTACCTTCGTTGCTACAATCCCCCACAACCACCAAAAATTCCAGCAAGCAACCAAACTCTATAAGCCCTTCCTTTTTTCAAATCACCACAAACCCACCCTCCAACCCACCCTCCAACCCTTCCTCCACCCTCCACCCACAGGACATAATCGAGCAGATGGACGCCCCGACGTTCAAGACGCACGTGCAAGCGCTCGCTTCCAGACGCCTCGAGAAGGCGAAGAAGATGAGCGCTCAGCACTCCAAGTACTGGACCGAGATCTCGAACCGCTTCTACCACTTCAACAGGGGTCGGTTTTTCATTTTTCGTTTTGTTTTTATTATTATGATTATTATTTTCGTTTTCGATGTCGATGTTACGATTATTCGTTTTTTTTTTTTGTTATTGCTTTTGTTCGTCGTGCCGCGGGGAAAGATCCTCCTGACCCCTCAGCTGAATATAAATACAACATAATTATTCTCTAAATTATTTTTCTTGTTTTGTTTAACCAATTTGCACTATTTTCTACGTATTAAACTCCTTCAATACTGAAACCAAACTTTTTCGATGTTAGTGTCCCAATATTAATTTCACTTACTTTATATTCGTTTGATCAAGATCTAAAACAGCAGTCATCACAACCACCACCACACCAATGCAGACGAGGTGGAAGTTAAGGAGTTGTACAGCATCAGCAAGGAAGAAGTACTCAAGATCTATCAGGTAATATTCATCATCCTCCTCTTCATCATCATCATCACCATCATCTCCATCATCATCATCATCATCTCCATCATCATCATCTCCATCATCATCATCTCCATCATCATCATCTCCATCATCATCATCTCCATCATCATCATCATCTCCATCATCATCATCTCCATCATCATCATCTCCATCATCATCATCTCCATCATCATCATCTCCATCATCATCATCTCCATCGTAATCGTCATCACCATCGTCATCGTCATCACCATCATTATCATCATCATAGGAGTTGATAGCTCGAGACGCGCCGAAGCGACACAAGTTGTCAGTGCACGTGGTGTCGTCAGAGGCGCTGAAGGAGAATGAGGAAGACGTCGTCAAGGCAGACGAGGTTTGTTGCTGTTTTTATTACGATTTTAATACTTAAAAATAAATAAATAAATTATTTTATTTACAAAAATAGTAAAAAATTATAATTTTAGGAAGAATTTTTTTTTATTATCAATTTTTACAAACGCGTTATCTTATCTATTGCTAATTCACTTCCATTCGAAAATTATTGACTCACCATCGAGCCTCACCCACCCACAGTCGGTCAAAGAGGTTCTCGACCTGGTGACTTTCAAGCAGCAACTGCCGCTCTTCTCCCTGCCGCCTCCGGTCACTTCCCTCACAAAGTCGAAGCTCTGAGGACGTCTCCCTAGTACCGTTGGGTGAAGTAAAAGAAGGGGGTCCAGTTTGCAGACTGTTTAGGAATCTTACAAGGCGTTTGTTCTGGCTGGTTTTTTGTGCCTAGAAGCTTTTTTATCAAACTTTTTTTCTAAATTTGTATAACATAAATATTGATCATTGCTTTTATTTGGTTGATAGGATGTTAGTAGTGAGGTTTTTCTCTGCATTTGAGTTGGTATTGCTAAGGTGAATATGTTGAATTGTTGTTATGGTGGGTAGGTTTTTGAAGTTTTTATAGATTATACCACAATCAGTTGTAGAGTTATTTTTTTAAGTATTTAAAATCCATTTTAGAAATATTAGTTTTGATACACTTTCATAACCATTAGATGATTTCAACTATTACAAATATTTTTTCCTATTTTCCGAAACTCGCCAGTTTGAGTATTAGTTATTAAAATGATCATTTGTTAAATTAAATATTGGAATAACGCGCGTCTACTCAGTCTCTTCAAAATAAATGGTAAAATATATACAAAATTAAATTTGGATTGCCTATATAGGATTGAAACCATTTACAAGTTCAAAAATGATTTTTGAAATTATTGATGCATCATTTTTATAAAACCTTATAAAAATCTGAAAGGGCAAGGTTTAAAATCAAGTTTCACATCTATGAAATAGAATGAAGTCCTAGAAGTGTGCCAAGTTCTTGAAAAAAACTTGTAGGCAAAAAAAAAGAAAGAAAACAGTAGAACAATAATACTGCATGTTACGCTTACGCTCCATGCAACGGTAGACCGAGAAGAGAAAAAAAGGAATTTAACATTCGTTATATATTCGAGGGGCATATCAAGAAAGAATTATTGTTGATGCGTGATGAATGAACGACATCACTCAGGAACGACCAGAGGACGCGCGGAGGGGCGCTGTGAATGGAGCATTAATATTCATTACGGCACCATTATATTCCCACGAATGAAGAATGGCTGGTACTTATAAATTACCATTTTGACAATTCAATTCCTTCAAAAGAGGCTGTCTGCTCGCTTTTTACTCTAGAGAAGTTACACGTTCTAGAATTTTCAAACATGAAAAGAAAATATAGTTTATTAAAAAGTGAAATACAAAAGAAAAATTCGAGAAAGACTACAAAGAAAACCCGAATTGAATTCAATAGTTATGTTCTCATAATGCACCGAGAATATTTCAATTTCGGCATACGAGATTTAAAAATGTATAACCAGAATTTTTTAATAAATACCTTTATTTATTTATTTATTTAAATTTAAAAATATATATCCAAGTTATTTCTTAATAACCATAGAAATACAAAATCAAATTACACAGACAGATAAATAAAAACTTTCTGAGGGATCGGTCTGTAATGTCTTCGACTAAGTGCTGGACATTGAGTTTTTTTAAAAGAAGACAAAAATATTTTAACTTTTTTCGAAATCCTTTTTGTTTTGTTTTGTATTATTCAACATAATGGACTATGAAAAACTTTTCCACCCGTAAACCCTATTTTATATTTGTATTAATCCACCAGCTTTTCATGTTTCCATACTTTTACATTATTTTTTATTTTTTCTTTAATACAAAGTTTTATACGCAAATAAATACACAATAAACAGCGAGTTTTCAACCATCTTGAAGTGAAAGTGGAGGAGTGGTGTTGAGGTGGAATGAAGAACTAAGCAAAACACACTCTGCTGTCTTGGAAGCAACCACAGAAATAACGCCGATAACGTAATAATGGTTACGTAATAATGTTCTTAAGAACAGTAACCACACTAACAAAGAATCAGCCAAGAAAAAAGCAGAATTAAAAAAACTATTTTTCTTTACGAGTATTGCATTTGAAGACTGCGTCGTTAGCGTTTGTCTCCATTTGCTCGACGATGATGGCGATGATGATGATGATGGCGATGATAATGATGATGGCGATGATGAGGATGAGGATGAGGATGATGATAATGAGGATGAGGATGATGATGATGATAATGATGATGATGATGATGATGATAATGATAATGATGATGATGATGATGATGATGATGATGATGATGATGATGATGATGATGATGATGATGATGATGATGATGGAGATGATGGCGATGATGACAATGATGGCGATGATGATGATGAAGATGAGGATGATAACAAGGATAATAGTGAGGGAAATAATGATAATGTGATTAAGTTAAGAGATTTTTTGGAAAAATATATTCTAAAGAATTAGGAAAGCAAACAAAACTTCATTTAATTTAATATAAATGCTTCAATGAATATGAACGAAATATTCATTAAAATGTTTTTTAAGATTTAAAATTTTCTTTTGATCATTACTATCACGAGAAGAACTTAACCATTCGAAAGAATTTCCACCTCGTTAAAAATAATTCGCTTGAAATTTCTACGCTTAAACATTATACCTTAAAAAAGGATAAGGTTTTTTAATTAGTATTGGAAAAAGAGTATTTATTCGGGGTTTAAGGCAATTTATTTAACAGACCATGCAATATTAAATTTTTTACTCTTTTTGTAGTTTCAAAAATATCATTATTAGAAAAAGTATTTAAATAAAAAAAATTATAGAAAAAACAGTTATAATGATGGGAAAAATTCGTTAGAAATAAATGAAAACATTAAAAGAAGAGAGAATTTTTTAAAAATCTCATTAAATAATGTTTCAAAGGACCGAACAACTTTCTTTTTATATTTCTAGAAAATTCCGGAAATATATTTTCAAAACAATTTATAAATCTCTTTCGACCAGAAAATTTTAACTTTGAATTTATATGAGATCCTCAAAAAAGTATTTTGCTTTTTCTAATTTACAATGAAGAGAATGACGAAACCTGGGAGGAAGAAGGGAAAATATATTCAAAGTTTGTAAGTGAAAAAATTAAAGTTGGCGAAAAATAGAAAAACAGACAAATAAAGTTAGTTTCAGAAAAGATATTAAATGATGGAGTTTTCATTGTCTCAATTAAATTCAAATTTTGAATAATCTTCATAAAATTGAGACATTTTTTGACACACATTTCCAGCGAAGCATTCAGTTTGACAACTTAACAATGCTTCGAGAAATAATATTGTTGTCATTATCTACATCATCATCATCATCCTCATCATCATAATCATCATCACATCATCATCATCATCATCCTTATCATAATCATCATCATCATCCTTATCATAATCATCTTCATCATCGTCATCGCCATCATAAAAAACTTATATTCATCATCTTCAATTGAATTTGCAAGAAAATCATTGCAATTCCGGAGGGCTACTGCAGGCGATGTGGATTTGTCCAATCACCGACTCAGTGGGCAAACTCTTACTTTGTCCAGAAGATATTAGAAGTTATTACAATAAAGGAATAAATGAATTTTTCACAATATTAATTTTTAAAAATAAAATTTAAATCATCAAATCTTAACTAAATAATTATAAAAATTATAATAATAATAATAATTATAATAATAATATAAAAATAATAATTATTATAAAAAATAAAATACGAAAAGTAAGCAATGCTTGAGAACGTTCAAACTGCAGTGTTTGGGACCATTCTTGAAAGACGCCAAGAGGGTATGCCGAAGAGTAGATCTTACTTTAAAGAAAACTCAACACCACTAAATTATTCACTTTTAAGTTTTTTCAATACAATCGAAAGATTTTGCAGTAAATAATATTATTTTAAAGGAATTTATAGCTTTCATTGCCTCGCCTTGGCAGGTTTGCGCTATAAACTTTGCTGGCAAAGACTTTGGCTTATGAGATGAGTTGTAAAGAAAGAGTAAAATTAAGATAAAGTTGAATAAAGTTTCAATAAATTAGAGATTGAAAATTTAATTAAAAACAATTTTAGATTTTATTCCCATAAAATAACTCAGTCTGGAAAAGTCTTTAATTAACAAAGGGAAATTAAAATACATGCAATAGTGGAAAAAAATGTTGGGAAATTATTTAAGAAAATAATGATAAAGTAAACGCTAGAAGAATGATGGAAATGAAGATTGAGATGATGAAATGGGGCTGAAATGATGATGTGGTGAGTGATGGAGAGCTTGATTAAATTGCCTAATGACTCAGCATCAATCAAACGACACTTTATACACACCTCTAATGCTTATCTCTCCACGCCATCATCATCGGTGTCATCATCAATATCATCCTAATACCATCACCATTATCATCTTAATATCATCACCATTATCATCTTTTTCATCACCATAATCATCATAACCACCGTCATCACAATCATAATTATTATCACATTTGTTCTTTTTATTGGCAATGGCGATTTCATTCGAAAGACAAAATGGCGGTTGACCGCGTGAGCCTCAATTCAAACATTTTTTTCTCCAATTTTCTTTTTAATATAAACCCTTCTTTTGTAAATAAGTTCGCAAAGCTCTAAAAATACAAATGAAGTTTGCGTTTTCTTCACAAATTGCTCAGTTGTATTTTGTTTTATTATTCTAGAATGGACGTCTTGCACATACCATATCTCATCATTTCTCGAATCTCTTTTGTACGATGATTGCATAGTGGAGCATATTGTTTCTGCCTTACACGCAGCTGATCTTGTTTAGTTTTCTCGCTTTATTGATTTGCAGTTTTTTATCCTCAAAAAACTCCGTCTTTTCTAAATAGGTTTTCGGCTTTTCCGCAAAAAAATCTGTTTTTATCGGCTTTTTTTCTAGACTGAGAAAATCATTAGACTTACGACAGCTTATATTTCCTGAAATATAAACTTATTTCAAAAACATAATGACGGCCTTCCATCTGTCCATGCTGTTTCTCCTCAAGTCATTTACTCAATAGAACACCTCAGTTCACATCACAAGGTTTCAAAACCATTCTTCTAAATAAAATACACGATTATTTACGCTTGACACTTTTTCCAAGTAATATTCCACTCTAACCTCTTCGATTTTCACGCATCCACTCCACCTGCCACTCCTCCACTCGCCCCTCCTGACACGACCACTCCTCCAGCGGCTCAATAATGACTGCCAGATGCAATGCAAACGTCATTACGCCAGCAACAATCACATCAGCGCTCTCAATCATCCTTCCCTCTTCACGCACGCTAACACACTTTTATCACATACTTAACCACGCACATTTCGTTTAACACTTTATCAAACACTTCACCACACATAATATTTAGCGAATACTTTACCAGACAATCTTTAGCAAATACTCCACCACAAGTGTCTTACCACATGAATGCCATTATTTTCTCCCTATGGTCTCACCACGCTCAGCACCATGTCACACTCAATCTGCCCAATGAAGCCTTTTTATCTGACCGCAAAATCTCTAAAAAAGGATCTACATACACCCATATGCTACCGCACACACCAATCAAGACATTGCTCACACACACATGCACACACTAACACACACACACATGAATGAGCGTGACTTTAATAACACACACTCACGCACAGACACGAACATGTATATATTGCTGAAATATTGCAAGAGCGACTCACGATAGAAAAAGAAAGACACTGGGAGAAGTAGTTTTAGCAAAAATGGATTTGAACGAAAAATTTCAAATAAAAAGCTTTCAATAGAAAACTAATGGTTAGTTTAGCGTTGAAAAAATATAAAAGCTGGATTTAAAAGTTTTTTTTACATGGGATGTTGGCTTAAAATAGACTTTTACGAAAGCCTGGCGTTTTCAAGAATTGTGAACTTAAATCAAAAATAAGGTAAGTGCTTTTCATGAAAAATAGTTCATTTTAAAAATTAATTTATATAAAGAATTGGTATTTGAAATTGTTATGTTTATTCACGTTTTATGTTGAAAAAAGAGTAAGAATATTCCTAAAAGAAAATTGAGAAAATGTAAAGTTCAAAGAGAATATTAATATATAGGCGTTTGCACTGGCACCTTTTGCTTTTTGTCTCAAGGCTGGTGGGAGAGTTGATTGAATTTTATGAAAGTAACTTTTAACTAAATAAGTTTTAAAAAATATTTAAAGATTTTATTAGTTTTTTGTTAGTACTTTCAAGAAAAATATCTAAGTTAGCTCGTAAATCTCAGAGATTTGAACATTTTGTTTTTCTTAACATAAAAATGTAAAAAAAGTTTTAAATCACAATTTACTAGAAATATTTAAAAAATGAAAACATTTAAACAACTTTTTTTATTTCTGACAATTTTGGGCAACAGAATAGCCTAGACTCTATAGGTAAAACGCATGCAATCGTCTAACTAGCGTGGGTTCGATTCCTACCGTAGAATAAGTGTTTCGATGCTTTAAAGAAGTCTTAAACTATATGGGAAGAAAAGAGGAAAAGAATATTAACTCGAAAGTATTCTCAACGGTGACAATGAGATGTCATTATAAAAGTATTCAGTGCCTAAGAAATTGCACAAAAGCTCTTCTTCAAACATTCGATACATCCCTTCAACACTAAAACAAGCTTTGATCCGCAAGCCAAGCTCGAAATCTCTCCCGTTTTTATTCTTTTAAACGTTTTTAAGAAATTCAATCTCCAAATTATTCTTTTGCAACAAGACATCACATATTGTCACAGGCGCGCCCCGCTGTTTGCCCAGTCCATTAGTTTAGATGCAAGAGCCCTTCACTTCGTGTGTGCAAACCACTCTTTACAGAGTAAAACACATAAAAATCTCATTTGACACATAAAAATATTTAAAATACACGAAGATAATTATAAAGTCTTTAACAGGTGAGAAGTAGAAATTCATAAAGAAGGAAGAAGTTCTTTGCACGGTGTTTTGTCAAACAACAAGATGGGCGTTTTTTTCAATCTTTCATCTTAAACTGCCATTTCACTTGGAAGATAATGTTAAAATGGTTGGGAATGCAGTATCCGTTGCCAGCTCTAGTAAAAACTTACTTCTTAAAAGAAGTAAGTAAAATAGCCACAAAAGATACATTTATTCTCGGCAAGCACTTAATTTTGGAAAAGAAAAATTCTTTACAAATCTTAAAAATTGTTTTCTCAAACAAACAAAAATAAATTTCAAAATAGGAGTTCGTTTTGGAAATAAATTAAAAATCTTTGATTTGAAAGGAAGTTCCGCTCGCGTAACTTTGCATGTAACTTAATGTGGGTGCATTGGTGAATGAATCAACGGAGTTTTGATTGAGTTTCACAGTGCACCAAGCTCAACATATTAAAGGAGAAGTTTAAACTTAAATGATATATTTTATTTTGCCAGAATCATTTTGAAATATCGACAAAATAAAATTAGATTTTATAAAGAATGAAAAATTATTTATTTTATTATAGTGCATGTATACATTTATTTGTTTTTTTTTCAGTATTTTCAATATGTTTTTGTTTTTTTCAGTAGCGGTAAAGTTGTTAAATCGACGTGCAAATTGTAAATAAAGGCTTCCCAGAATTAAACTCTGAAGCTTTTTTATGTTTAACGATAATGATGATTCTGAGAAGAGGGCTGAAGGTGGTTACAGGGGTGTGGTGTAGATGATGATGACGATGATAATAGTGCTTTTGAAGATGTATTAGATATTTTTGTAAATAGGTTAACGAATGTTCATCAATTTTAAAACTTAAATTACTTTTTAAATATGTATGTCTATTAAAATCCCAATGGAGATGATAATGGTCATACAACCATGAAAAAATGAATGAGTTATTTATAGGTTATTAAGAGTTTTTGAAGAATTTTGTCTTCAGAAAACGGCCAAATGTCGCAGTGAAGCTTGAGGATTTTAGTCTATGAGGAAGACTATTCCAAAGAGTCGGCAATGCAAAACAATGTATAGCATTGCTACATAGAAGCTTCTTCAACATCCATTTTGAGCTCGTAACCTTATGTAACAAAACCTTTTGACCTAGCAGATCACAGAATTTCACTCTCATGACAAAGCTGCTTGACAAATATTCTGGAAATTCTTTGGACAAGCACTGATGATGATGAATGATGATGTTAGAGAGAAAGATGTGGCTACAAGTGCCATAATGAGTATGAAGGTAGTGATGATGATAATGATGGTAGTGATGATGACGAGGATGATGATGATGATGATGATGATGATGTTGATGATGATGGTGATGATGGTGATGATGATAATGATGCTGATAAAGGTAGTGGCAATGATGATTAAGGCTGAGCTGATAGGTTGAAGTTGTTTATACTCGAGAGTGAACTTTTGATGAGAAATAAAACTTTAGGAAAGTAGTTTATGTAGGTAAAGAATGTGTGTGGCTTGTCAATAATGGCAATAAAACAAGTACTTGAAAGAGTTTTGGGAGCAGTGGTAGCAGCAAGAGCGGAAAAACACCGATAAATTATATTTAGGAGACAGTTTCTTTCTTGGTCACGTTAGAAGGCACAAACGTGTACGACATTCACACGTACACACGCAAAAATAAACTTACGCACGCACATGAGTATACACAAGTCTCCGAAGCCACTCATTGCTTTTCTCATGCCTTAAAAGGTGCTCAGCACTTGAGTGGATAATGGCAATTTGTGAGGAACTCAGCTTGCAGTCAGCCTGTAGATTACAAGCCTCGAAGACTTAGAAAAAAAATTTCTAAACTTTTAAATCTAAGTAAATAAAAAAATTTTGGTTAAATTTATTTTTCAAACTATATTCAAGAAGATCAGTTTCAAAGTTTGGAAAAAAGGTTTAAACTCTCTCAAAATACCTCATTAGGCAGTTCATTTCGATCTCTCTTAAATCTTTAGTCTGATAAATGGCTTTCTTGATGAACTTTTCTTTCAGTCTCTTTCAAACGCTTAAGACCTTTTACGACACTCTAAGAAGCGCAATTTTAATTAAGTTTTTAGTTTTACTTGATAATTTTAGAAAATCTTATAACTTTAACCTTTTGTTCTTTATAAATTACTTTTGTTTTAATGAGAAAAACTTTTTTTACAGTTTTCGCCAAAACCTCCGTCGTAAGAATGTTTATTTCAGTGTTAATTACACAGAAAAAACCTCAAAGTTTTGAAACAATTTAAAGCAACAACTCCTACAACTTTAAAATTTTTTTCTTCAACACGTACGGTGAAGTTTATCTAACCTCCGAAGCAGTTCTACAACCACCCAATGAAAAAATGATTCATCAAAGCCTCTGTCTACTCCCCCACACTTCTCGCTTCGGCATTCTCTTCTTCCTCTTCGTCCTCATCACCAACCCCATCAAGTCCTCACTCCAGGGTGAGAGCATATTTGAGTTCTTTATAATAACATTTCGTATTAAGATTTTTATTTATTTAAATAAAAGTAATAATTTAAAAATCTTCTAACAAATTGTTTTTATTTAAAATTTTCACCTGTTTTTATTTAAAATTTTCACATGTTTTTTTTATTGACCTTTTTTGCTTCGCTATAAGTTTTGTAAGGAAAGTTTAGATTAACACACTCAAGACACCCTTGAAAACCAAAGGTCAAAAAACACCAAAAAAACTCTAAAAAATCTAAATAAACTGTTCAAAGCTTATAAAGTTTAACAAATAATTTTCTAACAAATACGATGGTTTAAAATAAATTTTATAAACTCAAAATGAATAACTTTAACATAAAAATAATTCTCGTTTGCAAGTCATGGCATGGTGACTGATACAAAGGATATCGGGTGCTTGTTAGTGTGGGGGGAGGGGATTGCTTGGAAATGCGAGAAGTGCATTGGAGGGAGGGATAGATGGAGAGGTTGTATGTTGAAGGAATATAGGGAATGTGATGTGATTTTAATAGTGCGTGTGGAAAAAGTAGTTTTAGAGTTTAAAAATCATTTTTTGTATTAGTTAAAAAAGTACAAAAATAAAAATATTGTTAAATAATATTGAATAATAATACATTTTAATACTATTTTCTTATTGAAGTTAGCGGACTGGAGATTGCGTGCGAGAGTGGAGTAGTTGTGCAAGCAATTAGATTCGCAAATCTCAGTGTGGAGATGTTATTGTAGTTTGAAGTGGGTGCCAAGTGGTCCATTTATCGAGTCATTCATTCATTCATTTTTTCTCATTCATTCATTTAATTTTCTTTTCGTTTTAATCAATTAATTATATTTTTTCATCGTTTAGTTCTTTATTTATTCATTCTTTTCTTCTTTCATTCACGACCCTTCTTGAAAGCTTTATTTAGTGACGATGCCACTGGAATGTGTTGGAAGAAATAAAGCAAACCGGATGATAACAATCATAACAAGATTCAAAAATAAAATGCAAAAATAATACTTCAATTGCTTTCTGAAAAACTATTGAAAAAGGAAATCTTTTGAATAATCCTGTTATATATTTTTTCTGTTTTTTGGATGCTTTGAAAGGATTTGCATTTGCTGTGCGTAATGCAATAAGACGGAAGAAGTAGAAATACTCGTGAAAAGTGAATTATACAAAAATGCACTTTCAGATGCATTTGTGTGCTGACATGAGAGTCTTAGAGGATTTCCATGACTTATTCACTCCTGCACTCATCCATCAATCACCAATCCATCAAACAGGAATTCATCCATCTATCAGCCATTCATTCGTTTAATTCACCAGATATTCATTTATTCGTGACTTCTTTTTTGAGTCCATCCTTCTTTCAATCCATCTATTCAGTACTTTTCATTCATTCCTACAACTAAATAGACACTCAATTCGCATATAACACAGCAGTCAGCATCCTCTCCATCCCTTAAATGGGCAAAACCGTATTATTAGACTCTGAGATAATTCCAGAGAGACAAAGCTTTTGCTGGAAGGCAAAAATTCAAATTAGAGAAACCAAAATTTAAAACAAACAGAGAAGAGCAGCGTGTCAGACAATCCAATATGATTTCTGGCCCATTTAGTTTAGTCGTCAAAAGAAAAGATTGAAATTAACTTGGCGCGTAATCGCCAGCGTCGTGTGAAATAGAACACTACTTTTTTGTGTCCGTGTGTGTTTGCTTGTTTTTGTGTGTATTACTTCAAATATATGATTTTGTTGTCTACTACTCACACATATGTTTGTTTTTTTGTTTAAAGAAACAAATTCCATTTGTTTTTCCAGATGTTTGAGAGATAAAAATGACCTTACGATGCTAATGTGGTGTAAGGCTGCTTTATACATCAAGTGACAAGGATTCTTTTTGGTGGAAATACGTCGCCTGGGGAGGTTGGCCGAGAGAGAACGAGAATAGAGACAGTGTTTGTCACCGTGTCTGTTGGTGTGTGTCTGTTGGTGTGAGTCATGGTGTTTGTGTATGTGTGGAGGATTTTTCGCTATTTTTGCTTCTTGTTTTGTGTGACTTTTTGTTGTTCTTAGCAGAGTTTCGTTTAAGACATGCCAAGCAGTGCACCAGTACTTGAGAGTGCTGCTTATGATTGAAACATCGTCTGCAACTGACATTCCCGCATCTCAACATTCAGACTTCTGCCCATGCTAGATAAGCTAATCATTGTCGCTATATTAATGCCTATATGGTGCTTTTTTAAATTAGAAAGTTTTAACTAAGTCTTTGTCAATTAAAATTTCACTTTTTCTATATACTTTGTTTACTTGTTGAAAATTTTGAAAAAAATTGATTTTTTTTCTACCCTGGTTTTCTCCACCTTTCGTTTCTTTCCTTCCTCTTCCAAATATTTTTTACTTCCGCTGTTTCTTTTTTAGAAATCAATACACACAACTGTACGACAGATGGATGTATAATGGTTGAACTGCCACAACGCGCAAGCTCACAAGATGTGCGTTAGATGAATTCTGAAAATAAATCATTTATCTTCTTTTTTCCAGTTTTCATATGCTTTTTTTCAACTTCAGCTTGTTTTTTATATGAAAAATTGGCGTTGAAAAACTTGACTTTTGTCAAGAAAAAACCTTTCAACTAAAAAGTTTAAATCTTTTCATTTTTGTTTTTATCTGTCTACTGCTTTTGCATTTTAGACAGAAATTTAAATAAATAGAGTCATGGGTGGTCTGTATATATGTAAATAGGTCAAAGATCACGCACTGACCCCTTTATTTATGCACAAAAGCGTGCCTTTTAGAGAGAATAATGGTAAAAAATGACGCAGATTTGCTTCTAAACATCTGAAAAAATTGGTATGAGTATTTATAAATTAAAATGCTGAATTTAATAGTCGCTTTTACTGTGCCAAAACTGCGAAAAATATGCCAGTGGAAATTCAAAAGACAATTTTGAAATAAAAAGTGAAGAAACACAGATAAAAAGTTCTTTGATCAAAACACTTCCGTTTTGGCTGATATTTAAGCTGAAAATAGCTTTTTGGAAAAATTCAATCTCTCTTAAGAGATCATTTTTATTTTTCAAAACTAGTTTCTTGAAAATATTATGCGTTCAAGCTAGTATTTAGGTCTCTTCAAAGCAAATGCATCGATAAATAATATAGATGATGCTACTTTTTCATGTTACTCAACCTCAAAAATGGTCTTCATTTTAAGTTCATAAAGAATTTCTAAGACAATAAATGTCTTAGTATTTGAAGCAAAGTTTTAGACTTGGAATTCTTTTGTTTGAAAAATAAATCGAATCTTTAAGAGTTGGCAAATTCTAACACTAACAAGATAAATTTCGAAGGAAACTGGAACAAAATTGGAGAATATAAAGAACATAAAAAACGCGCCTACCTAATCAAACACTCGTAAAAAACTGCTAAAAAATAGGATTCAAACAGTATATCAACTAGTAATCGTGCAGCTGATAAATAAATAAAAACGATTAATTAGAAAACTATAATTAAATAATTAATCATTTGAACCTCAGAATATAAATGTAATTTTACTATTTGAACCATACTTAAGGTTTTTATTCATAAAAACAAATAGTTAGTTTTATCAACTCTCAAACTATAAAAAAACTGTTTTCGATCGCTAGGATTTCAAGAGTTTTACTCACACCGATTGAAAATGGAAAACATTATTTTATATATTAATTTTTTATTAAAAAAAAGATATTGATGCTTACATTTTCAATGCCAATAAATGTATTTATTGTTATGGTTAACATACTAAGGTTCAGACAAAAATTTCCAAAATTGAGAAAAAAAATTAAAACCCAATAAAAACTTTAATCAGGTTTATAATCCAGTTTTATTTGTTCTTTTAGTATATAAAAGCCCAGAGGTTTGGTAAGTAAAAAAAAACAAAAAAAGCAATGCATCCAATTTCCAAGCAAAATCACTCTAACCAAACTAATGCAATAAAAACGCAAAAAATATTTTTAAAGAAGAAGAAAATCACGAATAAAGAAAGAAGTGAGTGTGAGATGAACGTAACAAAAAAACAAGGTAGGCGATATTAGCGCAAGGAAGTAATAAAGACGCTCCATCAATCCAAGCATGCCGAATTGTCAATAAACAAAATCACCTTCCCAATCGCTCATTCGGAGTATGTTGTTGCTGTTGTTGTTGTTGTGGTTGTGGTTCTTGTTGCTTGTAGTTTTGATGCACCTGATTTTGTGGCTTGTTTCCTAAGCGTAAAATTTTTTTTTATACACGTGTCTGTATTTTTTTCGCTTCTTTTTGGCTTTCACTCTCTCGCATACTATCACGCGAACCTAACCTTCAAACTAATAATTATTAAATGCAATAATACTTAAACTAAAATTTAATAATTACTGCATACAAATACTTCTTTTCTCCCACTGCACTCACAGCAACATTTCACGATGCAATATAACAACAGGATACTCAGCAGTGGACCTCTATGACATACGGCACATTCTGACGTCACTATGACGTTAATGTGTCCAGAATGTGATCTACTTAGATTGTATGTGTGTTGTGTGTGTGTGTGTGTGTGTATGTGTGTATATGTGTGTGTGTGTCTTGTACATGGTGTTTGAATAGCTATCCTTACTATTTTTGCCAATTTTGCAACATTTTTTCTATAGAAAAATATTGAACAAGCTTACTAAGTGTAAATGTGGAATTAAAATGATTAAAACTCTTTAAATCAATGATTACAACACTGCTGCTTACAAGAGCATCTCTTGTAACACCCAACCATGGCACTGGAAGTAAGAGTGTAATACAGCGACAGACGCCCCTTAGGACCAAACACCATGACGTAATATATTTCTAGAATGTGTACTTTGAAATTGTATTCATCTAAAATAATTGGCCTATTTCTAAAAAAGAGAAATTAATGATATAATTGTTTTATCAGATGGTTTTAAAATGAGCGTTATTTATTCTTAAAGATTTTAAAAATTGATAATTTTTTTTAGCAAAAGCTTGACTTTATCTAAGAATAAGAAGCTTAAAGTACTGAATGTCTCTACGGTGGTGATAATGATGATGATGATGATGATGATGATGTTGTTTTTGATGATGATGATCCAATGGCGAGATGGTGGTATGTGGGAGGCTGTTAGCAGGTGGCGCGGTGAATTGAGTTAGCCAGCAGGAAATATAATCTTCATATTTTTGAAATTATTATTCTTTTTTTAATTTGCACGAAAAATTTTTTGTTTTAGAATTGAGTTTTTACTTGTGATTTTGTGCGAGTTGTTTATTAGGAACATTTCCGTTTTCTTTCCACGCTACTGGCCCGCTACATACATTATTGAACACTCCATTCTAACTTCATTTGGTCTTGTCAATTTTAAAATTTTCAAAAAATAACATTTTCAGCAAAAATATATTTTCTCAAATTCTTGGAATAAAAAGTAAAAGATCAAAAAGTTGAAGACATAATTTAATGCGGTTCTTATTGACTTTGACGCACCCTTCGAAGGATTCTTGAAACTTAATAAATGCATTCTGTTTATCAAATCAGAAAAATTTTAAATAAAATTATTTTTTTTATTTCCGATAAAAAAATAGTTGAAAATACATTTATTCAGAATTTTTCTGGACGCTCGCTTGAAAGCACGTTGTCTTTAAATGTATGCAAATGCTCATATCCTATTCAGTCGCTAATAGCAAAACAGCATAAATGAATAGATAATGAAAGTTACGCTAGTTTCTACCTGTAGGAGAGCATTGATGCTTGTGAGAAGGGTGTGAAGGGATGGAGGGGAGGGGGTGTGAAAGTGTGGTGGAGGTTGAAAAGATGTTTTGATTGTTAAAGAGAGGAAGAAGTAAAGACGAATTCGTGAGTTATCACTGATCACTTTAAAAGAAATTCTTAAAAGTCAATAGAAATGCAAGTACAAAGGAATTCCTTAACAAACTCATGTCAATCATGCATTTTGAATGCAACTTGTTTGAATAAATTGTGTTTCTGTAATGAAATGACTCTAAAAATCGTTAACAAAAATATATTATTTCTATTTCTTTGCTTTTTCTCGTTTTATTTAACCGATTGTTTTCCATTTGTTTTTATTTTTCCAGCATCAACTCAATTTATTTTCTTTCCTGATTTGAATCTACAATGAAGCATTACTCCTACTTTCCAAGTCCCAACTATTTATACGTACCTTTATTCTTATTTCATTCTCCATTGCTTCTGAAAAATATCGTTTGAAAAATAATTATTTATTTTTAAAGGATATTTTGAGGTTGCGAGTCAGTTGAGTTTGTCACACAACTCTCGCTGATTAACCAATCTACCCATTTATCGTTTTTTACATTTTTTTCTAATTTACAATTTTTTTACCCATCTATAATTTCCTCCACCCTTTCCCCCCTTGCGACCTCATCAGCCATTCCAAAAAGCAAATCACGCACTTAGCCACACTCAGCCACACTCGTGTTTAAGAGCATATAAATTCAATTCACGCTGCTGCATTAGTCGCAACTGAAGCCAACACAAGCCTCACGTACCTACAACGAAATCGTGGTCACTGAAAAGTACATGCGTGCAATGATTGCTGGAAAGTCTCAGGTGGCATTGAGCCAACTTTAAACCTAAAAAAGAAAAAATTATTTCTAAAAAAGTTTAAACTGAGCGTATGCCTTAACGATTCTTGCCATTATTGCAACGACGTCCTAATTAGGTTTTCGACAACAGGAAAGCATATAATTCAGAGGGTGAATGGACGTCTCACTGCCATTGTGGCAAAAACTCTAATTAAACGTATAAAACTTCACACACCATTCACTCAATCAGATGGAAAACCATTTCAAACCGCCATATTCTTTTTTGCCATATTTTCTGGAGTGATCAACAAATGACTGACCCTTTCTCAGTTAACTGCAAGAGAAATGGTGGGATTGAGAGGCGTCAATTGAGGCATCATTGCTAATTCATGCAGACGCGGATTGCAGTATTGCCAGAGTATAAGA